>JAQMYF010000001.1:40436723-40457236 GCA_030014195.1 Neosilurus mollespiculum
TGTCGGGATGAAATTGTAGTACTATTATTTTTCCCACATACAATATATATATATATATATATATATATATATATATATATATATGTAAGCCTAAGAAGTTACCAATATCTATATAAACAGATACAGAATGAATGCTATCAGTGAGTAATATGTACAGTATTATCAATATGATAAACAGTAGAATGTAAATGTAGTGAAAAATGCAAATGTATAACAGTGGATGTTGATGCTATATGAAGGAGTTGTACAGTTTAATGGCCACAGGTAGGAATGATTTCCTGTGTAGTTCAGTGATACATTTAGGTGGAATCAGTCTCTCACTGAACGTGCTCCTGTGACTGATCAGCAAGTTGTGAAGCGGGTGGGAGGTATTGTTGAATATTGTCTTTATTTTGGACAACATTTGCCTCTCTGACACTACAGTCAGAGAGTCCAGCTCCATCCCCACAATGTTACTGGCCTTGCGGATCAGTTTGTTCAGTCTGTTGGCACCCTCAGCCTGCTGCCCCAGCATGCAACAGCATACAGGATGGCGCTGGCTGCAACAGACTCATAAAACATCCTGAGCAGTGTTCGGCAGATGTTAAATGACCTTAGCCATCTCAAAAAATAGAAATGGTTCTGGCCCTACTTGTAAAGTGCGGTAGTGTTCTTTACCCAGTCCAGTTTATTGTCAATATGAACTCCAAGATATTTGTAATCCTCCATCATTTCCACATTGACGCCCTGGATGGTAACGGGCCGCTGGTGTTTTGGATCTCCTGAAATCTACATTCAGTTCCTTGGTCTTTGTCACATTAAGCTGCAGATGATTCAGCTCAGACCATGTGACGAAGGTGTCCACAGCAGCCCAATATTCCGTCTCATCACCTCCACTGATACATCCAACTACAGCAGAGTCATCAGAAAACTTCTGAAGATGGCAGGTCTCTGTGCAGTAGCTGAAGTCAGTTGTGTAGAGAGTGAAGAGAAAAGGGGAGAGGACAGTCCCTTGTGGTGCTCCGGTGTTGCTGAACACCGTGTCCGACACTCAGTGCTGCAGGCGCACATACTGTGGTCTACCGGTCAAGTAGTCCACAATCCAGGACACAAGAGAGGCATCCATCTGCATTGCTGTCAGCTTCTCACCCAGGAGGGTCGGCCTGATGGTGTTGAATGCACTGGAAATGTCAAAAAACATGACCCTCACAGTGCTCGCCAGCTGGTCCAGGTGGGTGTAGACACAGTTTAGCAGGTAAATGATGGCGTCCTCGACTCCGAAATGAGACTGGTAAGCGAACTGAAGGGGGTCCATATGTGGTCTAACCATGGTTTGTTATTTGGGTAACAATAGACTGTCTGTGCTGGGACAATGATATCGGTACAGAAAGTTATGTAGTGTGAAATACACACAGTGAGCCCATCAATGTCCACACTGTGGGCTGACAGAGTGCTTGCCAGTCTGTCACTTCAAAGCCGTCCTGTAATTTCTCCAAGGCCTTCTCCGACCATCTCCTAATAGTTCTTGTAGTCATAGGCTGCCTCTTCACAACAGGCACATAGCATGAAGAAAGATGAATTAAGGTGTGGTCTGGTCTCCCCAGTGGGTGGGGGGATTAACTATAGGCATTCTTGGTATTTGCATACAGCAGGTCTAAAGTTCTCTCCTCTTTGGTGGGACAGTCCACGTACTGCACAAAGTTTGGCAGTGTAGTCTCCATGGTGACATGGTTGAAGTCACCCGAGATCACAATGAAAGCACTCAGGTGCTGGGTCTGTAACCAGGCTATTGTAGCATGAACAGTGTCACATGCAGAAGTGGGGTTGGCAGAAGGAGGAACATAAACAGCCCCTAAGATGACATGGGAAAATTCCATAAGCATTCGAATCCATGACCTCTTGATCATGAGGCTAGTGCCCTAACCATTACACCACCAGCCACACATGTAGTAAATAAGACCAGGGTTTAGAAGAGGTTAAAATAGCACAGATGTTTTTATTTGCATTCTGTAATCTTCATCCATACACATTGTCCTCTGATTCCTAATGTTACTATAAAAACAAAAATGATATACAAGAATACAGAAAAGTTAGTGGAACGACAGATGTGAAAGCTCTCCTGCGAGGATGCTTTTTGAAATCCTCTACATGGCACCCTGCTGTTCCAGCACTCAAAGGTCTCCTTTTAAATCAAAGCTTTGTGCATTTCTTGTGAGGATACCAAAGCACAACCCTGACTGTCTTCTTCTGTGTGCTCAACAAGGTGCTGGTATCACATTCTTGCTGTAGCCTTGGATCTTTCTGTTGACCTTTTTTATGATTGAGCCTCTGGATTTAGCTGAAACATTGGAGGAATCCTTTTTAAGGGGAATCTGTTACAGGGTTCAATTCCCTGGTCCTGGAGTTACCCCGTCCCCTCACACTGCCCCCATTATAGTGTTTTATCTAAAATAAAATGTCAACTTAACAGAAAAGGCTGTTAATTAGCTGATTACCTAATCAGACTATACAGTCTCTCTCTTCAGGTCTTGAAACATTAGTCTGTCTAACTCATAATATTACTAAAACACATCTCCCTTTTATCTTTCATCAGGCGATGTGGCGCCGTACTTCAAAACTGAACCAGGGCCTCCAGAAATCCACCTGGAGGGGAACCGTCTAGTCATGACCTGTCTGGCAGAGGGCAGCTGGCCTTTGGAGTTCAAATGGATCCTTAACAACACAGATATCACCGCATTCTCCCCAGAATACAAGTGAGTACAAAGCAGCCTTATTTCATTGTCTTCACTGAACAAAAGGTGTCAGTTGGGGGCAAAATGTATCACTGGCCTTCAGGCAGTCTGGCATGTCTTACACATGTTTGGCTTGATCAACGGTCACACTCCTGTTGCTGGAAAAAAGAATATGGGCATCTGACCTTCATATCTTTATGTACTGGTTAAACATCTAGAAAGCATTCTGGGAGTGTGTCTATGGGGATTTGAGTTCATTCAGTTAAACTGAGCATTACTGAAATCAGTTACTCATGTTGGGATGCTGAGGAGGTCTGGGGTACAATCGGTGTTTTAGTTCTTCCCTAAGATATTCTGGTTTGGGTCTCTTAGTTCCACGGAATAGAACGTGTAATTTAGTAGTACAGAAAGATGTCCTATGCTCAGGTGATGGTCAGGTATATTTCATCACTCATGTAATAATTAAAAAAAAAAAAAAAAAAGTTTCGTTTGCAATTTAACAGCTAGCTGATTGTGTATAAAACATTTAAAGTGGCGTAAATTTAAAGCTCCATAAAATATGGTGTTGCATAGACCTGATTTTTCATGGCTCGTATGTTCATCTGCCATATGTGTACCTCCACAGGTTCTAATGCTTTGGGTCTGTGTGTCCATCTCGGGTGCTCACAAGCCAGGCGAATGCTGTTTAAAAATTTAAAGCACTCCAAATGTGAAATCATTCATTCGTTCATTCAATTATTTATTCATTCATTCATTTGCCAAACTGCTTAATCCTTCTACAGTCGTGGGAAGCCTTAAGCCTATCTCAGCTCACTCTGGGCAAAGGTAGGGTATACCTGGACTGCTCACCAGTCCATTATAGGGCCAACACACACAACCATTCCTCGGGGAAATGTGGAGCAGCCAATTAGCCAACTAATATGCATGTGTTTGGACTGTGGGAGGAAACTGGAACACCTGGAGGAAACCCACGCAAGTATGGGGAGAACATGCAAACCACACACAGACACGCCCTCACCGAGCCTGGGACTCGAACCCAGAACCTTCTTGCTGTGAGGCAGATGTGCTAACCACTATGCCACGGTGCCGCCCCAATGTGAAATTATTTGTAGTGCAGTCTTCAATCTTCTAATATAACAGATTTTTAATGCTTATTTTTTCAATAACTGAGAATTTTTTTCATCAGAAAAGAAACTTTGCAGAGCTAAAAATGCTGATCATATCAGTATGTTTACAGCAGAATGTTTACTGGTGCCCATTAATACAGCTGGGTGGACAGAGGCACACTTGTGGTTAAGACCTTCCCATGGGGTCTTAGTACGGTGGGGGTCGAACAGATCTCGCGATCATGAGTCCAGCACCGTAACCACTATACCATCAGCCTCACAGTTCATTTCAGTAGCACAAAGTATGAAAAGATGGCTTTAACTTTGAAAATTAATTTGAAATGAAACTGTGCAACTCACAAAAACCTTATGGGGGCGCTCTGCTTTTAGGTGGTGCTTGAATATGTATATCACGTTTAGTCATGCACATTGTTTTGAAGCCATACTTTGTGGCCAGTGACAGAACGCATCATGTTTCAGTCAGCTATTTAACATCCGCTGATTGAAGGGGGGGAGAAAAGGAATGTGGAAGGAATTTAAATGAACATTTAATTAACTTTTTATGTGGCTGATTACGTGAGCTTATACAATTGTGTATTTAATCACTCATACTTTCAAATTTTCAAATCCAATTCTTTTTCTCAATCAGAGTTTCACTTCACTATAATAATGGCATCTCTAACTTCCTGTCTGTAGCTGGAGGATGAACCACAGTAGCACTTAGACAAGGAAGGAAAGATGAACTCTCTGTCTTAATAAAAGAATCGTGCTGCTGGAGATGACTGGCTCTTTACAGCTGAATGACTTATTGAAACGCTTTACCTGGGAGTGCCATGTGGACGCTTGATTGGCTTTTATCTTAATTTGCATTGCTTGGTTTTTTTTTAGATGCAAGTGCTAAACATTCATGGAAAATAGGTAATTTGGCTGTCCATAGATTTCATTTGGTCTAATCAGCATTGCTTTTCCAATTATTGTCCTTAAACACCACTGAAATGGCACTCTCTAAGCAGCAATGGGGTTCCTGTTCACTCTCCCTGGAGGTCTCGACTCCCTTAGAGAAGAACAAATGCACAAAGGTGTTTTGAAAGGAATGAAGGAATCTGGGAAAGGACTGACATGCATTTGGAAATAAGCACACGCTTTCATTCATTGTTTCCACTTGAGCTGGTATCAGGGGAAGTGGCCATTTGGCAGAAGCTGATATTCGTCATCACAGTCAAGAGCCAGGTGGAATTTGTGGAGAGTCTAATGGCATTTTAATGATTTGCTCACGCTAATGCAAAGGCTGGCAAAAAAAAAAAAAAAGTCCTGGACACAGCCCCAAAAGTAAACCCTCTAACCTTGGTCTCTCTTTGTGAGAATGCATTCAAAGTCAAAATCTCATTTCAGTGTGTTACCATGCTGACAAATATCAAATTAGCCTGGTGCTGGTGTTGGGGTGGGGGGATTGAGGTGTGAGGTGATAGATATAATTCTAGCTAAGAATTTTTTTAGCAGGATGTTTTCAAAGCAGCATGTTTCTAGGAATTCTTGAATCCAGTGGAACAAGTTTTATAGCCGTTGAAAGAATTTTAATACGTATGTCTGGAAGATGTAAGAAAGTTTTCACTGACCACAGTCCACAAGGATATTATCTGCTTTAATTTAATTTGTATTACCATTGCAGGGAGTGCTGAAATGTATTAAAGTATTCACAGCAGGAAATAAATAAATATCATACAAGTGAAAATATCATTAGGTATCAAGTGAAAATATCATTAGCCATTATTATAATTAACAATAATATAATATAATTATATATATTTATTTATTCATTAATTAATTTGCTGAACTGCTTAATCCTACTAGGGTTACAGGGAGGCTGGAGCATATGTCTGATGACTCTTGGCCAAGGGGAGGTATACCCTGTACCTATATGTACCTGTATAATAATATAATATACCTACTATTTTATTTTTTGCTAACAAGAATACCATTAAAGAAATATATGATTAATAAACTGAATTCTAAGCATTTTTTTTACCTTTCACATTTTAAATTTTCTTATCCTATTAGCATATGATTTAGTTTATTGAAAGTAATATATGTTTACATTTAACATAGTTATCTGCCAGTAGAACTGAGCTTGAACTATTCTGAGCTTGAAATAAGTTTTTTAAATGTCTTCAAATGGATTTAATAATTACTTAATTATAAAATTATTTAAATGTAATGAAATAAAAACAATACTGTCATCTTTAATACGAAATAATAGGTACATTATTCATTATCCATTATTATCTCTGTGTTTTGGTCTCATGGCATTTGTGAGTCCGTCTGTCAGTTTATCTGTTAACGAAATCCTGAACGCTACCCTACCTGAGACCTGCAATGATTTGATTGTGAAATTTTAAGGTCAGAGGTGAAAGTCAGAGCAAGACTACAAAGTTTTGCAGATGAAACTCTTTATCTCTTATAAGGTCACAGGATTTTGAGTGTGTATAACTTGAAAATGAGAGCTGATAGATATGCCATTACTATGGAACACTAATAAGACACTACTTATGGACATTTAAATGCAACTATTACCTTTGACCTTGAGTGACCTTCAAAGGTTATACACAAACCATCTCTTAAAACCTTTGAATGAGAAAGGTGCTTTTTGCTGCTTTTGTCAAGTCCACATACTACAGTATACATTGTAAGATAGGTAATTAAAAGCAGAAGCCATATAGGGCCTATTTGCTACATTATCCATGCTGTGTGTTGGAGGTACCTTGCACTCTACGAGTCCCTCTCTAGTTCAAGTTATTTTCACTTGAGAAGGTGTAATTTTCTGCAGTGCAGACTGAGGATAAGAGAAAGCAAACTAATCAAGAACCAGACACAGAAAATGTGAACACAATCAGTAACATATCTTTTTCCAGGACAGGAGTGGAGACAGGACAAGAACAGGTTCAAAAGCAGATGTTATTATAAACAAAAACCTTGGAACCATGGCATGAGCTCATGGGGGAATAAATGACCATTATTACAGTAGATGTTCCCACTGGAAAAGCGCAGTCTAACCTTCTTAGAACTTGTGAAATATTTTACCAAATGGTGTAACAACCTGCTCTGTTTGCTGGGATGAACTTTCTTACTGTCTCTGTTTTGTAGGTACATTATACCATCCCTACAGCGATCCAACATGGGTGTATACCAGTGTGTGGTGAGAAACCGGATGGGTGCTTTATTACAGAGAAGAGCTGAGATACAAGTGGCATGTAAGTCTTTATGAACAATCAGTAGAGTGGCTCTCACGCCTACTACACTGCATATTTTTCTGTTTTTCAAACTCATATATTTGATTTAGCCCTTTAAGGACTTCACAATTAACCACTGAGTGAAAAAAAACAAAGGGGTCATTTTTCATACCCTGAGGGCAGGTAAAGAGCTGACAGCAATACTGTTGCTTCTACTAGTTTCCTGAGATTGTTAGGAAAAAAATCACTCCTGTACACTTTTTAAAAAAAAAAAAAAGATAGTTTTATCCTTTCCCTGCCATTATCTCAGCACGGCTCAGCAAGCCTCTCGGTCTCCCCTACTGCTATGCTTTGCATTTGCATATAGTAAATGAACAGTTTTAAACCTTTTAAAGCAAAATGCATTGCCTTTCTCTGTAATTCAAGGTACAATGCTTGGAGGCTTCCCCCCCACCTCATTCTTTACTCTAGTCCAATTTTGTGTTGCAGCCTGCCATGAATATGTGCTTGTGTTTGACTGAATTCCTCTTTCCTCTTTGGTGCTTTGAAAGAAAAGCGTAAATGATTTGATTGTTTACACCTGAAACACATGTGCCATGAATATATCTTCAATTTAAATTGATCTTCCATCTTTTACTGGCCATTTATGAGCATATCTTATGACTACTTACTTTATCCCGAGTCAGCTTCAGCCTTTCTGTGACCGTAGCTGGATAAATCGGCAAATGAATAAATAATTAAAATGTTTCTGCTGGCAACAATTCTATTAACTGTAATTGATTTCTCTTATTTCTTAAACATCCATGCTGGATCATGGAAGTCACTGCGTTTCAAATTATTGGCGTATATCATGCAAAGAAAATAGTTGTTAAAGGAGATTGGTAAAATTACTAAAATTGGTTTAAGACCATTTTTAAAATCTGAAAGAATAGTCATGAACCATGAACTTCACAAAAGAAATGTGGTCAGAAAAAATCTTGACTAACTTGACGAGCATTAAAGCAGTGTGCTTTCCAAAAATAGTGATAAGTGTATTCTAGAACATGTTTAAAAGACAGGAGTTTCAAGCTTTCAAGCTTGAACTTAACTGTATAATAACATTTCTTGTCTAATGGCTGAATATACATGCCTAAATATAAAAGCTCCTTCTATTTTAAAGTCATATGCCAAGATTATCGTCACATATATGATACTGGAAACTAATTAAACTGAACATTTCACTGAATAGTTACATCAAGGTAATACAACTGTTGTTTATCTCCATATTTATCATACCTACATAAAGAATAATTTCAAAAATTATTAGCAGTTTTGCTGACAATAATGAATTGATAAATAAAGTGATAAATAGAGCTCATTGAAAATGGTAAGATGAAGCATGTGGATTGGAGGAGGCTTTGTATGGCTGTTAATGCATGTTTTAATAGCCTTTCTTTCTTTATTATTACTATTATTATTAATAGTGTTATCTGTTCATTATTGGTTAATTTTCTAAGACACTTAATAATAATTAGAGTCGCAGGGAGGCTGGCACCCATCTCAGCCAACTCTGGGCGAAGGCGGAGTAAACCCTGGACAGCTCACCAGGCCATACAACTATTCACTCTTACTCTCACTATTATTATTTTTATTATTATTATTATTATCAAACAGTATATGGACAAAAGTTTGGAGTGGGTGGACATAAGACACTTTTACAGAGCACTGACCTCAAGCCCACTGAACACATTTGGTAGGAACTAGAATGCCACCTGCCTCCACCTGACATCAGTGCTTGACCTTAATAATGCTCTTGTGGATGAATGATTCCAAATCCCAACTGCCACACTCCAAAATCTAGTGGAGAGCCTTCCCAGAAGAGAGAAATTTATTATTACAGAAAAGAGGAACCAAACCTGGAGTGCAATGATCATGAAATGACCAAGTGTCCATAAGGATTTGTCCATATAGTGTATTTGCAAAAATAAGGAAACAAGAAAACGTCATATCAGGCGCAACAGTCCGTCTAAGATTTTTAAAACTAGTTTGATTTTTCATGAAAGTTCAAACACTGTACAGCTGTTGTCTAGGCAGTTTTCAGCTTTGTATTTATTTAGGTGTGTTAGCGGTTATATTAGAAATGTAGCTGTGCGTGCCCTCCAAATGTAGCTTGAGTTGTATGGATCACCATGTTTCGTCATGACATATTTACACCTTGTACTTAACACTAACCGCCACTTGAGACACAGGTTAATCCTAGGTGTAAACAGGGCCTGTGATAATGCATTGTCTTTACAGACATGGGAGACTTTGTGGAGGCTGACCAGCGCAAGACAGTGACCCAGGGTCGGGCAGCCATCTTAAACTCACCTGATGTCGGCTCTTTCCCCCGGCCGCAGGTCACATGGTTCAGGGATGGCTACAAGATCATTCCCAGCAGCAGAGTGTAAGTGCTGACTTTATATGATTTAAGGCACAGATGACCCTTTGGAAAGTAGTGCAATGTGTTATAAAACTGTGTTCAGTACTAGACAACTTGCTTTCAGTCTTTCTTACTGGTCATTCATATCAGTCCACAAACATCTGGCAGAATACAGCAGGAGAAACAAACCTCTGGCTGGAATGAGAACATGTCAGCCAGTGATAAGACAGACATAGGCTATGTGTGTATGTGTGTGTGGGTGGGTGGGTGAGGGTGTGGAAGTGAGTGCACTACTTGTCAGAGAAGGAGAAGTGCAATTAATGCCTGTTCTCGGCCGTTCTTCAATCTAACTACGGTAGTTCTTCATTGCCTTTTTCTAATTAGCAGCCTGCCCAGACATAGACAGGCACGCTTGATTCTCTTCCCCATTATCGCTCAAGTGTCTTTCTCATTCTGGCTCGTTGTGGCAGAGCCCCAAATCACAGCCCTGTACACTAGCCAGCCATACCTAATGACTCACCACACAAAGATAAAGATGGTCCTGTTTAAAAACACTGTTCCATTTCATCAGAGGGCATAACTGAGGAGTGATTAGGGTCACAGTGGTGAATTTCAGAATAGACTCTCACTGTTAATGATGGCCAGTAGTTTCATTCCTCTCTGGAATTCCGCCTCTCAGCTATTCAGCTTAAAGAAATTGTCCGGCGTGAAAAATATTATTTATGTCCCGTCACCAAATGAGTCCGGTGCTGCGAAACTTCTTTTTGAGATAGCTATTTGAAATGAGAGTACATGATCCACATATTTATATATAGAAGTGTGCAGTGAAGATTCTACACCACCACTTTTGTCTAAAAGGCCTCCTAATAAAAATAAATTAAAAATTAGTTTTTCTTTCAGCATTTTTAAAAATGCAACACTTGTTTATTATTTGAGCCCTACAATGCAAACACTCAACCATTGATATGATTGCATTGTGTACAGGGCCTGCCTTGAATAAAAGGACTTGCGCTCGGATGAGGAGGTATTAATTATTGGATTATTTTTGTGATGATTGGCCTCAAAGTTGTACATAAAGGTAAAGGAATGAGATTACACCATCGAACGCAAGCCTGGAAGTTACGCTTTAGTATGGTCCGGACACAGTAACTCGGATGACTACATCATGCACGCTAAAAAAATTTAAAATATTCCCTGCATCCAGACAATAATCTTGATCACTGCCAAAATTTTATCAATTGTTCCTTGTATTGTTTCTGACTCATCCTGAAAATTTCATCAAAATCCGTTTATAAGTTTTTCAGTAATGTTGCTAACAGAAAAACAAACAAACAAACAAACAGACCAACGCCAGTGAAAACATAACCTCCTTAGTGTAGATCACAAGGACTTTGTAGGCCCAATATTTTAATTAATTGATGTTAAGATAATCAGTTAAAATAAACAGGTAATTAATTATTTAGATATTGTAATCACTGGCATTTTGTTTGTCTGCCTGTAAACATCCTGACCACACCCATGCAAGAATTTTCACTAAACTTGGTGGGGACACTACTCTACCAGAGTCTCAGACATGATTTGATTTTGGAATGTCAAGGTCAGAGCAAAGTCATAAAGATTTAGAGATTGATATTCCCCATGTTAAAATGTAAATTGATTATATCTGGGAAACAAAGTGACATAGGCCCATAAATGCAATAAGGGACAGATTGGAAACAATATACACAGCTTCAAATGGCATCATTCCCTTTGGCTTTGAGTAGCCTTGAATGGTCAAAATAAAGGACACATGATTTTTAGTGCTTATGAGACGAGTGCCAACAGATATGCCATTACTATGACACACCAATAGGAAACCACATATCGACTTTTAGATTAAACAATTACCTTTGACCTTGAGTGACCCAAAAAGGTCATAAATAAGATCACAGGATTTTGAGCACTAATATCTTTGAAACAAGTGCAGATTAACATGCTGTTACTGTGAAACACTAATCAAACACAATGTGTGGGCTTTTACCTTTAATCTTGAGTGACATTAAAAGATCAAAAGCAATAAGCGGTATGTCAAAAACCACCGTAGAAGAAAAGAACAAGATGGTAGGCTTCAAATCATGGAATGGCAGCATGGTCTCACTACTTCTACCTCGTCGAGCTGATTCGGGATGAAGTGGACAGAAAGGTGAAGGTAAAGCAATTAACAAGTGCAACGTGTTTGTGGGAACTTCTGCAACAGTGTTGGGAAGAACTTTCAGAACTGCATTTGATTTTTATCATTAAAGAGTGTGTGCATTTAGCAGTAAGTGTTTCCTCCAACTGATTTTTTTTCCTACGCTTTAATTTGAGAGTACACTAGGACAAGAAGCTTTGTAAATTACAATAAAAACTAGAAAGTAGGTGTGAAATGTAGGTGTTCTATAACGTTTACTGGCTTTGTAGCTGTTTCAATGAACTATACCTAAGACCTATACTTATTTTTTCTGTTTCAAAAAGCCATAGCGTAATTTGATATATAGGAATTCAGGTCTCTGGCTCTTCTCCAAATTTGTAATTGAGTTGTCCTGCCAGTGCTTTGACACAATATTGCAACCATATTAAAAACAAACAAAAAAAAAACACCCCCAGCAAATGAATTTTCTTCCTCCAGCAAGATGAATCGCCTCACATATGCAGCTGTGAAAAGGGCAGGGCCAACGCTAATGTGCTTGTGTGCCCATGACTATTTACCTGTGGGAGCTTGGCTGGGCTCCAAGTCAATGATGAGTAGCTGACCCCCTGTTTGAGCTAGCAGGGTTACAATGCCCAGGGCAAAGGCAGCTGGGTAATACAATCATATCTCATATCCCAGGCCAAGCCCATTAGCATGTTCTGCGATATGATGTCATATTCTTAATTGTCCTGTGGCAGCAGCAGAAACAGCGCAATCAGCTTAGCCAGTTAAACTGTCTCTACTTGTGGCTGGACAGAATCCCCAGGAAAGGGCTTTGGAAATAGGGGTGTACTTCATAAGCAATTGAATCGCACCAAGATTAAATTAACTGGCCTTGCAGGATCAAACTCGATCTGTGTGGGAGGATTTGTAGCACAGAATCAATATCCACGCCAGGCAACATGCAGCAACGCAAATTTCTTTATGAGTCTCATATTTACGGCTCGAAAATTGAATGCTGGTGCGCTGCAAAAGAGACAAATGCCCTCGGAAGAAGAAGGTCACATGAAAGGACGCTCATTTAGAGATGACATTCTCTTTGATTTCTTGTTATAGTCCAGACTTTTTACCCTGCAGTGCATTCACAAAACAGATGTGACCAATGATTTAATGATATCACACCACACCATTGTGGATTACGTACACACGTAAAGCAGAGTTACTCCAGTCGCAACCTCAAACTGGATTATTTTCCAATAATAGCACGTCCCAAAGTGTTTTTCTTTTGCTTATGTCAAAAGCAGTCTGCCAACAGTTAATGATAATTTACTAATAAAACATTTAATGCTTTTTACGATATACAGTATATTGTGAGATTTAATGTTATGAATCATTTTAAAAATGCATTATTCATTTGATTTCAATTATGAAGAATATCTGGTTTAAAAGTTCCTGCATAGTGTGCATTAATATAATTTAATCTGATTGGTAGAGCAGTGTTCCAGGGCATGGTGCTTAGCACGTCCGCTTCACAGGAAGAAAGTACTGGTTTCAATTCCTGGGCTCGGGAATTTTTGTGTGGAGTTTGCATGTTCTCTCTTTGCTTGTGTGGGTTTTCTCCAGGTATTCCGGTTTCCTCGCACAGTCCAAAGACATGGACATTAGGCTAATTGGCTATTCCAAAGTGAACCTAGACGTTAGTGTAAGTGGCTGTGTCTGTGTTGACTCTACGATGGTCTGGCAAGCTGTTCAGGGTGTACCCCACTTTTGCCCAGTGTCGGCTGAGATAGTCTCCAGGCTTCATTAGCATTAAGCACCTTGGCAAATGAGTGATGAGCAGTGTTCCGGTACTGATATTTAACAGATATTCACAGACGTTCTGTCTCAGGGATTGTTCATTTCAGTGACATTCACCGAGCCCAATGTAAGTGACTGTTTTTTATGCACCAGACGAGAACATGAGCACAAAAAGTACAAATTTTAAATCAGGTCAGTTGCAGGAGCACTGAACAGGTGGTCTTTAGGTCTTCTTAAGAGTTTAAGTATATACTATGTGGAAACATAACGAAAAGTGAACTATAGTTTATTTACATATTTAAACCATGACAGAGTGAGCAGGCAGGTCAGGTGAGCTCTGCGCTTTGAGCAGAAATAAATGCTGTGTAGCTAAAGGCATGTTTTTGGCCTTTTTGTTTTGTACATACTGCATGGAAACATAAGTAAACTGTGCTCCTTAAAGGTGTTGAATATGTTGCATGGAAGCACAAGGGAAACATACTAAAATAAGCATTTTATGTTTACTTTTTCCATTTTAATGGGTGATAATGATGTCCCCTCCTCCTCCAAGTGAACTTGACTTTTCTGTTTTGAGAGGTGCCACGGTAGAATTATTCATAGTTATCTAATAAAAATGGATTTTTAACTCAGTTATTGAAAGAATGTTGGGCGGAAATGTTTTTCCACAGTAAACTGTACTTATAATCAACTTGCCTGAAGTACTGTTGTAGTTTTTTTTATGAAAGCTGTATTTTTTTTTTCACTTCCAGAACCATGACATACTATAAATTGTTGTTTCTTTGTTGTAAACTCTCATATTTTTCATGCTAAGTCTGTAGTTTTGCTGATTCTGGTACTCTTATAGTATTCTTTTCATTTGAAATAAGCTATATCCTTTTCATATTTCTTTTCATATTCATGTTCTCTTCAAATCAATTTCAGTTTATAAGGTGAAACTTTCATAAATTTAATTGCTAGGGACACAGCAGAATAGATGAAGAAATCGACTAAAAATGCAGTAAAAGTCTAAAAATGTGTGTGGGGTTTTTTTTTTCATTAGAATTAATGGTTTCCTCTCGTGGCATTCTTCTGACTCACTGGACAGGACTTAGGAGAAGAGTGTTTCCCCAGAAGAATGGATTACATTGACCTTATTTCTAAAGCGTTCCCTGCATTCCATTTTTTACATTTTTTTATTCTGTCTGCTATAAGATACCTCTGCTCATTTAGTTGGAAGATGTGGTTGTCAGACACACTGGTAATATACACTCGAGGCATCACATAATTAATTCAATCGCATGTTTTAATTTAAAAGTATCTGCTGACTTGCCGATGCAGATCCTCGTGTTCTGAATATAGATGTTCTGCTTAAACCCAACTAATTGTCTGAGTATCCCTTCTAATGTAGTGTATAAATCGTATTGTGCTGTTAGACCTAATAAGTAATTGAAGCACTGCTAATGACATCACACAGTGGGTTTGGATGGTAACCAAAACAATTTGAAGTCAGTAAAGGAAAATGCTTTCTGGTGATAGTTAATTTTTTTCTCTTCTTCTTTTACTTGTGAGTTTTTCCTGGGCATTGGGAAAGGAAAGTGGCCCTTTGGTCTGCTAATGTAGCGTGAAATAAGTGGTAGTGTGGATCGTCAGCAAGGAGCTGTCTGCACAGCACTGGCTGATTCCTATCAGCCTTCCATGCTGAGCAATCATTGTGCTGCAGTCTAAATGAAGCGCAACTCTTTTTCAGAGCCCAAACACAGTGAGTGTGTTTTCTCGTGGTTATATAGTATGCACATACATATGCACATGGAGGATTGGTAAAAGCCTGGAAGTGTATATAGGTGAATACCGATGTATATGGAGCTGACGAAATGTAAGGGCTTTGAAAGTCATTCGTGTCATTCCACCTTGGTCTCCCCTTTCGAGTGCATGAAATTTTCATGATAGTGATAATTACCAGACTAGTGCAAAGTGCACTTTTTCCCATTGCAGATCAAAGTAGCTGGTGGCGAAAGAGACGCTGGTGCTACCTCTTGTAGCTTTTGTCCTTGCTTTCTCCTCCATCTTGCTGAATTTTTCATCAGTTATTATTGGAACTCTTTGATGTCTCTACCCATTAAGGGCTGTTTAGCCAGCCAATGTGTTCAGCACATGAAATAGCTTCTAGAATGGGTTTTAGTAGTGCCTTTCAAGAGCCACCAGGAAGCAACGAGAGGCTACATCAGTCAAACACGTTAAGTGAAGTCCCTCAAAGCAAAAGGATTACTTTTCTGTTCAAAGCAGCTGTGATGTTTGTACGTGATGTTGTAAACAGCATGATTGACAATGATAGTGGGGCAGTCATGCGCCTTGGAGTCTTGCTACTCACCCCAGGTGAATTACATTCCTTTTTTTTTCCATCAAGAGTCTTATCGGACCCTCCAGCCAGGAAGCCGTGAACCAGGAACTTACAACTCCACAGAGGGTTTGTGTGTGTGCAGAGAGACAGTAAATAAAGTGCTGTAGGAATAGAGCCATCTAAATGAAGAACTGCAGGATGGCAGTATTCCCTCCAGTACTGCAGACCAGGCGGCATATAACACATATACACACACACGCACACACGCACACAGACACACACACACACACACACACACACACACACACACACACACACACACACACACACACAGGCATTTCTTTCAGTGGTTTCAGTGTGCCATGATGTTGAATTAAAAGGAAATAACAATATTGTGTATGTTTTGAGGTGGCATGATGGCATTGCCTCACATAGTCCAAAAACATGCACATTAGGTTAATTGGTGTTTCAAATTGCCCTAGGTGTAAGTGTGAATGGTTGTGTGTGTAGTGGCCCTGCGATTGTCTGGCAAGCTATTTAGGCTGTACCCCGCCTTAACCCAGTGTCAGCTGAGATAAGCTTTAGACTCCCCGCGACCCTAGTAGGACTAAGTGGTTTGGAAAATGAGTGAGTGAGTGTATGTTCTGGTCCAAATACACTATTTCTGAACATGATGTCTGCAGCAAAACCTTAACGACTCAGAAGGCACTCTGTTCTCTCTGCCCTGATATGGCACATGGAATTTAAAAATATCTAACCCTATATAACTTCACAAACATGCCAGGTGTCCAACTTGACTTTTGAACTGTGTAGTAAATGTGAGGGGAAACCTTTTGATATTTTGAGAAATTTAAATTTCGGCGTGCACAAACCTTTGACTGAACAGCCTATTTCATGTGATTTGGTTGACCGAACAGCCCATAATAGCCGAGATGTCAGAGATTCCAAGTAATAGATGAAGAAAATTTAGGCAGGATGGAAGAGACAGTATAGAAAAGAAGCTGGTTATGAGGACGTCAACACAGTATAAATCTTTATCAGGAGTACTGTTAACTTTTTATAATTATAATACCTGTGATTTTTTTTTTTTAACACATCTTGGTTAAAACAAAATTCAAATTCAAATTTATTTGTCACATACAAAATCATACACAGTACAATATGTAGTGAAACGCTTAGAACGACTGTCCTAAAATTTGAAGAATAAGCTATCAATATCAAGGAGAAAGGAACAATGACAATAACTATAACTGTTTAAAGGACTTTATAGTTAAAAGTCAATATAAATATAAAAATGCAAAATATAAAATAAAATAAAATATATAAAATAAAATATAAAATAAAATATAGGATACGAAAATAATAAATGCAATATAATGAAATATAAATGCAGTGGTGATTTTACAAGTAATACTTCCATATGCATTATTTAATAGTGTGTATGTTGATGGTGCAATTCAAAAATCGAAACAAAAATTGGAATCAGAGAACGCAAGGCTCCCCCGAGCCCAGCAGTGCCAAAACCTCGAAATATTAATGAATCATTTTAAGGATGCCAGGATCCAGAATTTAATTTGGATCATTTCCAAAATCTAATGGAGACTTTCATGTTTAAAGCTGCACCTCTAGTAGAAATTTCATGAAAAATTTGCACACAACTTTTTGTGCTAAAAAAATAAACCACCAAACCGAGGCTAAAACATAACCTACTCTGCAGAGGTAATAAATAAAGTAGTAATGAGCAAGTCTAAATAAATGTTTGGCAGGTAAAATAGTACGTTCTACATGAAATGTAAGAAATGTCAAAAATGTCACAAAAAAGATGAAGAGTACAGGAAATAGATGTTTTTTAGTGTGTATGAGTGTTTTTGAAGGTTCAGGGGGGTATGTGATTCCTCCTATCCCTTTCATGGTTGATTGTCACTCCATGGCAACCTGACACCTCAGTTACTGAAGTGCTCTGCTTCTTTCAGCAGACTCTCTGCACCATGAGAGCTTTTAATCAAAAGCAACCTTAAAACAGCCTCTGTGGATAAGGGTAGCTAGCAGCCTCAAAGGAAGAGATATGTGGGTGCTTTTGTGCTAACTGTAATCCTGACTGGAATCTCTAGGCTCCTTTTGCTGTTGCAGTGACAACAGACTTATTTATTTAAAAGCGAGAGGAAGGAGGAGTGGACTAAGACGGATGAGAGCCAAGGCCTTGGGGGGAAAAGCAGACTCGCCCTTTGGATGCCTCGGCTGACTGATGAGGGTTCTCAATAATTAACTTCATAAAGCAAGCCCTCCCAGAGAGCAGGTGCATTACAACTGGGCCACACAAATCGCTGCGATTGAATTAAATCAGCCTACGTCATTTGTCATTCGAACTTCCTCCGAGCCAAACAGCATTGATTCAGAAACAAGGTGGCACCTCAGAGGGAAAATCAAGAGACAGAAACCATAAATGTGTTACACGGTCCCATTTGGCCAACATTTAGGTTATATTTCTGTATGTCTCTGAAACAATAACTTTAATCATAGAAATGGGCAATTACAGCACGGTGGTGTAGTGGTTAGCACGTCTGCCTCACAGCAAAAAGGTCCTGAATTCGGGTCCCAGGCTCAGGCATTTCTGTATGGAGTCTGCATGCTCTCCCTGTGCCTGTGTAGGTTTCCTCCAGGTGCTCTGGTTTCCTCCCAAAGTCCAAAAACATGCACATTAGGTTCACTGGCTGTTTCAAATTGCCCCTAGGTGTCAGTGTGAATAGTTGTTTGTGTTGGCCCTGTGGTGGTCTGGCAAGCTGTTCAGAGTGTACCCCACCTTCATCCATAGTTGGCTGAGATAGGCTCCAGCTTCCCTACAACCCTAATAGAATTAATCTGTTTGGTAACTGGGTGAATAGAAATGGGCATAAGACATTCATTCATTCATTTATTTATGCATTCATCTTTACTAACCACTTAATCCTGGTCAGTGTTGGAGTGGATCTGGAGTCTATCCCAGGAATTTTGGAGTGATGTACATACACACATACACATTCATACACACACTGATACTGAGTAGTCAATCCAAGCATTTTTTAGGAAATGGGAGGAAACCAGAGAACGCAGAAAAAAAAATTCTGGAATTCCAGACAAACAGCAACACAAACTCAGGACTAAACCAGAAGTCTTGGAACTGTGAGACAGCATTTATTTATTTGTTTGTTTGTTTGTTTGTTTGTTTCCCGTGCCGCTCCTCAAGAAACGCTGTACAATTGTTTTTGTTTGCACTTGCCTGTGGTATTTTCCAAACATAGCTGTTTCGGTTTAGTCATTTAACCCACAGTGAGCCTGACCAAGCAGAGAAAGAAGTTATACAGCTGAACAAATGAAAGTAAAGCTCCATATAAGAACCCAATCCTCTCTAATGTTAATGAACGAAGCCATACTTTGTCTTGTCAGCTTTTTGTCTGACCGCTCTAGCCAACGATACCAGTCTCGATACACTGCTATAAAAATAAAAGGCCTCTGTTGGGCCTGCTGTAATACCCCAATTCGAAAAGAAACATCCAATCTCACATTGTTAAAAGATCCTTTAAAAAATCTGGATCATCTCCAAAATCGAATTGAATCTTTCTGGTCCAAAGCCCCACCTCTGATAGAAATTTCATGAAAATCTGAACATAAATATTTGTGTAATCCTGCTAACAGGCAAACACACAAACTAGACCAGATACTGCAGAAAGCATATTTGATATTGTATGTACAAATGGAAAATATTAGACCTAGAAGTATAATAAATAGATTTATTTATTTGTTTGTTTGCTTGTTTGTTTGTTTGGAATGGGGAATATTTTCATACAAAGAGACCTAGCCTGTTCTTTCATTCTTAAATTAGGATTAACTGCATTATGTTTACACTTTATATTACTCATTTTATATACAATATTAATGACATGTTAAAAAGTGTACAGTTTAGTGCTTTGGTTAAAAAAAGGCAGCTTTATAGATTTAAAGAGCAACATCTGATGGGTATCAGTACTTACTGATGGTCGAGGCTTCAGTATCAGTAACTGTTTTAGAAAATAAAACGTGGTATGTCAGTGATGGCCTGGTGAGCGGACCAGGGTGCACTCTGCCTTCGCCCAAAGTCAGCTGAGATGGGCTCCAGCCTCCCCGCGACCCTATTTAGGATTAAGCGCTTCAGAAAATAAATGAATGAATGAACGTGGTATGTGAAGCGTCTACTTTTAACCGTAATCATTTTACAAGCAGGGGAGCATCCCAGGGTCCATTTTAATACATATTTATTCCAAGTCATTATCTAAGGATGTCGACGGGACCATTAATCACACAATGTTCAGCCAAATTTAAAAAGCGGCGCGAGTAAAATGAACAGTAATGATATAGAGTAGTACAGTGTCTAACGTTTCATAACAGTAATACTAATAAGACAGCAAGTCTAAATGCAAATCACCAAACAAGGCCCAACTTCAATTCGATTGAATATGCAACCAATATTATGTTCAGGTTAATGAGAGAAGATTCATTTGAGATGAGTTGTGCTTCCATGGTCCCAGTGGCTCCCTGGTCCTCCCCTGACCACTTTCTGACAGCCTGTGTGTTTGTGTGTGTGTGTGTGTGGTCTCGCTATTCATTACAGTGTGGGGACATGGATTTGTTTACACAGTCACGTTATGGGGGGACTTTGCTTCCTTGTGGGGACAAATCGCGAGTCCCCACGACGTACACATTACATTTTAAGGGGAAGATGTTTTAAGATTAGGGTAAGGTTGGGGTAAGGTGACAGTAAGGCAAGTAGTGGTTATGTTTAGTGTTAGGGA
>JAQMYF010000001.1:40468979-40488033 GCA_030014195.1 Neosilurus mollespiculum
TATATATATGTGTGTACTTTAAAACGTTTTCAGTCGTATCTGGAAACAAGGGGCATAACTTCCATTTTAGGCTGTAAAACGTATACTGTGAAGCCAATATCTTTTTCTTCATGTTCCTTGTTTGTTTCAGGCTTCAGCTGCCACTTCACCAGGTTCTCATAGTTTACTGGGCATATTACACAAGGTTGGTCTTCCTTTGTACAGCCTTGCACAGCACCTGGTATTCCCATCCAAGTACAAACAAGCACAACCCCTTTTGCTTCTGAGATCAGATCAGATGAGGCATTTTCAGAATGGTATGGGAGCAAAGTCTTATATCACCATTGACAAAAACCAAAATGTTTAAAGCAATTAAAGAAAAAAGTAGAGGAATGCTTTGATCTGGCATACTATTTCTCCACGACAATGTGCTTGTCCACCCAGCATAGGTGGTAGTGGCAGAAGCAGTCAAGTGTGGCTTTGAACTTTTACCCCATGCACCTTACTCATCCAACCTGCACCATCTGTTTCCCAAACTGAAATCCCACTTGTATGGTCTCCATTTTCAAAGTGATGATGAAGTCCTCTGTGCTGTTGAGGAGAGAATTGAAGGTGTATATTTGTTCATTCATCTTTAGTAAGATCTAGAATCTGTCCCAGGAGCACTGGGTATGCGGCAGGAAATACACCCTATGTTGGTAACACATCCATCGCAAGGCACCCTGCACATTCTACAATCCTTAATTCAACTACCAGCACATTTTTAATGGTGTGAGGATTCCTATGTGTACAGGTAGACCAGTAACCTGATCTGAGGATGGAACTGGGAACTCTGGGGCTGTGAGGCGATGCTGCCTCTAGAATGGGTTTTTGCATCCATAAATGATAGGGGGGGAAATAATGATTTCATGATGGTGGTAGCACCAAACAAGGTTTGCTTACAGGTTGTAGGGATTACACATGTTCTTTATAAGAAAGCAGAAATAAGATCAGAAGATGCAGATTAGCTGATGAAGGAAGCACTTTTGCCAAGTACTTTGGCAGCCTTCTCTGACTGGCTACACTTTCAGAAATAAGGGTTATTCTCAAAAATATTTTTTGCTTTCTAAACAGTTTCTACATAGAATTGTCTCTCATCAGGAAGCTTGGTGAACCTTTTCCTGCATAAGGGTCTAAGTTTAACTGTTTTTTATGGTGAGTCTGAAATATCCTTCAACACCACTCTATCAGCGTTAAAGATCTGAAAGCACTAACATTGCTAGTAGCTTTTTCTCTAAATAGTTTATTTGCAGAAGCTCATTTTTATAAGCTTTTACTTCTGGAGCAATTGAGGAAAGAATCTACTTTCAAAATTGCAATCTTTAATTACATGTTTGGGAAGGTTGTGCAATGTGCAAGGATTGTGATAATTTAGCTGAACATCATTTTACATAATGGATGCTAAGGGAAAAAATGGTTTGTTTTTCCTATCCTTAATTATACCTCACAACACCTAAGTCCAACAAAGAATGGGTCAAAACAACAACAGAACAACAACAAAAAAAAAACAAACAAAAAAAAAGCTTTTGCTGTGCCAGCATACTATGGGCTACTGAATGTTTTTCTTTTGAGGCTGCGGTCACCTGTTGATGTGATAGACAATTTGGTCCATAGAGGTTTAAAGCACTTGACAGCTAAAATGGAACTTTAAGCAAAGCTCAGAAAAAGTTTCCTCCTGATATGAAAAAGTAGCCACAGAAAGAAACTTTCAAAGTAGACCAAACTAGGTCATGTTTACTGTGCCATTACTTGTATGGAGGATTAAATTAAAATTTGGATAAAGAAATATGCAGAGGCATTGCATTTGCAGTCACTGAGTCTGAAATCAGTGCTCAACTTAAAAATATCCATCCCTGAGTTCGAAGCAGTTCCAAAATATACTTGTCAACTTGAAGACAGTGAGTGAAAGAAATGACCATGGTTTTTGCTGCCTGTTACTTTTTTAAACACCTCAATTAATGAAGCTTTTATAAATGAACTAAAAAAATTAAAAGCTTGACCATTTTAATAAAGGCAAACATGAGATTTGATTTAATCGATTTAATGTTTTTTAATACTGAACATTACACTCCGTGTAGCAAAAATAACCTTTTTTTCCTTAAACTGTCAAAAGTATGTGGACATCACGACTGAGTGTTGGTTTTCCCCAGACTGCTACAATATCATTGGAAGCACACAAGTATGTACTATGTTTTTTCATGCTACAGCATAGGGCGGTAGGGTGGTGTAGGGGCCAGCACGTCCGCCTCACGGACAAGTCCTGGGTTTAAATCCTGGACTTGGCAAGATGTGTAAAAATATAAAACACCTCAATTTAGACTATACAAAATTCTAACCTACCTAAGATGACTTTTTGCAGGGTCGGATGTTTCCTTCTGTTGCCTTTTTCTAGGCGATAATGTTCCACCAAGGGCAGCATGTTGGTGTAGGGGTTATTATATCTGCCTTCTGGGGTTGAAACCTGGGCTCAGAAAGGGTGTTTCTGTGTGAGGTGATTATATGGGTTTCCTCCAGGTATTCTGGGTTCCTCCCACAGTCCAAAAACATGCACATGAAGCTAACTGGCTGTTCTACATTAGCCAAATTATTTACAGTGTGAGTGTGAATGGTAATGTATGTGTGTTGCCCTGGTGAGCAGTTCAGGGTGTACCATGCCTTTGCCCAGAGTCGGCTAAGATAATCCAAATTGGATTAAAAGTTTAGGTAAATGAAAGAATGAATGAATGCTACACCATTACAGTACAATTTCACTTCACTTAAATAAATGGGCGTAGGCTAGCATGACAGTGCAGTGTCCTTGAAGACATGATGCATCAAGTTTGGAGGATTCAAAGAACCTGTATTGGAGTATTGGGACACTGACTGTACCCTAGATCTCCTCACCTGACCCCAGTACTGAAACTCTTATGGCTGAATGAAGACAAATCCCACCAGTCACACTCTAAAGTTTAGTGAAACGCATTCCCAGAAAGATGGAGCATATTATAACAGGAAACAGAATTGTATCTGGAATGTGAAGTTGAACAAGGACATATGGGTGTAATAGTGAGGTGTCCACATACTTTTGGCTATATAGTGTATATTAATGTGCAAGTAACTTGGAAGAAGGAAAATGTAAAGTAATAAGCATAAATTGCCAATCCTGTATGTTCTGCCTTAAAAAAGACAGTATTCATGAGATCTTCAGAAAAGGTGTAAGAAATCCCGGAAAAATGTAAAAGTCTAGCCTAATTATACTAATGAATTAATTGATGAAATAACAATTTGCAGCATATGCTGCAGCAAATTCAAATGGAACTAATGCATTAATTGATTTTAATGATACGTTCACACAGCAAGCCAAGTGGCCTGAATCCGATTTTTTTTCAGATCCGATTTTTTTCAAGTGGCTATTCACTTTATTATAGAGATGTGACCTATAACAGACTGCAGTGCGAACAGTTTAAGGCCCCAATGTAAGCGCAATAGAAACACATGAATCTGATGTAGCACAGTGTTTACGGACGTGAAAATACACAGAAGTCGATGGCAAACATGGAGTTGAGAGATGTCAGTGTTGACAGTTTTATTTTAAAGTTATTATGCAGTGGAGGCAGAAAAATATGTCAGCAGATGATGAGGAGGAGAAGAATGAAGAGAAAGAGAGCCGAAACTCTGGCTGTGGCTTTTTTGGGGCAATAGCTGCTACCTCTGTAGAGAGGTCTGTATGTATGTGTTCTTTTTGTCTTCCGAGGCTCCCGCCATCGCATAATTATGACGAATGTCGACCAAGAGTGACATCAAGGTCGCACTGAATTCCAATACAGGTCGCATTACTGTTCAAACTGAGGTCACATTTCAAAAAATCTGATCTGTATCCGATTTAGTACCACATATAAAAGTTGCCCAGATCCAATGTGAAAAGATCAGATGTGTTTTTTGTGTTCGCACTGGCATGAAAAAATCAGATATGGGTCACATAAGGGGGAAAAAAAATCAGATTCAGGCCACTTGGGCTTGCAGTGTAAACGTAGCGTAGCCTAAGTGGTTCACAGTGTGTGTGTGTATGTGTGTGTATGTGTGTGTGTGTGTGTGTGTGTGTGTGTGTGTGTAAAATCTGGTTTGTATATGTTTGATATGCTGTAGAGACATATTGCTACACACATGCGCACTACAGTACTTGTTTTTGTGTGCATGAGAGAGAGAGAGAGAGAGAGAGAGAGAGAGTATGAGTGTGTGTGTGTGTGTGTGTGTGTGTGTGTACATCAGTAGAGTAAGTCCAAGCCTGCAGAGTCATTATTGTAAAAGCTGTCATATAAGCGGTCATTTCTACATTATATATTAAGTATATTTATTGTGTACACACCATTGAATAAGTGTATACAAAAAGGTATATATATATATATATATATATATATATATATACTCACTGCCAATGAAAACACAACACAATTTTACGTGTAATACTTTTGGGACCATCCAATCTGAGCATGAGTACTGGTATTTCAATGACCCTAAACACCTCACTGACTCATTTCCCATAGCTGCACTCACCATCACACTTCACTGAGCTTGAGCTCTGGATCTAGACTATTTTACAGCTCCAAGTTTGTTTGGGGGTCTCAAGTAATCAGAAATGGGTGCATTTAAAGAGTGGTCATCTTGCCTACATAAAGCTCAGCAAAAATGCATAGCATTCTGCAGTGGAATCTTGACCATCCTTGACTGTCACATGATGATCAATGATTGAATATCTGCAGCAGTATATCTGCATTTAATGTCCTTCCCTGGCCTGTGTATTCGCCTGATTTGTCACCCATCAAACACTTGTGGGATCAGCTTGGATGCCGAGTATCAGGCCAAGTACCAGCACCACAGAAATGGCAGGAACTGATCGTGGCATTACAGGAGGAGGAGTGGAGAAACATCCCACAGAACAACATACTCATCAGATACGTGCATAGACGAATTACGGCCTTCAATAACTCAAATGGAGGTCATATTCCTTACTGAACTTATTTTTGGGATGGATGTTGTTTGTTGTGATTTTGGAAAGAAGGGGAGCCTCAGTTATTTTTAAAGTTGCAATATTTTGACACAAAGATTTTTGGTTGTTATTGATTAATACTGTTCAAATGATGTATGAAACTGATTTTAATAATTTAATTGAACATTTTGAGACAAAAAAAATTAAACTTACTGTATATAATTTATTCTGAATGTTGTGTTTTCACTGGCAGTGAGTATAAGTTTTTTAGGTGGTGCTGGTTTCAAGTCCCAGAGTATAGGGTTAATATTTTCTTTAGCTTCAAGTTGATTATTAAAAAGCTTTCCTGGAATTCAGGTGATTATTTTGCAGTTGTTCAGACGTCATCTGTGTTTAAGTGGAGGTTGTGTTTGTTTTTCCTTTTCTCTGCATTACCGTCATTGTTGCATTACCTACTGTAAGCCATTAGCAAAACTACAAGCCAGGAAGCAAATCCAATTTGCAGTCTTTCACATTTGTTTTGCATAATGGACGAGCGAGATTTCCACAGAGTTTTTTTTTTTTTTTTTTTTTTAACCAACTTTCATGACTGGGGCTTTTTTTCTGTTACAAGTCAACAGAGAATGAAAGGTGATGGGTGTGTTAATGCAAAGGAGTTGGCGTCCTGATAAATGAAAACTACTAAAAAGAACGACGGCCTTAAGGTGACAAACCTGCTGTAATTCAATACAAGTGCACAGTTACAGCGTGACATTTAATCAACCTGCTATTTAGCAACCTTTTTTTGTTGTTGTTCTTTTGCATTACCACTGATCCCATCTGTAGGACTTTGGCCTTACTCTGTTCCTGACATCATCATTGACTCTGGGGTCTGGGTGTTTATCTCGACAATTTTTTGAGGGGATACAAAATGGAAAAAAGAGGGTTGAGGACATCTTCCGTCTTTAGTATTGAGCAGCTGTATCAGATCAATTTAAATCTACTAATAAGGCTTCGACGCGGCCCCTTTGCTCTCTTCCTCCCTCCCATTTTGCTCTCTGGTGTCAAGCCTCTATGCTGCTTGCTTTAATTGAGAATTAATTACTGATGGAGAGAGACGCTTCAGGAATCACATTATAGCAACCCAGGAGACGATCCTCTCAACCTTGTATTCCAGTCCAGACAACTCTGTCTCAGCATCAAGCTTAATGCAAAAGGCTTTTTAAAAATTGTTGTTTTTTTACATCCAGATTCTCTCTATGCTTCTCTCAACAGGAATTACAAAATAGCTGGAAGATCAGATCAAATCTGGGCAACCGGAGTGATTCAAGTCTAAAGTCATAGGCTCAGGTTATCAACCGCCACCTGTGTTGATTGGTCTCTTTTTCACAGCCATAAATTCCTTGTGGATGACCTTCTACTAAAACCTTTACTTTCCTCATCATCTTCCAAATGTTTGAAATGAATGCCAGAATTGACTTGAGAAAATTATGCATATTAAACAACCAGACTTAAATTCCATGCTTGATTCATTTCACTGAAAGCACCTGTAATTACTTATAATTGCTCTCTGTTACTATAAAAGTTCTCTTGATTTGATCGTTCAGTGCTTAGAACAGTTATATAAGCATCATGAATATATAAAACGATGACTCAGACATGTGCACCAGAAAGACAGTGGGTTTGCATATAATGACCCGGCTGTAATTACATTTTTCACACCAATCCCTATATGTTCTATAGTGTCATGCATTTGAATAATAATTTTTTTTTTAAATAGCTCATTTGTTCATTGCCTGTCACTGAGGTGATTAGAGAAGTCTTAATTGAGTATATAAAATTTTGTTTTTTTGCAGAAGCAGTTTGAATGCCATATTTTAATATTCCACGTGGGCCATTTGTTTATTTACGAACCTGGAAGCCGGTTGTCACTTTTGGAAGCAGAGGCACCTAAATCCGAATCCAACTCGGATGCTTGCGCTTAAAAACGGCCTTCTGTTTAGAGACCACACCGATGCCATGCAGCTCCGGTGTCAGCTGTTAATGCTTTGAATGCCTGCTGCATATTTTGGCTGTTAATGGTCCCTGCAGCAGGTTCTGGAGCCCTGCCCTGCCGCCTGTGCTGAATATGGAGCGAAGTGCTTTGCCGCAGCCAGGTCCCTCACAAAGGTCAATGTTTCCCTTACGTCAGTGTGTTTTTCCAAGTCCTAAAGCCTGAATTACTGCTGTCATCAGAGCTCTTTATCCGGCGTCTATGATCTTTCTAATCCACAGTCTTAACTTGTCAATAGGAATCTTGCCCATTCAGTGTTTCTGCTCTCACTGAAGGTCAGTTTTTGGTTTTTGTTCTTCTTAATCACCCGATGTTGTGGGTTTTATGTGCGTCTGCACCACGACTGTAGAGATACATCTTTATCTCAGCAGCGAGTTGCAGTCATGATAAAACTGTGTCTTCTTTTCCATTTTCTTGGATTTTCACATCCAAGGCATCAGATGGATACTGTGAGCATTTCAGTTGAGGTAAACTGTGTCCTTATTGGCAGCTGCACCGGCAGCGCACGCCTTGGCTCAACAAAGCACAAAACTAGTTAATGGTGTTTAGGGGCAGGAAGAGGAGGCAATGTTCTCGCACTCTCTCCACGGGCTCCTTCTAGTCACATTCCTCATTAATTGCGTAAGCTTCGCTCTTCTCAGCAAACTGGAGGGCTGCTACTGTGCATATTCATCTTGGTTTAAGGCTCGCAAGAGTGTCCATAACCACTAAGCATTTATGGGTGTTTACTACAGAAGCAAAATAGCCCTCACTTGAATTCATTATGATCGAGACTGGAGGCTTTGTCTCTCATTGCAACAGCCATGAAGAGTACACACTTAAATATCTCACACATATGTGATTAACATTTGCAGCAGTAAAAGTTCAAATATTTTACTGCAAATATGATATCTTAGCAAGATATCCGGACATATTTAATCTAACATTTCAGTAATGATACAGAATCAAATATATTATAATTCAGCCTGTCTTTAGATGCATTTACACATTTCTTTTTTGGAAATAATTCCTTTTTTTTCAGTCTGAGAATTAAAAACGACTGTTTCAAGAATAGGGTGGCATGGTGGCGTAGTGGTTAGCACGTCCACCTCACAACAAATAGATCCTGGGTTTCAGTGCCTTGATCAGCATGGGCAGCTCAGTGTGGTTTTTTTCACCCAAACATGCACCTTAATCTAAATGGCTCTTTATTCGCACTTGGACCCATTTGCATTTTGGGTTTTTTTGCATTTTTGCATCATATAAAAACAATTTCAGTATATTTCAAAGCGCCGCCACTTTCTTTTTTAACTTTTTTGACTCATACTAAATTTGCCGATTTACAGCCATGAATGTCGGACATATCTGGTCAAGTTCAGTTACTGGCTTCACAAATAAATTTTACAATTTGTACAGTTTTTGATTACAAAAAAAAAATTGGAGTGTGGAAAGGATGTTTAATGTGTGGTTTTGCTAATTTTGTTATATTTTAATACAAAAAAAAATCAGTAAACTGGAAAGAAGGTAGCATTCATTGCACTCAATAAAAGAATTGTCCTAAAAAATCCATACAAGTTCTATCAGCATTAATAAAACACAGGTGAAATGTCTGTCAAACCAATTACATGTTACGTTCATTTATAAATTGGTTCATACGCCAGTGGAAAAAATCCTGAAGACAAGACCGAGTCTCATGAATATTTGTTACTTCTGGACACGCTCAGTGGACACTTTTCCAACTTTTAGTCACAGGTGATGTGATGTGTCCGTCAATGTTACGTGACATTCATTTAAAGTGGCTTTAGAATTTATTCTGTGGATAATATTATATTTTAATGAACCTTATTGTTTCCTTCAGAGTCCTAACTTTGTAATTTGAGAAGAATTTTGATTGTTTTATGGTTTTAAAAATTTTAACAAATGTCCCCCAGAATGTACACAAGACCAAATAATGAGCCAGTTCGCTGCTTCAAATTGCTCTTAGATGTGAATGCAAGTGTGAGTGGTTTTGTGTGTATGTTGGCCCTGTGATGGACTGGTGAAGCTGACCGGTTGGCTAGTGCCCCTGCGTCCCTAGAAGGATCAATTAATAGGGAAAATGAATGAATGAATTACAAGAAAATCTACAACTAGATTTCATTATCTTATATTTAGTTTATTGTAAAATGATGATAGAAAATCGTTCTTGATTCAACTACATTTTCCAAGAGATATATCTTTTGCAGTGCCATTTTGGTCCAAGAAATTCAAAAACATTTTAAAACATGTACCAATGCAAAAAGAAATGCTGGGTAAATTCACATAACCTTGTAATGTCTTTTTCCAGCCTATACTGATATTAAGAATCTGTGGTTTCCATATTAAAATGAACTGCTGTAAAATGAATTAATATGTAAATGAACGAGTGCTTTCCTCTGAGGCCCCCATACCTCTGAAGGCCAATTTACAGTTAATACACTACATGCGTTCGCCTTGCCTAATGCCATTAATCAACAGTTCCACAACACTCAGTGGTTATTAGGTGGCACTGATTGGGTTATATTTCTCGGTGTTTTTTCTCCCACCGTATGCATATTCACTTGCTTCAATCTAAAATAATTAATAACAAATCTCACACCCATTTTTTCCCTTTTGGTGTACATTCATTCATTCATTCATTCATTCATTCATTTATTTATTTTTTGCAGTGTCACCAACTCTTTTCACAAGCCCACATCCGGGTATTGATCCATGTCTTCATGCAGACAGAGCTAGGTTGCATGGAAACACTGCCTCATATATCACAGTTAACAGCACTGGAGATTACTGGAGATGTAGATGCAGCTGTAAATGACCTGTTTTCGTAGATACAGAGAAAAATATAGAATCCTATTGCTAGTATATGTGCCAATGATTTTGATTAGGGCTGGACAGTATGTTGATAAATTATCAGATCACAATTTAGATCATCAGCAAATTGAATATATTGTTATGTTTAAAGACCTCATGTCACCAAACAAATGTGTGGCAAACGGTAAAAAATAACAAAAAGTAAGATTCATGGTTTAAAATGCCACCGAAAACACTTAATTCTGTTACAAAACAGTTGAGAAATAACAGAAAGAGCATCCTAGACAGACGAACGATACCCCCATTTTAATCTTGGACTCGCCTATAAAGACATTGCAGCTTTGCTTGTCTGCCGTCACCGTTATGCTACCAGGTGATCAGGTGACTGATCAAGGCTGGTGTATCCCCTGTACTGAATCAGACCACAAGACTTCAAAACCCGCCTTTGTCATTCGGAGATAACATAACGGTGATGGTGGGCAAGCAAAGCTGCAATGTCCTTATAGGCGAGTCCAAGGTTAAAATACTACGGATCCTGTAAGGGGAAACAGAAGAAAAAAATTTACCTATAAAAATATAGTATTATTATAAAATAGATATATATATAATCTGTAAATCCAATGTCCAATTCTCTCCAATAAGGGAGAGGAAGGGCGATGTGAGCGACCCCGCGAGGTTAAAAAATCGACTATTTACTCTCAAGTTAAACTGCATTGACTGCTTCAGCACATATGTTTTGACTTAGTTTTGCATCATAATTTTGTTGAATCAAACTGTGGATATGGTGACATGAGGTCTTTTAGCAGAAATATCAACTTTTTTCCAGAAATGGACAAATAGCTGCAGTGTTTTACCCCCACAAATACAACCTCAAAACTTGGTACACTATGTAAAATGTAATTAAAAACCGAATGCAGTAATTTGCAAATCTCATAAACCTGTATTTTTTTTTAAGTATATAGAGAACTCATCAAATGTTGACAGTGAGACGTTTTACTATTTCATATGAAATATTAGCTCATTTTAAATTTAATGGCAGCAACACCTATCAAAAAAGGTGGCACAGGGCAACAAAAGGCTGGAAAAGTAAGTGGTACTAAAAAGAAAGCTGGAGGAACATTGTGTAATTAATTTATTTTGTTGGCAACAGATCAGTACCATAACTGGATATAAAAACAGCATCTGTAAAGAGGTTTAGCAATCTGCAAAAAAACTGTGTCTATCTACAAAATTTAAAACAATTTCAGAATAATGATCCTCAATGCCCTGTGATGGACTGGCGAGTTGTCCAGGGTGCACTTTGCCTTCGGGTATCAGTACTTGCTGATGGTCGAGGCTTCAGTATCAGTAACTGTTTTAGAAAATAAAACATGGTATGTCTGTGATGGCCTGGCGAGCTGTCCAGGGTGCACTCTGCCATCCCTAATTAGAATTAAGCGGTTCAGAAAATGAATGAATGAATGAATGAATGTTCGTCAACATAAAAATGTAAAGTCTTTGAATTTCTCATCATTTATAGCACAAAACATTATCAGAATATTCCAAGAATCAGGAGAAATCTCTATGTGTGAGGGATAAAGACAAAAATCAATATTGCATACCTGTGATCTTCGGGCCTCAAGTGGCACTGCTTTAAAACAGGCATGAAAAGTCATGGAAATCACTACATGGGCCCAGGAACACTTCCAGAAACTGTCTGCAAATACAGTTCATTGTGCCATTAACAGTTTTGAATCCCCTGACTCCCTGGAATCTACATGTGCTGTCATAGTTTTTTTTTCTCTCTGAACATCACTTTCATATCAATTGTCCTATGCTATGACTGCCTGGTATCAAAGTAAGACAAGCATCTTTAGACAAGAGTACCATTTTTATTTGGTGACAACAGTGAATTATATTGGGCACAGATTAGATGATTAGAAAAATGATTTTTATTACATTTCACTTAATTTTTTTTTTAGATTCCATCAATGGTCAGTGTGACATCTGTTAGGAACAAAAATTTATTTTTTCTTTATTTTTTATTTTTTCTTTCTTTTTTTTTTTCTTTTTTTTTTTTTACAGATATAGTCTTCAAAAATCTCAGTTACATCCAAGATAAAAAGGTTTTGATTTCTTTTTTTATTATAAAAATTATTGATTTCTTTCTTTCTTTCTTTATTTATTTATTTTTGCTAAGCCACCAAAACATCCATGTTCACTTTGATTTAAAGAGAGACGTGTAAAGATTTGCAAAAATGAGATTTGTGATCTGGATGACAGCTTGTCATTTTGCACCAGGACTGAGCGCCGACACACACACACACACACACACACACACACATGCATACACTGCAGGTGGTTGTGCCCTGTGTTTTTAATGAGTTTCATTGGGAGAGACAGCAGAAGGTAGTGAAAGCACATTTTCACCACAACCTGAACCCTGATCAGTCTGCCAAAATAAATGTGCTCCAACAGCAAGAGAGAAGAAGACAGGGCTGGTTTCTGAACAAAACTACACACCAAGAAAATAAAAACAGGCCTCTGAATACCACTGGTTTCTCAGGATTGCTCAATACCTACTTCAGTAACATTAGGAAAAGTAATGGCCCGTATGGTAAGCAAACAGATGAGATCGGAGGAGATGCTCCCTCTCTTGCTCTTTAGAGGAATGCTGTTTTGCCCCAGCACACATTAGGAGTGATGATCCAGCTGAGGTGACATAATTACAGCAAGAGAATCTTAATTACAAAATGTAAAGAGAGTCGGTGTGCTGATGAGATTGAATGTAAAGCATGTCATGTATCTCAGAGTTGACCAAACACCTAATCCCTTGTTTCCTCAAATGGAATATTCCCCACGTTGAAATAAGGGCATGGTTAGGCAATAAGAACATATTTTAAGTGGCTTCAAGTCAACATAGATTCCAATTAAAAGAATAACGAGAGGAGCTGAGTAAGCAGTTGCTTGCAATATGAAGTTATTGCTGCTCATTCAATCAAGTATGAAGAGTCAAGGTGTAGTCATGGGAAGCTTACTGTCAAAGCTGTTGGCCCATTAGATGGGAATGTTATTGTGGTTTTGCAACCCTGCACCCTTCAACTTGGAAAATCAGTGGGAATTGTAAGAAAAGAAGAGACAACAAAAGCCAAACCTCTCAATAAAAAAAATAGATAGATAGATAGATAGATAGATAGATAGATAGATAGATAGATAGATAGATAGATAGATAGATAGATAGATAACCCTTTCAACATTATTTCATTCATTTATTCCTTCATTCATTTATTGAACTGCTTAATCCTAGTAGGTTTTGGGAAGGCAGAAGCCTATCTCAGCCAACTCTGAGCAAAGGTGGGGTACACCCTGAACAGCTTGCCAGTCCATCACAGGAATAACACACACAAAACAATTCACACTCACAACTAGGGGCAATTTAAAAACAACCAATGTTAATGTCCTTGGAAGAAAACCGCAGTACCTGAAGAAACCCACACAAGCACGGGGAGAACATGCAAACTCCATACAGAAACGCCCTCGCGAAGCCCAGGACTTGAACCCAGGACCTTCTTTCTGTGAGCTGGACGTGCTAACCACTACACCACCATGCTGCCCTTTCAACATTATCGTCTAAATAGTATCGTGTCTAAATAGTAGTATCTACTCATCTGTTCCCTTACCACACCCTTGTCATGGCAGACAGATGGAAAATCAGCAGGGTAAATTATTGGGGAGCAAATCATTTTAAGCAGGGTTTGGATGTGTTCCATAATGAATTGCAGTGAAAGTCTTTGAAATGTCAGCTAGCACTTGAAGGCCCTGGAGCAGACTGGCGCACTCTGTTCGGCCTCACGCAGGCGGCCGGCTTACTTAAGGAGCAGCCTGGGACCTGCCAGCAACCTGGTTGCCTGGCAACCTCATTAATTCCCTCAGCGAGAACAATGTACATCGGGTGACTCTGAGAAAATGAGGAAAAAAATATTGTATTATATACAAGGGCAACTGGTTCTATGTTAAAATAAGAAAACACAGCACGGTTGTGTGGATAATGTACGTGTATGCTTATGTGATATGAATGAGCCTGTGATCTTGGGTTTTTTTTTCCTTCTACCTTTTTTCTACTAATTGGGTAAATATTAAAAGGATAAACAAAGAGCACTTGTTGTAGGAAAGAGGCTGCATTTTGTTCTCTTTCCCTTAAGAGGTAATACCAAATAATCATATAAAATTCTATTTTCTATTCAAGTTATTTTATCCATAACTTGGGCTATATTAGTGTTGTTAAGGTCTGAAAGTATATGTAGATTTTTTTTTTAAGCTGTTGTACTTTTTACTGCCACAGCAACAACATGCAATAAATAGTCATGGCATTTATGTTATGTACAATGTTCCAGTAGCACATATTCAACTAAACCTCCACCAAGGTAGTGCAATCTGTAAACCTTTGAATTTAGAAATTCAAATTCTCAGATCTGGATCATGCCCAAAATTTACAACCAACCTTTTCATGAAGCTTCAAGTTCCTATTGACTCATTTTTAATTTCCTAATTTCAACAAATATTAATTCTTTATGAGAACTACTTGCTTGGAGAAACAATTTACTATGTAAAAACTACCTTTTTTTACACAGTCAGGAACAGGGAGGGTGAGGGTAATGGGGACCTCTCACGCCCCTGTTCCCCTGGGTTGTCCCCGGAGCTGGGACCCCTGTTGACTGCGCTGATGGGGGTGGATGTGTTAGGGGGGTGGCTGAGGGTGGTGGTGGGGACCAGATTTGGGGCTCACTGTCCTCTGGTCCGCTGGGCCGTTCCCCGCAGGGCATAGTGGGAGGGTTGTGTGTGGTGTGGATGTGTGAGAGTGGGAGTTTGTGGGATGGAGGGTGGGGAAGGGAGGTCGAAGGTGCCCTGGTTTCCGGGCTGTGCGGCTGGAGCATCGGGGTGGGTAATGGCCCGCGCTGAGTAGTTGTCATGGGGGCCTGTTTCTCCTGGGCGTGGTGCGGGCCCCCTGCCTTGCGGAGAGGGATTGCCTCAGAGCCCTTGGGCCCCTGGGCCGCTCTGGCCGCCTTGGATGGCCGGAACCTGGCGGGATCAGCGGCTGCCGGTCTTGGCTCGCCGGGGCCTGTGCCCCGCAGCCACGGGGGGATCTGGCTAGGGCTCCTTTCTGCCACCCTCTGGGTGGGCCCGGGGTCGTCTTCGGAGTGAGGTGGCTTGGGTTCGTGCTCCGAGGTCGCTGCTGATGGCCCGGGTCTCTGGGCTGCCCTGGTCTGCCTCTGGCCTCTGTGGAGGTGTGGTCACATTTGCACGGTCTCGCTCGCCACTCATCGCCAATCACTCACTTGTTCCTCATGTTCTGCATGCTGGCATGGTCACTGGGTTGTCTGTTTGGTCTGTACACCAAGAGATTTTTTTCTCTTTCCCGAATCAATATCGCCATTTCAATATCATTCTCTTAATATCGTGACTCAATAGCTAACGTTAAACTAGTGAACAACACTTGCCGAGGAGAGGTGCAGAAACTGGAGAAAATGCTGCCAGCAAATCTGATACTGCATGCTACTTGTACAAACTACATGACATACGAACGCTGAGACCCTGTAGATTTTAGCGATATAAGTACCATAGCTCTATATCAAAAATTCAAAGTCTACAGCCGATAATTTTCAAGGAAATTGCATAGAAATGGACCAGGGTTTTGAACCTCAAATTGTTTTATTTTTTCGAAGGTGTTCTGCAGTTTGTATTAAAGGTGATACGTGTATTACATGTAGTGTATTGAACAAATATATTATGCATAACTCTGTGTACTTTTCATGCCATTGTAGTCCAACCTGTATACGAGACTATGGAGACTGACCCTGACTGGACTCCATCCCCACATCTGGGCCACACAGACATTAAACCCCCAAAACACACCATGCTCTACAAGATGAAGTCATCACAAACCAGTGACCAGCTATAGTTTTGAAATACTACCGCTGAATCAAATGTAAAGTTTCAACCTTTTGTTGTTCATACAGAAAATTCTGCACACATAAAAAACCCTCACACACAACAAATGTATAATAATTAAATATTGTGAGAAATGACTGAGGTAGCAAACTGTGCATTGTTTAGTTTTGTATAGTGCAACTGCAATGTTTTGAGTTGTTATGGAAGTGTAAAAATGCATTTGTACCTGCTTTAAAAATAAAGTGTCTACATAACATTTTACATAACTGTGGTGTTTTTGACTACTGTTCTTCAACACGCTGACAAGCCAACATGGTGCATCACTCAGACTCTGGAAGTGCAAGACCTGCTGACAAGATAAATGAGATAAAGGACAACAATTTGCAACAGTGCCAAACCATTTCATAATGACTAATAATAATATAATAATGACTGATTATTGTATTATGTATGTTAATGAAAAGCTTCACATCTCACTTTTATTATTCATATCAATATAATTCAATAATTTCATTCAGAATATGCGATGTTTTCAGTTATAACACTTTGATATTCATGACTGTTTTATGTTCATTATAAAGGAAATAAAATCATATAACTGGTTTCTAGGCTGATTCACTGACTACAGGTTTACTTGTTTACAGTTTTCTTACCTTTGCTGTGATAGCTGTGTGTGTAACAGCCCTCTGGTCGAAATGAGTACAGATCCTCACCCAGCTGTTTGAGAAGTGTCTGTGAGCTTCTAGGGATTTATCATTTTAAACTATTTCACAGTATTAGCACTTATACCATAAACCAGATACTCGGTGATGTCCAGGGAAGGAGTTGGAGGCAGCTGTCCTGTGTCGGTACCTGTCCCCGAAATCTTTACTGAGTTTGTCTCAGTATGGTATCCTCTCTTTTTTCTTCTGTTTCTCCATTTTCCACCTTTACACGACTGTTAAACAACATAAACGCTCTCTGGGGGTTTGCTTACTTTTTGCTCACCTTTTGGAAACCATACCAAATAGTGTGCACGTGCGGAGGGGCGGGGGGTGTGGTGGGCGTATCGTGACTGACAAAATACGCTGTGTTTATAATTACTAATATACTTGATAATGTACCGATATAAATGAAAGAGGCAGAAATGTTGATGAAAATACCTGAGCAACTACCTGTTTATTCTGTTCTGCTGCAGCCCTTGTGAGCACCCGGCACATCAATAACAACAGGTGTAATGACTTCACTCGCTGGTTTGCCGGACTGAATCTGGTCCCCGAATCCACCCCTGGCACCTTTGTTCTGTCTAGTGAGCCTGGCTGGCTGCCTGTATGACGTAAGCCATTTGCTGAGTGAGGTCTTCCAGTTGAGCAGGTGTTTACAGTATAATACCGTAATTCAGCAAAACTTACACCGTATTTCTCAAATATCACTGACCCTATTATCAAAATACAGTATTTTACCATCATTTTTACGGTAATGTCTAAGAGTATATATACAACACATTCACACATAAAATAGCTAGATGTCTTGGTAAATATAGGCAAAAGTTCATGCGGTAAAACAGAAAATAACTAAAAAATAAAAATGTAAATAAAAAAATAAACACTACTGAAAGCTTATAATATTATTAAATTATATATATATATATATATATATATATATATATATGTGTTCTCTGCAGTAGGTAGGTCAGTCCAGCTGTCAGTGTGGTCAAGGGGCATCTTCATCCACAGATCCAGGGTCAGCATGTCCCACTGTAACAGGAACAGCACGCCCACTAGAGGAAGCAGAGTCCCAAGTGTGGATAGGCTGCAAGTTCACTACATGAAAGACACCAGCATCCGTACTAATGTCCAGTTTGGTCAGTCTATAGTTCACATCTCCCAACTTTTGGCTGTCACCTGTGAACAGGGGTGCTACTTTAGCTGTAAAGATGGACAGAGCATCAGACTTAGGGTGGTACTTAACGCTAACAAGGTCTCCTACAGCATAGGAGGCCGGACGGTGTCTCAGGTCATAGTAGTGTTTTTATCTATTAACATGACTGTGTTCAAGAGCTGCTCTGGCATGGTCATGAGCTTCCTGCAGGGAGGCTCTGAGAGTCTCTGGGTACGGCACACCAGGGTCATCCAAGCCCCCATTGGAGGGGAGTGTTATGAGGTGGAGGGGGGTGTCCAGCTCCCGACCATACAGTAACATGGAAGGACTGAGGCCTGAGCTTTCATGGGGGGCTGTACGCAGTGCAAAGCAAATTTGGGACAGATATTTATCCCACGATGTGTGCTTGCCCCCAATATATGCATGTATGGCTGCTTTAAGTGTCCGGTTCACATGCTCTGTTGCATTTGTTTGAGGATGGTAGGCAGTGGTGAGCCTGTGCACGGACCCGAGGGTGGAGACAACATACTCAAACAACTCACTGATGAAGGGTGAACCTCTGTCAGAGATGAGGTAGGTCGGGGCACCATGTCTGGCAAATACCTCACTGACAAACCTTCCAGCTGCAACCTGGGCCATTGTTTAGGGGCACCATCAGCACTAGTTAGGTGTATCCCGGGAGCCAGAGCGCCAGACATAGCAGGTTATCTTAGGTTCTTAGATGAGCACAGGTTCTCCAAGATAGTTATAGAGGCTGGAGTTAATAATATACGCCTTCATCAGTCTGAAGTTACTAAGAGTAACTTTATAGAGATGTGGAAATTAGCGAAGGCAATGTCCAATGCAGTAATATGTTCTGGCCCCATCCCAATAAGGCCCCATCCCAATCCCAAGTGGTGCTCCGAAAACAAAATGGGCTTTATAGATAATTGGAGTACTTTTGAAGGTAAACCTGGCCTGATAGGGCGGGATGGTATTCATCCCACTCGGGAAGGTGCCGCTCTCATTTCTTGCAGCATCGCATATTGTCTCAGAACAGGACTAGTCAGTCAGTGACTATCCAGAGCCAAGGCCAGAGAGCAGACAAACTAAAGCTAATCTGAGCGTCTGCTAGCTGCACAGAGTCGTCACTCAGGGTCAAGTTCAATGCTATAGAAACTGTGTCTGTTCCCTGTACTAAACAAAAATTCAGAGAGTTTGTTTTAGTAATCTTATTAACATAAATTTGAATCATACTGAATGTACAGCCAGCACCTTTGGTCTAAAGACAGGATTGTTAAATGTTAGATCTCTTACGTCTAAAGCGCTTATGTCATGTCATTGTCATGTCATTTTCTGAACCGCTTAATCCTTATTAGGGTCGCAGGGAGGCTGGCGCCCATCTCAGCCGACTCTGGGCGAGGGCATGATACACCCTGGACAGCTCGCCAGGCCATCGCAGG
>JAQMYF010000001.1:40499844-40537558 GCA_030014195.1 Neosilurus mollespiculum
TATATATATAAAAAATTTTGCCTCCTCCTCAAATCAAAGCAGTAGTTATATTTTTTGAATATTTATATTACCTGGGCACCTTTCCTAAGTGGATTAACATTTCACATTGCTCCCTAGCTGCATGGGTAATAGGTTGTGGGCTGATACCAAACAGACGTGCAGCCCTCTAGGATACAAAACAAGGCTACCCATTATCTCTCCCACTGCGCTTTGTTTACTGAATGTCTGGCAGGGGCCATTTATCTGGAGAATTGTAATGGAAACCAAACTATCTCACTAATCATAAAATCACTTTATATGCCACTTGTATTGATTCCTTTCGAAGAGTAGAATCCAGGTAAATGCTTTCCTTCCATCATTCATATTCAGCCGCTTGTTGTTTAGGGTGGCATGGTGGTGTAGTGGTTACCACTTTCCCCTCACCGCAAGCAGGTCCTGGGTTTGAGTTCCAGGATCAGCGAGAGCGTTATTGTGTAGAGTTTGCATGTTCTCCACGTGTTTGCATGGGTTTCCACGGGATACTCTGGTTTCTTCCAATTCTCCAGAGACATGCACATTAGGGTAAGTGGCTGCTCCAAACTGCACCTTGGTGCGAGTGTATATGGTTGTATGTGTATTGTCCCTGCGATTGACTGGTAAGCAATTCAGGGTGTACCCCACCTTCGCTCAGAGTCAGCTGGCAATAAATGCTTGGGTGCACACACCCAGTGCTCAATGGTAAACAGTTTGTGACGACTCTTAGTGAGCCGTTTTTTAATTATGTGGCTGTTTATTAATTGACACCATTTAGGTAGAACGCTGTGACCATTTAACTATGCTGCTACCTCTGATACCATGCAAAGAGTACGGCACGAACACCTGTGCATGGTCATCCAGGATCAGACAGTAAAGATGAGGATATCAGTGTCCATCTGTCTGCATCCTTAATTGGTCTCACTCTACCAGCTCAGCGTACAGCTTTTGATGGATCTCTTTATGGTAATCTCCACTTAATCATAGAACATTAAAAAAAAAAGTATTTAGCAGACCTGCAGAGGACTCTTATTTTCCCAATCAGTGTTCCCTTAGAAGTGTGGACGTTCCCATGGGTCTCGGAAATTGGTAATGACCGCAGTTTTTGTTTCTTAATGTGTGGACATGAACAGGCTACAGGTCCCCAGAGCTAATCAAACATTTCAAGCAAGTTGTGCCTTGTCCGGGAAAGTTCTCTAAAGCCCCAGTGATGTTTGATTGAGGATACCATCAATTAATCAGAAGGAAGGAGGAGAACTGTGTGTGCGAGAGGGCTTGAAGGAATAAAGAAATGTGTGCCTTTCATCTGCTGAAACAAAACTTTTTCCTTTCAGTCTTGGTGAAGAGAAAAGGTATAAAAGGAAATTTGCACTCTGTACTATAAAATTTGGTTTAAGATAATAATCTCAACTTGGAAAAGAGTCCAAAAGCTGATACAGATTTGATGAGCTGGAGTCATCCATTTTTTTAGGCACCACACGGCTAAGACCTGTTTCCAGTGCTTTAGAAATCCACTTAAATATTCGGTGTATGTGAAGCAATTTGGAAGTGGGCACCGCTGTCCACATTCTGTAGGCTAACTTTAGATCAATGTGAGTAATACTTTCATCATCTTGCAAGTATCTAATCCTGATCTCAAAGCCTGTACTCTTTGATTTTATAGCAGCGCTAAGTCCACTTCTATATTTTACCCCAAGGTTGCTTCTGTCCATGTTTCAGTGACTGATTCAGAGAGCAGAAGTCTATCCTGTGGGTTTATACTCGCAAAGTGCACCATTTCTGCCAGTAATGACCCTTTCAGCTCATTGATTCTCTGCTTATGTCAGAATGAGGGATCAGATACATTGAGGTGTGCAGGGCCCATGAAACTCCTCTATGCTGGATGCTTTTCAGTCAGTAAAACCTTGCATCTATACTTTAATGGAGCTTAATACACATCAGCAGGCTGCTAATTGAAATGCTGACAGTATATAGCACATGGGAAATTTGTCAGAGCAACGACCTAATTGTCAGTAGAGGTTTAACTCTGAGGCATTATTTTTAAATCTGTTTTCTTTATTTTTTGTCTGTATGCAGAGCCATAACAATGGAGAACCAGCTAGTAGTGCTGGCCACAGCTGCAGTGGATGCCGGGAGGTACTACGTCCAGGCCGTCAACGAGAAGAATGGCGAAAATAAGACAAGCCCATCCATTTATCTGAATGTGGCAGGTAAGCAGAGAAGTGAGAGAGTTTGTTGTATCGCTTCTCCTCTTCCTGCAACTCTAGAGGAATTTCAGACACTGCTATCGACCGCGAGTGCCTTATTATTATCACCTCATTGCCGTAGCCTCATTTTTAGGCTTCTATTCCTGGTGCATTTCTAGGTTCTGGGTTTGAGAGCATCACTCAGGGGTGAAAGAGTGAAGCAGCAAAGAAACACAAATGGGGAAAAAAAGAGCAGATATTCAGAGATGACTGGATTATGCTAGAAGAATATAGTGAAGGAATGTACTCGGATCTCCCCACTGGCACTTCCTCACTCGTTTTGCCTTGGAAAGTGACGGAGAGTATGGGTTTCTGAATAGAGCAGAAGTGTCAAAATAGGTCCCATTTTCTAATACATTTCCAGCCCAAGAAGTCCCAATTAGCTGATGACTGTGATTTCAGTTCTGTAATAACTGTCACCGACAAATATTTGGTGGTGGAGCTAGTAGAAAGGAGCGTCATTTTCTAAAGATTTTAGTGTAGCCGATATTGTATTCTCCCCAAAATTACTAGCTCTGTCTTTATAAAAGAATGTGCCATCGCATAGCCAAATAGATGCTAGAATTCTTTGACATTCTTTGCAGATCAGACAAATCTATTATCTGTGCCTCATTGAAATAAATTAATAAATAAATAAATTAGCTAATTCATTCATTCATCCATTCATTCATTCCACTCCATATATACTCTTCTGTATATTTTAAACACCATTTCAACTGTGTGCACAAACGACAATAGCTTGGTCCCCATTTTGTACTCATGAACACTTCTTTTGTGAGGCAGGGGGGATTTTATTGGCTGCTCTTCGTCTGGACTTCCTTGAGGTGAAGGAAAACAGTTGAGATTTATCTCGCAGGCAATAAAGTGAGAGCAGAACAATGTGTTTCAGATTTTTAACCTTGTGGAATGTCCACTAAGAGTTAATTCTACAGCAGTGAGGCTCACCTCTGGTTTATGTACAAGCCCAAGACTCTTTTTTCCCCACTTACGGCCAGATGTCTGTTGTAGAAGAGAAGAGTTATTCAAGAGACCTGCCCAGGGAACAGTATGTTTACTGTATATATTTCTGTCTCTGGGGTTACACCAGCAAGTAATAGGATATGTCAAAACCAGAATCAGATACACCAATGCAACAGGAAGCAATATGATTTCATGATTTCATTTCATTGGCCTTAATCGGCTCAGCTCAAAGGCTCCAGAATAAGTTGAGATCAGCATATAGAAATAAAAAAAAAATAAGCACATCTCATGGAAATTAAAATTTTTTTCCCCATATTTGAACAAGCAAACATCTCACCCTCCCTGTTAAAGTGCCTAGAGAGAAAATTGATATACTGCAAATGAGTACTCCAAACAAATGACACATAAAATTAATGCTTTGTAGTCAGGTTCATAATTTAAGTAAATAAAAAACCAAATATGTCACATGGAAAATGTAAGAACCTATAACACCTTCAAGATTATAAAATTAGAGTCCAAACTAGGTGCGATTTATTCAAACCTCCTGCAAGAGGAGTTCTTTCTTATTCTAATTCTGTCTTATTTTAATCTGACATCTAAGGTCTGGTGTTTCTTTGCTGTTGAATTATGTGATGTTATCACGGCAAGATCTATAGATCTCTCTTCAGAAAAGATTGTGAATGCCTGTCAGTATGACAACGATTTAGGAATTGTTCTTAATTTTTACACTCTCGTGAAAATCATGTACAAGTCATATAGATTTCAAATGACTTCCAGTTTGTCTTGTAACTGTTGGTGTTAAAGTGCATACATCTGCATTCAGAAAGACATTGGACAAATCTGACCTGCCAGGAAAGCACCTCATACCAATTAAAGATACAGTAAGTGTTGCTTGGATACAGTAAGTCAGACCAGTTAGGTGATCTTAATGTTATGGCTGATTAGTGTGTGTATTGTGTGTGTGTGTGTGTGTGTGTGTGTGTGTTGCTCATATATATATATTCATTGGCGTGTGTGTGTGTGTGTATTGCTCATATATATTTGGACTGTACCAAACAGTGTTTGCTTGTTCAAATATGTTGAAAGAAATCACCAGTTTCCATTTAATTTACTTATATTTCCACATCAGTGGAGGTTTCAAATATTTTTTATGAAATAATGTATTAAACATGCACATGAATGAGCACTTCAAATATGAACAGAAGTAAGGACTGTGTAATTTTACACTTTCAGTGAAACAAATATTTTGTGTTGTTGAGAAGAGTGTTTCCATTTTTGTGCATTTGCCATGTACTTTTGTCTTGATGGCCTCTTGAGTATGAATTTGCATACAAACATTTTAATAGATAAGTTAAATTTATTTTTGAGGTGAAGTGTAATCTGCCGAACAGCACCGGTATTGAAGATGCATAAGCAATGTGTTAGTTCTGGGGGTGGCATCACGACAAAATGACTTTAGTGCCTGTTTTTTGTTCATACAAACTAAAGCATTTGTCAGAATAAGACGCATGTATGGTCAGACCGAGACGTTGACACATTCGGAAAAGTTGAATTTAAACGTCAAGCTGGCCCTCATGACTCACTCAGTTTAAAAAATAAAAATACCCACCATTCACCCCAGAGCCAGAAGTGTGTAATGAATCAACAGTCAAAGTGACTTCTCTTTCATCGTGAACTTTTGTAAACTTCTGTTTGTGTTGCTGGTTTCTTGAGAATGTTCATTAAAAAAGTCATTACATCCAGTACAATAATGAATAAAACACAGTAATGTGGGTATAAAACCAGTTCTAACCTCTCACTGCTAAAGACCCGAATCAAGGAAAAACAAAACTGGGTGTAATCCGAAGTGTCCTTTTAGTATCCTTTTAAAAAAAGCAATTTCTTGAGGGTGATTGTCCATCCATCCAATCATGAGTGAATTATTGTCCGCCTGCAAAGAATCTTTTGTCATGGGTGACATGGATCTCATTTGGAGCTGTCGAACTAGAAAGCTCATTCAGTTCTACTTCCATTATCGGTTGCCTTTGGGCTGGAAAAAGGTCAGCTCAGGTAAAGAACACTGCCACAACGCCATCTGATCTGACATGCTTAATTGATGATGCTTGGGATGTTGTCATGAGACGTCTTCGTTTTTTTCCCTGAATCTAACCCTGGCATAAAATCTGACGAGAAAAGAGACGTAAGAGGCGTTGACGGCACTTCATTTTTGGTTTAGCGCACTTTTGTGGAGTAAATACATGGACAGGGTGGTCCTGGTGAGAAGCATTTATGCGAGCGTGGTCGGTCTTTCCGCTCTTGCTGGCATTTTCAGTGGGTGTTTAGCATTCAGCAGCTTGATTTATTTCAAAGGAAATAGGCTTCGACTAACCAGCTCGGTCATTATTTGCCGTTACTAATGATCTCATTTGGAGGCAACTGTGTGCTTGGGTCCATTTCATTTCTTCCAGCTGAAATTATCATCAACCATTTAAAAAGCCCAGTTAGCTGTTGTGTTAGAAACTTCCTATCGCTTGCTAACCCATTGTAGTCAAATGTCTTGCTGTTTACTTTCTATAGCTCACTGTGTTAGACAGAAAGCATCACAGATTCTGTTTAACAGATATGAACTGAATATAATATTTATGTAGTAGTTTCCAGAATGTAAGATTTGGATCTATAATTCATGGATTCTTGTTTATTTATAATGATTGTACTATCCAATATAGAAATGCAATAATAGAAAAATACTAGGCATCGAGTCCCTGAGCCCTATTATAGGCTTGAAAATAGGATAAATTGCTAAAAGAGATACACTTTGTGTTTTGTTTGCTGTTGGATATTAATATCAAGTCTCATCAACGGAAGCATAATCAAACCTGTATTTTGACCTAATGGTTAGAGAAGCAGGTTTGGGACAAAAAAGGTTGCTGGTTCAATTCCAGGACCGGCAGAAGAAGTGTGTGGTAGTGGAGGAACTAAGCAGCACCTCCCCTTTCTCCACTTTCATGACTGTAGTGCCCTTGAGCAAGGTACCTAACCCCCAACTACTCTCCAGGCTCCCCAAAGTTTGCCAGCCTACTGCTCCAAGCTTGTAATTCAGTAAATACTGCACGAGGCCTGAATAAACTAAAAAACAAAACTCAAGGAAATGCGGTGGACTAGGAGGTGGTGCATTATAATAGTACATTCTTTTGACTTCCTGTGTACATATGTAGACATTTGGCATTAAAAAAAACATTCCAAGATAGAAAGAAAACACATTGAGTTGAGGTAGTCTAATACTAAGCTCCCAGCTCACTCATTTGCCGAACCACTTAATCCAACTAGAAGGACTCAAACCCAGGACCTTCTTGCTATGAGGTGGATGTGCTAACTACTACACTCCCATGCCATTAATACTAAGCTAATTTATTAAAATATGAACAAGTGTGCCCGAGTGCCTCTGTGGAAGCGGAAACCACTGGAAATAGCTGAGTAGCCATAGTAGTCTGCCCCAGATATAGAAGTAGTACCGGCTCCAATGTACCCATGACGCCCCACCATCCGTGGCATATTTAGAAAAAACTTGCAGAGGGTTTCCAGAATGAAATAAAGGTCAGTTCAGTTTTCAGGTATTTGATTAGGAATTGCATGTGAGATTTCAACAAAACACCAGAAACACACGTCGTTAAGGCTAGATATAAAATTCATAGCTGGTTTGTCCAGATGTTGTTCCAAGTCCTCCCATTTTTGATCCTATAACAATTTAAGGCAGTTTCTTTTGCTTTCCGGGTTATTTTCAGCTTCAAGCGGCACAAAATGAAACACAAACCTATAGCAAAACTTGCACATGAGAAGATGGATCGATTCACACTAATAGATCACCTGTGAGGCTGAAACAGTCCCTTGTTTACTGGGTTTTCCCTCCAGGCTAGCTTTAGTGTAGAAATATTTCTCTTTTTTTCATCCATTACTGGGATGCGTTTATGTCAAAGCCAGCCAATGATATATGATAATCAGTGGCACCTGCAGCTATTGTGTGTGAGCGGAGTTCCAATGTTGCTCCTGTGCAGTGTGTGTTTTGGTGTGATAGTGAAACTAGCGAGACTGACTATGAGGCAGTAAGAAGCAGAGTTTATTTTTTTTCAGAGACATAAGGATGGAGTTATGTGTATTTATGCAGGTGTATTTACAACCACTGACATGACTCTGCCTCTACATGTGAACATCTGGATCATTAAAATGTGGGGGATTTGCAGAAATTGGGGGTTTGGGGGGGGGGGGGGGTATGGTTTGACAAGGGCCGTGCCTGGAATATCTGGAGAGTTATGTCGTTAAGATTTAATGAACACCTCTATAAATTTTTATTAAGCTCTTCCTACCAGCAGATTACATTCAAACAAAAGCTGCTTTCCTGCACTGTAAGCTGACCCAAGGGACCCAAGATGATTAAAGCATCAGCTCTGAAACATGCCCCCCCCCCTGCCACCTTTCTTTCCTTTTTTTTTTTACCACGTTTATTGCCTGTGTTTCAGCAGAACATTTTCTCTGCCTTCTCTCACTTTTTTTTCGGTTTCCATTAGGAGGATGAAATTAGCTCGGGAGCCGTGGCGCGAAGTCTCTGGCCCTGACAGGCCATGCCTTGTTTAATTGCCTATATCTTAAACAAATAGGTCCTTTGGGAGGTCTCTGTTTAGTTTGTAATATTGCAGATTTGATAACTTGTCACCTGTAATTTGAGCGCAGATTGATAGGACGTGACGGCGGTTGATTCGTAGGGCCAACAGCAGTGAAGCTTGTGCGGGCGATGTATTTTGCTTCTCATTAGTGTGTGGCTGACTCTCGGGGCCTATGACTTCACAGTGCACTTGACAGACAAATAATAAGCTGTCCATCACGTCTTAAGATAGTATGTATTTATGGTGAGCGAGTCTCTTGATGTTTTCCGATGATGCCGCTCTCATTTACAGCTCACTAATCACAGCAGCCTTATCTCGCACTTAGTCCCCACTTTGCTCCTCTTATCTCAGTTTTTTTAGTATTGTCGTTATTTTAATGGGTTAAATGAAGTAATAGTTTAGATTTGTTGAAGTAGGTGCTCGCACTGCATGATCATCTGGACAGAGAACAAACTTAGTTTTTTGTCTTTTAACCAAACAACATTAAATAGTTCAGCATACATACGGTGCTTTTGACCTGAGGCACTCAGTTTGCACATGACTCTCATGCCCCTAGAGCTTTTTGCTTGCGCATGGGATCATACCTTTTAACTTCACTGACTAGGCTTTCCAGAAAGAAGCAAGGGCCCGCATAATTAAACGTACAGTTCTGATGTGCTGTTCCGTTTACAAAGCCACAGCCCTGTGGTCGAAAAGAATAAAGCAAGCCAAGCCATGCTCAGGTTTCTCCAGGTAGTGCTCATCCTGTCAGTCACACAGCTGTTGGTGGAAATAGGTCATGTTGAGGCAGCGACTGCAAATAAGAAAGCCAGCATTTTGGGTTTGCCAACAGAGACCAAGTGGAAAACAGCACATTCAGGGTTAGGTTTGTGCGTCTCAATTATTTTTCTAGGAAGGAAAAACAAGACAGCGTGTTTGAAAATGAACAGAAATCGGTTTTGCATGGGCGAAGAAAGCGGGGTTCTGTTGTGGCATCAGGCGGATGCTCGAGGAGTTGACTTTGTCAATTCTGTGCCAGTCTCCCACCTTTTTTTAAAATCTTTTTTATATTTTTGTTTTTTGTTTTTTTTTTTCATACCAAAAATTACTTAAATTCAACATTAAGCATCTATTGTTGAAAAATTCATAAAACAGATGTTTGTTGTAATACATTTACATGTAATGTAAATCTCATCACAGCCAATCATTCTATTTTATCCAGTACAAATTACAAATGTTTTGTTTGTTTGTTTTTTAAATTAAGTTTACATGTTCTAACCATAATAACAAATTCACAAAGCAATAAAAAAAATCCATGACATGCAGTGCCCGGCACCCGCCTTTTATCGAACTGCTGCGCATGCATATTTGGGGGCGGTCTAACACACTCAGAGGGAAAGCACTATCGCCCCCTCATATGAATGGGTGTCTGTGAGCTCATTCATACAAGGGGGCAGATATTAGCGGTATGTATTCAGCCTCATTAATCCTACATGCTTGTTGAAAGTATTCGGTAACTGGTGAAACTGCTGTACTGAACTATAATGTACTGTATGCCAGCTTGTCGTTATCACAATATCCCATTTCATGTCAACAAACAGACAGTAGCTGTCTTGCAGTGAAGTGTCTATATTCTTCCAGCTGGGGAACACAGCTGTATGCAGGCGCCTTGTTAGAGACAGTTCACCATCGGATGGCATTTTTATGATAATGTGTTAGCAGGAGGTCTGGCATTAATGTGCGTGATTTTTTTTTATTTCTCAAAAGCACAATAAACCACCTTTTACCTATCACTATAGCATCTCTGGATGTACTGTATGTTCCGAAATAATGGCCTCGTAGTACATTGCAAATGAGTTGTGGTGTATCCAGCTTGCTTTGCTCGGAGGGGGTTATTTTATGATTATGATAATACAAGGTACAGTGCCAATTCCGTGGTGTAGGTAAGCTTTGGAAGTCCGCTTCTTGTCTAATCCAGTTTGCTGCAGCACCGAGAAAGCAGCTCTTATCTGTAATTATAATGAGGTATGTCATTAGTGTCAGAGTAACAGAGCAGAGCTGGTACACTGAATCAAATCAACACAGGTTTCCTTCTTTCAGCACATTTGTATTCCAATATAATTGTGCAGATCCAATGGCAGTGGGGTTTGAAGTTTGTTTTTTCTCTTTTGTTATTCCATTTTATGTTGAAACTATTAAACCTCAGATGCTCACACATTTAGTGCTCTGTTTGCTTCTCAGCGATCTTGGGATTCAGTCCGCTTGTGTTGTCATTTGCAGCTCCTTTCTGGCCGACAGCTGCTGTCTCCTCCTCATGCTATCTGCTAATCTGAATTACCTTGCCAATGCTTTTCTGAGAGCCATTTTGTAATGTTATCTGAACAACGGCTGTTAATGTGATGTCTATAAAAGAGCACTTGCTATAATATTATTGGTATTTGCTACTAAATTCCGTCCCAAGGACAGCAGTGGAAATGGATTTGTAGTGAGCGTTGGCACAGGCTGTGACAGCTCAGATATGCTCAGGGCCAATGGAGGTGAAGCATTTTGTGCTTATTTTTTAATGATGGCATATTTAAGGTTGTGTACGACATGGTTCTGTGGTGTCATCATCGCCATTCATGTTTTTTCAGGGAACCATCTGCGGATATTATTGCAGCGAGGGACTCCAGAAACACAGCTAAAAAGATATCCCGAGCATTTCAGCAATTCAGCTAATGGCAGCCATACTGTATTCAGTGGAGGGAAAGAATGTAGGAGAGGAAAAGCCTGGAGTCATTACCCTTAACACTCCTTCCTCTGCTTTGATCTGAGGTGCTGTGCATCAGGATTTGTTCTTAAAACCATTTTAGTAGATGATTTGGAATCTATGAAAGCATTCATGACAAGCAGGGGGCTCTCCCTTTTAACTTACCCACCAGCAGCTATTGATCTTTTTGAGCCTTTTTCCCTCCTGACTCTCATCTTCCTGTGTGGTCATAAAAAGAGCCAGGACCATTTCCTTCCCCGCCTCCGTCAGCTGGGCGCATGACAGCGTGCGATTTGCCTCTGGCTGCTACCCGTTGGGGCAGGAACCGTGTGGTTAGCATTTAGACAGGAAGTACAGCATGGCTCAGTAGTGTGTGTGGTAAGAGAGAGAAAGGAAGAGGGAGAGGGGGAAGAGAGAGAGAGAGAGAGAGGGAGAGAGAGAGGGAGAGAGAGAGCGGACAGCCCACTATTCTAAACCTCTCACAAGGCTTTTCCTTTACCCAACAGCACTGTACTCCATTAGTAATCTGCTCTCTAGAGAGAAGCCCTCTGGCCACTGGATCATTAACCTTTTGCAAAGTCAGTGGCTCTGTGTCCTGCCCCCCTTTTCCATCCCCGTGTGTAGGAATCCCCTCATCATGTGGTCAGGAAGCGCAGGAGGAAAGTGAAAACTGAGAACATATGTAGCCTTTAAATTTCCTTTATTCCTTGACTTTTATTACCTTGCTTCAGTGCAAATTGGGATGCTAGACAATTGCAAAGAGATACTAGTGTGTGTGTGTGTGTGTGTGTGTGTGTGTGTGTGCGCGTGCTACTCTTTTAATTAAAAAAAATTGAAGTTTTGTGAAGTTTTTTGAAATGTGAAGTTTTAAGTGTAGGTATTGCATTACAGGGCTGTATTAATAAATAATAAATAAATTATGTAAGTGTATGTTTCTTACCAGCAAGTGCCAGTGTGTGTGTGTGTGTATGTATGTGTGTGTGTGTGTGTGTGTGTGTGTGTGTGGGTGATATTTATATGTTGTAATTATGTGAGTTAATATCTAGGCATGCACTGACTTTTACATATGCTTCTGTATCTTCACATTTGTAGTTATTGGATATTTTCCAATGCATTATTGATTTGTTAATTTTTGTCTTTGATTGTTTCAGTCATGTGGCGTCTGTGCTGATTGACACAAAACATCAGATTTCTAGCATTAAGTGCTTTATGCTTCAGAGACAAGGTGAGAAGCTCAGCCATCTGGGAGGAGAGCTCAGAGTAGAACTGCTGCTCCTCTGAGTTGAGAGGAGCCAGTGGCTCAGGCATATGATTATAATGCCTCCCGAATGCCTCCCTGGTGTGCTGTTTTGGGCATGTCCAACCGTGAAGAGAGCCTGGGGTCGACCCAGAACATGCTGGAGGGACTAGGTCTCCAGGCTTGTCTGGGAACACCTCAGTGTCCCCCCAGAATAGCTGGAGGAAGTGGCCTGGGTGAGGGACATCTGGACCTCACTGCTTAGGCTGCTGACCCTGCGATCCAACCCAGATCAAGTAGAAGATGATGATGATGACTTTTATAGTGACATTGTTGTACCACCTTATGCAACCTCACAACACTCATTATTCATTCATTTGCCAAACTGTTTAATTGTAGATAAAGCTGACACTGTGCAAGGATGGGGTACACCCTGAACAGCTCACAGCTCACCAGTCCATTGCAGGGCCAGCACACCTAAAACCATTTACGCTCACACCTAGGGGCAATTTGGAACAGCCAATTAGCCTAATATACATGTCTTTGGACTGTGGGAAGAACCCGGAGTACACTGAAGAAACCCATGCAAGCACAGGAAGTACATGCAAACTCCATACAAGAGTGAACCCAGGACCTTCTTGCTGTTAAGCAGATGTGCTTAACACTATGCCACCATGCTGTTCCAATAGCATGTGTCAGCACTATACTTTGATGTTATAATAATGCTTTGGACAACTCTTACCCTGATTTCAGTAATCTCATTACTTCATACAGGCTAATGATTAGGATGTTCTGAAACTGTAGCATCTTTTCCATGACTACGGGAAACTTTTTATGACGTTGTTAAAGAAAGGAGAAGCTACTCATTGTATCAATTAGAGTTAAAAGAATTGCTGCCAGCTGTAACATATTAATGACTTCAGTAATTATCCAATCAAAGGCTCCTGGGAATTTACTTATTTAAATACAAATAGCAACTTCCTTTTTTTTGTCATTTCATGTAGTAAACTTTAGGAAATATCCAGTGCTGCTTGCTCATCAGACAGCTCGAAAAGGTGAAAACCGATCCATACTACACCATCCCACCCCTACCTCAACCTACACCTTATCTGTGTGGTTTAATTTCCAGCCCAGTTCACTCCTTCAGCAGGCTTGTAATTTTGCAGGGAGATGGAACTCTGTAATGATGTCTCTGGCGAGGAGTGTACAGGATGAAAACTCTTAACATGGGAGATTGGTGTAGAGAAGTGTAACATTTAAGCCAGAGAGATTTCCAGCAGCGCCGTCTCTCTTTAAACCCCTGTGGCTGCTACTACTACTATGAGGATGGATGCACTAAATAGATCCTGCCTTGCAAACAAAAGAAATTACGCTTTTCACTTTATGTGGGGGTTGGTTTCAGACCACTGAGGCCACTGTATGTATTGTGCCACAGTCTAGTTTAGTGAGGCGTAATACTTGAAGTATTGGAGAAATTGCTCATAGAGCTAAAATGAAAAGAACAGGTCGCTGATGAAGGCTTTCAATTGAAAGTGAATTGTGAATAGGCCCATCTCTTTATTTGGCATGGGTTCTATAGACAGACTTGTTTTTTCTCAAAAAGCAATTTAATTCCTTTTAAAATGATTACAACTTTGCACAAGGCAGCTTTAGCTTGAAGAGTTCTTTTCCTTCGAATATACCTGAGCCAGCTGTCATTTATTGAAGCTGTGTGTTTAGACCAAATGGATAAAGGCTATGTAATGTCTTGCAGATACGCCATCCTCGAAACTGAAGTAAAAGAATACACCAAGTTTTGGTGCTCCCAAAGTGTTAGTGCTACTGTTCCAATGCCAACCTTTCTTAAGCTTGTACAAGTGTATATAATTAATTTGTACTAAAACACTTGCGATTCCAAGGTCGGGGGTTCAATCCCCACTGTCATCGGGTTGTCACCGCTGTAAACCCGAGTGCAGCTAACTGGGTTATCAAAGGCCAGCCATGTCTCTCATTGTATGTGGTGAAAGGTATGTAAAAGAACCACTGCTGACTTTAGTAAAGAGTAGGCTGCTGTCAGCATGTTTCTGCCCTGCGATGGCCTGGCGAGCTGGCCAGGGTATACTCTGCCCTCGCCCAGAGTCGGCTGAGATGAGCACTAGCCTCCCCACAACCCTAATTAGGATTAAGCGGTTCAGAAAATGAATGAATGAATGAATGAATGAATAAAACACTTGCTGCCATCGTTATGTCAAAAATATTGCTTAGTTTGAAAGTACTGGTCGGCCTTCATGGGAGGTATGGTGGTGTAGTAATTAGCATGCCTACATCACAGCAAGAGGTCTTTGGTTTGAGCCCAGTACCTGGCGAGGGTGTTTCTGTGTGGAGTTTGCATGTTCTTTCTGTGCTTATGTGGGTTTTCTCAGTGAGCTCCAGTTTCCTCCCACAATTCAAAGACATGCAAATCAGGCTACTTGGATATTCACGCCCACCCCTTGTTTGCTTGTCTGTATTGGCTCTGTGATGGTCTGTTGAGATGTTGAGGGTGTACCCCGATTTCACCCGGAGTCAGCTGGGATGGGCACCAGCTTTTTTTGACCCTAATAAAGGATAAAGCTGTTTGAAAAATTCAATGAAATGGATGATCGGCTGTCTAAAACAGTGGAACGTAAATTGATATTCTAATTTGAAATAAAGCCCAAAAGGCTTCTCACTTTTTTCAGTAATTACATTAACATCTGAGAGTTCCCTTGTCTTGACAGAGAGCTTTACTCCAAAGCTCCACAACAGAGCTACATTCATATAATTTAATTACGAACTGCAGTAAGACTCAATTCACCTTTTTTACTAATGGGATCAGCAATGTGGAATCATTTAACTATTCAATTAGACACTTGATGAGTTGTGTTTCTCTCACGTTGTTTGCTTCAAGAAAAGCAGAAAGCATGGTCTATAGTGAACCCAGGTTATAGTGGCAGTGCCTCTTCTCCAGGTGAAATGCCAGAGCTCTTTAAAGTTTAGGCACCTGCCCCATAGCTCTCAGGTGGACTGATCGGCACTGAGTGTTGAAAAGGTTTCTGAATGTCCTGTACTCTCAGAGGGGATTAATCCTTTTCAAAATACATTCTGGTCTTTCCTGTCTTCTGTACATCGATGCCAAATAAGGCCAAGTGTTGATAAACTTCAGGCCATCGAGGGACGGAAGATCAATAGTGATGACCGAGGGATTTTTAAGTCTGAGAAAATGGGAAAATGCCAGTGAGAACAAAGGGCTCTTAATACAATTAAAGGGGGGGGGGTGAATAGATGTGGACAGTTGCTCAAGGGAGAATACCAACCACCCCTGGCCTTGTGGACAAAGTGAAAGCGTGAGTCCTGCCTCCTGGAACTTTTGCAATCTTGTATTTTGGGACTCTGTTTCAACAAGTATCCATGCTTCATCCATTATTCTCTTTGCCCACTGTTGGCCTGTCAACACGATGCAAGTGGAAACCTTGATGCTTTTTGCACATGGCCCAACACTGTAATTTTTAATGCATACAGAGCACCATCTCTTAAAGAATAGAAAGAGGAGGTGAGAATGGAATCAGACAAGGCTTATCCCTATGACTAATTTAATCACAAGAGTCTTCCATTTTATGAGCTGCTGTGTTGTGCATTATACCTTTGTACTGAATGTCAAGAAGGAACCTGTTGATTGACAGTTCTTATGGTACCCCATGCAACAGAGCATGCTTTTATAAACTGGTCTCAATCCATCCAAGGACATGAAGCATTTTTTCCTCCACTGCCGTCTATCCTTATTGGCGTTCAACAGTGCTTGATATTTTACACTGTCACGAACAGAAAATGGCTGTCTCTCTCTTTATGACACATTTAATATTTCATTTCAGAATTTCTTTTGTAGCTTTTGACTTAAAAAGCAAAAATCTGCCAGATTTTATGCAGTCAAGAACAGTTGAAAATGGTCTTTTTTGTATTTAGATCAAGGGGTTGCTAGTAGCTGAGATTTTAGTCATGTGAGAGCCCAGCATTCGTACTGGCAGTGATCTACTTCACATTTCTCTTTAATACTAATGCGATGTGAATTTCAAAACAAACCCAAGCAGCAGTTGGTCTGATTATCTCGCACCATGTACCCACCACATGCTAGGAATGCACATTTTCTGAAAGTTCATGGCAAAGTACCACCCCCTTGTCATCCCAGCAGGGAATCTGCTTTCCTGAGGGTCTGGACTGGTCAGCCTCTCTCACAATAGCATCTTGTGACTTTCACCAGCCTGCCAGCTACATGCGGAGCCAATCAGTCACGTTAGTGGAATGAAAGGCTGCATTACTACTGCTTTTTTTCCGTTTGTGATGGTGTTAAGAAAGTCAAAGACAAGTCTGTGTAATCACAGCCCAGTGTGCTTGTGCTTGAACTTGGTGTTTGATTGTGAGGTTTGAGGCAGAGGAAGACTCATGGGAAAATTGTAGGTCGAACACAAGTGATCACTGCTTTTTAATCCTCCGAAAGCCCAAGTGATGCTGACCCACACCAGTGATTATATTGAGTCTGTCCGATGCTAGCCCATATTTCCCTAGAGGGAAGCAGACAAGAGAAACAAGACATCCTTACTGATCACGAGAATAAGATAATGAATATGTATCAGCTCTAAAATGTCCTCCTGTAACTTCCACAGACATGCATAGAAGTCTGGGCCACCAGTGGTGTTCACATGCATTTATGTGGAGAGTCTCTAAACAGAAGCTGAGCACCAAAACTCTGCCCCCAGGGCTTGCAAAGAAGAGAAAACCCAGTGGAGCGCCTCTGCCAGTCCGATCACCGGGCATAAAAAGTGACACAAGCCCACAGGGACACGGCCCACTCAGCGCTGGAGACTGCATGTGGAACAGCCACAGCGTCATCTCTATTTACCATTCCAGCACACAACAAGCATGAGAGTACAGCTTGATGGGAAGACAGAACCCTGCTTGCAATCAGCAATCGCACCAGCTGTCACAAAATTGCTGTCTTTTAGACAGGAGAGTAAGAACACTTTTCCCAACCTTTTCATTTGTGGCTGTTGCATCCAAAAAGTTACAGTATTGGCACAATAGTGCATGAAATATGGAATAAACTAAAAAACTGTCACTTATCAGTAACAGCCATTGGGGGTTAAAGGGCTAAAAATTAATTATAATATTAAAAAATATGTAAAACAAATAGTCAGAGCAAATGCAAGTGACTCAAAAGCAGGTCATCAATAATTATTTGATTTGTTAGAGTTCATAGATAATTGGAATAAGACAGTATAGTGTTCATCATTGCTTTAATAGTCTTTACTTGTAACAAAAACAAACAATTAAATTGGCAAATTTTTAAAGGTCCACTAGGATTTGAGCTTTTACACCCGAGCCTAGTGGCTCATCAGAGCCTGAGCTTATCCCCGGTTTCCGTAGCATGAAGCAACTGGGAGTTTCACTCCTCCTGGATGGAATGCTAGTCCATTGCAGATTTTCTTCCCAGTATTTTTACTGGTACCTATTTATACTGCTGGGAGGACAAAGTCACACTTGTGGTTAAGACCTTGCCCAGGGGTCTTAGCACAGTGGGAGTCTAACAGGGATTCAAACCCATGACTTCTCAATCATGAACCCAGCAACCTAACCACTATACCACTGGCCCACCCACTAGGATTCAAGGGTCTAAAAAATTTGCTGTAATTACAAATTTGCCTAAGTGTAAAACGAGCCCTTTATATCTATATAGGGGTGGGTCCCCTTCCATGGAGCTGCCATGTTGTGTCACTGCAGTAGCCCAGAAAGGACCACCCTCTAATCCTCCGTGTTTATAGTGGCAACATGAGTCCAAAGGAAAGCACCAAAAGGAAGATAAAAAAGAAAAGGAAGGAAGAAAAATGAGGCTAAAATGTTTGAGATTCCACATTTTAAAAATGGAGGAATATAATTATTATTTATCATGAGAAAAAGGACAGGTGTGTGAGCATAAGTAATTGGAAGTATGACATAAGGGCACCTGAAACCCAGCATATGCACCTGGAATGGTATAAAAGTTCAGTTGGTTTCTACATTTTACATTTTTCAAGTGTTTGTGAAGTGCAAATTCTTGAAGAGTTGCCATAATCATTAATTCATTTATTCATTCATTCACTTATCCATCTTCAGTAGCTGCTTTATTCTAGTCAGCATCCCTGGGGCTGCGATGGCCTGGTGAGCTGACCAGGGTGTACTCTGCCCTCGCCCAGAGTTGGCTGAGATGGGCGCCTCCCTGCAACCATAATCAGGATTAAGCGGTTCAGAAAATGAATGAATAAGTATCCCTGGGGATAAACCAGCCTGTAACACTGGTGGTGAGGTGGATATGCACCCTAAATGGGCAACATATGTTTTTAAAGGAAATGCCCCCATACATTTTAATACATACTTGGAAAGGGAGGGGTGAAGCACTTTGTCTGCAATCAATGGAATCCTACATAGGAATCCTACACCTTTATACTATCAAATAATTCTAAAGAATAATTTGTTTTAAATAGATTCTTTTTTTTTATTTTTACCCCTCTTCATGGCCACCTTCTATGTTAATTGAAGTTTTGTGGTATAAATTATAAATTTTGGACGATAGCACGGTGATGAATTTATCTAATCAAATTTCTTGATTTATCTAATCAAATTTCTTGGGTGTTTCTTTTTCCAGTTTCAAAATTTTCAATTCAGTTCAATTTCTTTTCTTGTCTTTCTTTCTTTTTTTTAATCTTTAATTACTTTTATATATATATATATATATATATATATATATATATATATATATTAGCATGTAATCACTGGTCATAACGGGCTACTTACTGGCCGCAGCCACAGAATTAAACCATACCTCCATCCAAACACATAATCCTAAAGTTTAACCCAAACCCTCCAAGCAGCAACTGGCAAATATTCCTCAACCAGGCTTTATCTGCAAACACACACATCTCTCCCACAACACTGATTTCTCCTCTCTTCTGTACATAATACATTGATTTCAGGCTCATCTGGTCAGGTTTGTCTCTGAATGATCCTTGCTCCTTGAAGCTCTCCTGTCCCTAAAGTACAGCATATTTCATAGCTTTAATGCCTGTTGTCTTTTTTTTATGAATGCAGTCTGGCAGCTGTTCTGCTGTTCATTTTGTTTTTTTCCACTTAAAAGTGTTATCAGATCACCTTTTCACGCTTCACGTGAATTCATTAGGCGCTGTCGGAATTAAGGCCGTAGCACTGATTTAGGAGGGAAATAAACAAGAACAGCTTTGCAATTTAAGGCCCTTCTGTTTCAATTTACTGCCTCGCAAATTCCTGCCAACCTCCGATGGCTGTCGAGCCAAAATGTGCCACTACAAGCCAGTCCAACTTTGATAGGATATTTTCTTTCCAGATAGCAGTCTTGCATGGAAGAGGATGACATGCTGTCGCTGGCTTACATAAAGCCTCATGTGTGTTTTCTTGATATTTCTTGTCTGTTGAGTAGTTTGCAATTTATTACGTATATTTGTTAATCAAAAAACTTTTTTAGTATGTGGGCATTTAAATTTCAAATCTACTCACTGTATTGGCTGGTATTTGTTTTTTTTTTTTTTTTTTTTTTTTTTCTGCTGCCGGACAGTAAGAAAGAGGAATCGTGGATCACATGGTAAGATTCTTGTTCTTTAAGAATCCAAACTTCTACTTCAATCGACTTCTTTCAGAAACACATTTTCACTTTAATATATATATATCTTATCTTATAGTAGTAGTAGTAGTAGTAGTAGTAGTAGGTGGTCTTTATTGTCGTTTCAGCCATATACATAGTACATTGTGGAATGAAACAACGTTTCACCGGGAGCAATTGGTGATACACGCAACTGTTAAAAACACAGTAGAGGCAAGACAGCTACAGTAAAGTAAAATAAGTAGAGTGAGCACACACATACTTTTTAAAAGCCACAGTGCACACACATACATCATTAAGATCCATACCCATTCATACGCGCACACACATGCACACCCCCCCCCCCCACACACACACACACACACACACACTCTAGGATCCACATGTTCATACACGTGTTTACACAAAGTGCAAAAAGACAACAGTGACGTAAAGCGAAACAGTACACAGGACATGTAACAGAATTCTGATAGCTAGTGGATATGATTGGGTACAGGATAAGTACAGAGTGCACAGAGGTGCAGTGGGCTAGTTTGCATTATATGTTGCTATTTAAAAAAAAACAGGTTGAGATATATTGCACTGTAGGTTGTTCAACAGTTTACACAGTGATATATATATTGCACTATACGTTGTTCAGCAGTCTGACTGCTTGGGGAAAGAAGCTCTTCCCCATTCTGGAGGTGCAGGCGGGGATGCTGCAGAACCTTCTACCCGATGGTAGTAAGGAGAAGAGACCATGAGAGGGATGTGTACTGTCCTTGACAATGTTCCTGACTTTGTGTAGAAAGGGGGGGTGGAGAGGTTTCAGTGATCTTTTCAGTCATCTTCACACACCTTACGATCTGCAGCAGTGCAGTTGCCAAACCATGCTGTGATGGCGCTGCTGAGGATGCTCTCAATAGTTCCTCTGTAAAATGTTGTCAGGATGGAGGTTGGGAGGTGGGCTTTTCGCAGCCTCCACAGAAAGTACAGACCCTGCTGGGGTTTCTTTGTAATGTGTGTGGTGTTTTGAGTCTGTGATGTGTACACCCAGAAACTTTGTGCTTTAGACAGTCTCTACTGGGAGGTTGTTGATGCACAGTGGAGTGTGTTAGTGTGGAGTCCGTCTGAAGTCAATGACTAGTTTCTTTGTTTTTTCCACGTTGTGGGATAAGTTGTTGTCAGTGCACCAGTTGCTGAGCTGTGCCACCTCCTCTCTGTACAGAGCCTTGTTGCCTCCGCTGATCAAACCCACCACGGTCGTGGCATCGGCAAACTTGATGATGCAGTTTGACTTGTGCATTGCAACACAGTCATGGGTGATGAGAGTGAACAGCAGCGGGCTGAGCACGCAGCCTTGGGGTGCTCCTGTGTTCAGTATGGTTGTGCTGGAAGTCCTGTTCCCAATCCGGACTGCCTGGGTTCTTCCTACCAGGAAGTCTAGGATCCAACTGCAGAGTGTTGTGCTCAGGCCCAGCTCGTCTAGTCTCCTTGTCAGCTGCTGAGGGATAATGGTGTTGAATGCTGAGCTGAAGTCAATGAACAGCATCCTGACATACGTGTCCTTTTTATCCAGAGTGAGAGCCAGATGGATGGCGGTGTTGATGGCATCATCTGTGGAGCGATTGGGACGGCATGCGAGCTTCAGTGGGTCTAGTGTAATAGTATGCATGTAGTGTATGTTTTTTCAGCTTTTTCCCTTTTGAAGCCTTAAAGGTACAGTACTGTGCAAATGTATTAGACGCCCTAATTTTAAAAAAAAAAATACTTTGGTCCTGGATGTTGTCAGAGAAGTAAACACAATTTAGGTGCTTAAATAATTACTATTCTCACCTAAATTAAATGCTACAATTAACATATTACATAATTGACAACAACAATGGACAGTCATGGGTGTGTCATACAAAACGCACCTCTGTGTGATGAAAAATGCCACATAGACCCTAATCATAGAGGTCTGAACATTTTGAAACAACGATATACATATGAATTTTAAATGCTTTTTGGTTTTTGTCGTAACCCTGCTAATTTCATACAGCAAAAAAATTTAAAAATTCCAACTGTGTACCCTATAAATTGTTTTTAAATGTAAACTATATTCATGATTTAGGTGATATAAAATAAATGTAGAAAAAAAAAGTACCATTAATATTGGCACAGCAATAAAGGAAACATTCTGTTTAGAAACGTTATGTCTGATGGTGAAGGTAAGCTTATCTTTCTCATGGTTTTTGCTGTGCACTCTATACAGAATGCATGTTTTTGTAGTTGTTCACGTCTACCCTTCATGGGCATGCTGATTATAAAACGTACATGATTAAAATACACTTGACTGGTGTTGCTTGTTCCCTTGGTGCTCCCACCCGCACCACATGCTTGCTGCTTTTTACTCCAAAGCTTTTTGTACACTCGAATAATTAATGTGTGACTAATCTGGCTCTATTGGCAGCAGAGGAGCGCCACACAGAGAAATTGTCTCCATATTGATTGTTCGCCAGAGACAGACTCAAGGATTAGGGCAGATAGTCTTGCATATTTTTTCCACACCCCAAGTAAACAGCAGCGTTCCTGTGCAGCCTGGTGCAGAACCTTTGAGAAAGTGAGAAAGGCGGTTCAAGAGAGATCAAGTCATTACTAACAATGCAGAAGGATGACCCACTGTGGAAGTCATGCAAATAGGTTTTTGGCACAGCACAAATGCACCTAGTCCAATTATTTCACAACAATACTTACCAAATAAATAAATAAATGTATAATCAAGCTCAGAGAGGGAGATGATCTAGCTTAATATTCATGAGACATTATATTTTAGGAAAATATTATAAGTGGGAAAAAAACAGCCTAGTCAAAAGGCTTGGGGAAAAAAGACACAACCTTTGAAGATAAGGTTGTTTCTGCTCTTTTTTCTCAAAGCAAGCTTAAAGAAGCAGTATCTGATGCCTTCTGACACAGCCTGAGATCACAGAGCTTGGGAGATACTGCTGTTGAACAGATCCCTCATGACTCCCGTGGCTTTCAGAAAGCATAGGCAATAAAAACAGGCGCTGAGGCGAGGCAAGAAAAAAACAACCACCAAGCTGCCACTAACTTGAGAGCCTTCTTGCCCAGTATGGCAGAGCACATTGTTTCTTCTCAATAGGATCAGATAACAAGCATCTAATAATACCTATGAGTAGTGCAAAAAGTTGTTGTGTCCATAAAGTAGTTTTTTTGGGGTTTTTTGAAGGGGAATGGAAAGAAGCTCAAGCACTCAGACCCAGATGCACAGGAGGCTTAGGCTTTATATGAGCGACCTTCATAAATAAATACATACAAAACCCTTTTTTTTTTTTTTTTTTTTTTTTAATCACAGGCTTCACTTTTCTGTTCATAATATTTTTGCACTGAGAAATGTTTAATCCCAGCCATTAATCCTTTGAGTTCAGTTAAGAAGGCAGAAATTTATCTGTAGTCTACAGCAGTTCCCTGGTACCTAACTCTGTAAACGCTATGCTAATAGCAAGGATTTCCATCACAGAACTGAGCCGTCCCACATGTTCGTCCTTGGTATCATTTTTACTTGTTTTTGCTTGTTAGAGGATGTAACCAATATTGCATGGAAATGGGTTTTCGACCCGATAAAACGAGAAGTTGTCATGTCCTCATCTACATATATTTTTTTTAAATACTTGAAGTATTTAAGAATAAGGTCATAGGTTCGAGACCCAGGCTTGGTGTGGTCATTTCTGTGTGAAGTTTGCATGTTCTCCCTGTGCTTGCGTGAGGTTTCTCTGGGGTACTCTGGTTTCCTCTCACAGTCCAAAGGCGTGCACATAATGCCTTTAGTCAATAGAAAAATTGGCTGTTTCAGGTTGGTCCTAGGTTTAACTGAGAAAGGTTGTTTGTGTGTGTGTGTGTGTGTGTGTGTGTGTGTGTGTGTGTGTGTGTGTGTGTGTGTGTGTGTGTGTGTTGGCCCTGCGATAGACTGCTGAGCTGTTCAGGGTGTAACCTGCATTCTCCCAGAGTTGGCCGAAATGTGTAGGTGTGTAACAGTGGAATGTTCATGTCTGAAGTGCTGAGTGATGTTTCAAAATATGTGGTCTGGATGTGAGCAAATTTATTCATAAATTGTTACACAAGGAATCTAGGTAGTCATGAAAAACATATCCTATGAGAGCTCCTGAGTTTGTGTACATTTACATACTGAATATAGAGACTTACTGTAAACCTTGACTGACCGGGTCATATGGAAAACACTGACTATTTAATTCACTTATTTAGTTGTTTGTTTTTTTGTACATGCAGATCAATTTTGTGTGAAATCTAAAACCCAGTTATTTCATTTAATGAAATGAAAGAAAGAAATGGAATAAATGTGTGTCTATATGCACTCTTTAGGATGCTGTTATTTACTATTTAATCATCATTTTGTCATTTTCAGCTTTGTCAGCTTTTCCTTTTATGGAGTTTTTTGGGTGTCACTTAGGGCCAGGCAAATTACCAAAATATATTGTGATTTTCACAGTAACAGTATTTATCATGATATACTCTTATGATATTAGTATTATATAGAATATTATGCTATGAAATTTCACTATGACAGCAAATGCAGATACACAGACTCCAGGGAGACAGGGGGCGCTTGTGCTCTTGTGTACAACTGCAGCCAGTTCGGGATTATTGTCATGGACACCTATAACCACACAGCTCTCTCAACAGAGATCTCCCGTGTTGATCTTGTGATCTTGTTTTTAATTCCAGAACTCTTCCTGTATTTGCTTTGAGTTTGTTCGTATTGTATTTTATTCTTGTTTTTGTATGTTTTTTTTCCTACATTGGGATTAACAATGGATCTTTTTATCCCATCTATGACTCAGGGTCCACCTACTCCTCCATCTCCCACTTTTGTACACAGTACGATTATAATATAACAGGCCATATATTTATATGTTCTAGATATCATACTACATTATACACACTTTTCACTGATGTATTCCTGGGAGTAAGACATTTCTGGGGGTTAATATTTCTTTTAAATCGTGATACTCCTGATATTCCTTTGGCTGACAATATGAATGGTCATATCGCAATATGATAATTATCGATATATCATCCAGCCCTCGTGTCAATATATGCAAAGCAGTCGCACTGTGAGTGTGCTTGGTTATTTCCTGATAGGTCAAGTACATTCTTATTCTTGAATTATTGCACCACAGGCTTTAACATGGAGCATTTTAAAGATAGTTACAGATGAAAAGGTTACCAGCACCGATCCTCATTTTCTACCTGTTAACACCTCTTGTTCTCTCTCTCTCTCTTTTTTTTTTTTTTTTTTTTACAGTGATCAGACCCAACATATGTCCTATAACTTTAACACAGAATACAGGTCTTTATCTTATATATTTTTTCAAGTACACTCAATTCCATGTTTTCTGTTGCTTTCTTTCTTATGTTTAGGTTCTTTCTTGTTTGAGCACTTGTTGGAACCTGCATAGTTTTGTGCGTCTTTTTTATTACAGCATAGCCTAATTACTACAGACAGTCAGTCAACAACAGTACTTGTGTTCATTAGTAAGCTAAAATGTCTGCATCCATTTTGGCCTGCTTTTACAGTATTAAATGCCATAAATGTAAATGTGCCTCTTTAACATGTTTACTTTGGTTTAGTCTTGTGTACGGAATAAAACGTTTGTTGTAAGAAGTTCAAAGTCAAGAATGCATGAGGAGGTCTTAAAGACCAAAGACAGAAAATGGTATTTCATAAAGCTGGAGAAAGGTATAGAAATTTAACGTAGTGTTTATAGATGCTATTACCAAGAGCAAATAGCATACTTCAAGAGTTAAAATTGGCCATGGTCTCAGAGAGGTTGGATGACAGTACTGTTTTTCCCTGTCAATCAGAGAGAATCTAGCCAATCACAGACATCCATCAATTTATGTATGCAGAAGAAGGTAGATAGCACTTTCCTATGTGTGTGATGCAGCCTGAGCAGCTGTTAAAAAAAAAGCATGTTTCAGAGGAAGGACGGGAAGAGTGTTAGTTAGTAGCTTGGAACTGGCAAACCCAAATTGAGGGGAAATAGCAGAAAAATTTGATCATCATATGCTGATTGTTGATTGGACGTGCTGTGTATGTATCACAAGGAAAATTATTGGCACTTTTCTCATTTGGTAATCTAATATTTCTTGTGCTGTTTTACTGAGGAATTTTCTTTCTGCCTTCGCATACTCATATTAACTCTGTGTAAAAGCTGAAGATATATATAAAAAATGGATTTCCCTTAAATGAAAATTAGTATGGATATAAACATCATAGAATCAAGTTCAGACACATAATATCCCTTACTACAAATATCCTCCAGCTCTTATTTTTCCATAGACCCTCAGACTCATGGTCACTCTAACCAAACAATGAGATCTATATGATGTTCACTATGGACTTACTCCTTTCATTTTCAGTTAATTTTTGCGTTTTTTAATTCAGCTGTTGTGGTTTTTGATTTGGTACAGCATTAGGATTTGATCATTGAACCATCATACACTGTCAATAAGTTTTACACAAGGCAGCTCACTTAGCATGTGCTGAGAAACACCAACAATTTACTCAGGCTTATAACAAGCTTAAGTTGTTACGGAGCTGTTCAAAAAGTTGAATTTACATAGTCCATTACCAAGATATTTTAAAGAAAAGCCTCTCAGTCAAGGAGTTAAAAAAGAAATCTCGGTGTTATCAGGACAACAACTCAAAACATATGGCTAAATCAACCGAAAAATGGTTTATAAAGGGTAACGTCTTGATGTCTCCAAGTCTTTAGATCCTAATATAATAAAGTAAGTCATTGTATTGATTTAAAAACAGATGGTCAAGCAATCTGATATGCCAGGGGAATTGAGTGAAAATAACAACTGAGACAGTCCTAAAATCATTAAAGCAGTTGAAAAAGCAAAGGATGGGTATACATTAACTAGAGAACATTCATAACAGATTGTTGTTGTGATTTTTTTTTTTTTTTCACTTTTAAAGGGGAAGTATAATACAAGACGTAATCATACATTCATTCATTCATTCATTCATTTTCTGATGTAAATTTCTGTGCAAATTTGGTTTATGAAGAACACTAGCCATAAATTAGGTTCAAACATTAAATTTGTTATGGGTTTGCAGCACAGTCCATTTCCACTCTATATGGGCTCGAAAACTCTTCTACTTTTGGTTTACAAGCTGAAGGATATTTTGAACATTTTCAGCCTATTTTCACTTTTGGCAACTAAATTTGGGTAAAAAGTCATGACACAACTCTTTTAATATCCAAGCATTGTAATCTACACTTTCTGACTGGTTGTGTTTCTCGCCATGACAGAACATCTCATTTGATCATTTTACGGGTGTGCAATCCTCCGTATGCTTTTTTACCTTTATTATACAGTTAGTCAAAGTCAACATCAAAGGATAGATTTCAACTCTAGAAGACAAGGCCTCGTCGGTACAATTTCAATATTTTAGGTGCTCTCCAGTTTCCCTGCTGTACAAATGAATTAAATTTGACAGTCAGCCTAATTTTTTGCAATTAGAATACAGATTGACTTGGCTCATATTAAAAATGTAAAAAGCACATTTTCACGGAAGAGTGATTCGGTCTAAAAGTCAAACGAGTAGGGAGAGAAGCCGAGGCCTTTGAACCATGGCACAAAACCAGTGCCAAGAGACCAATTATTCAAAACATTCTCTTCTGAGCAGGGCGGATATGAAACAGCTCATCAGCTTGGGCTCAGGAGCAGCTTTCTGTCACACAGCAGTATATTCAACATGTGGTGGCTTGGCTTTAAAGAGATTTGCTCCTGTTCTTGAATGTAAATCCACATATTACTAAGGATATGTTAAAGTCAGGAGCACTGTATTAAATACTCTTAATAGATTTACAAGTAAAACTTACAGAGTGAATACCACTGGAGGTACAATCTTCTCTATTTTACAAACTAATGGCCTGTAAGTGCAGAAACCTTTTAAGTTTCTTCCACACCAAGCTCTTCTCCTTTTTATTTCTGCACACTGATAGATTGGGAGGCCCCTGCGGACCCGGTAGCCCCAGTAATAGTGATTCCCCCAAGGAATACAACAGTAGTGGCAGGGGTGAGCGAGGCCACGCTGGAGTGTATCGCTAATGCACGGTGAGTAAAGCATTAGAGCAACGTTCTGGCCTTCATGTCCATCCTGGTCTATTTGTGAGTAACACACTCAGAGCAAGCCATTCCTTGCCCATTAAATCTCATACTTGAACATTATAATCATGAACATTCTCATAAAAGTATGAACTTTGAAACTCCAATCTGACAAGCTTGCTTTCAAGTTAAATTTGTACCACAGCTCTCAAAGTATTGAAAGATCTTTAGCATAGGTCTTCATAGCCATTTGTTGCTGGTTGGGTTTTTACCTCTGCTTCTTTCTGTCTCACTCTCTTATCTTTTTTTTTAGTGTGCTTTCCTCTCTGTTTTTTCTTTATCTAGGCCTGTGGACAAGCTAAGTTTGGCGTGGAGGAGGAATGGTGTGGAGGTGGCCAGTGGCGTGGGCTCTTTTGGGCGCCGTCTGACCATCGTTAACCCCACCACTGCAGACATGGGCCTGTACGTGTGTGAGGCTTCTCTGCTTGACAGCAGTGTCAAGCCAGCTGAGGCCAGAGCTTTCCTCTCAATTATAGGTATAGCATCATTACCTTTTTTCCCACCAGGTCTTGCTAATGTGAATCTTTAACCCTGAGCGAAGCTCTGCTAAGTATTAGTGACTTGTGTGTCATTTTTTACCGTCCATTATCTGGCAAATTTGGTCATTTTGCCAAGTCCCACCACTAGCTAAGTTTCCACTATCACAATTAGTGGTTATGTGCATAAAGATTTACTTGAACTGTAGCTTTAAAATCTCAAACAAAACATGCATGATCTCACCATGATTACTGTTATCACCAACATAGTATATCAGATGCTTCTACCAATTTGCTAATCATGCAATCTGAAAGCAGACGCATTTTAATGTCACATTTCCTTCGGAAAATATAGAGTAATGCCAAGAAACTGTTGGGTGTGGATACTTAACACGCAAGGAGATGGAAAAGACAGCCTACAAGGCGACTGATGGATGTTAGGTTCCCTCCCCATCCATTCAGGAGTGCACTGAGGCCAACAAAGTGCATCAAGGATGAAAAGGAAAAAAACTACCAACTGAAGAGGATGAAAACATTATGTTCTTTTACTTAAGCTTTTGAATAGCAGGGCAGGTGAAAGCACTCAAAGGGAAGTGCTAGCTACCCTCTTCTGCATACATGTGACGTACAGCAGTGGTGCCCCTCCCACCTACTGCCGGTTTTGCATTCTTGGATAACTATGCATCATTTTGATTCGAAATCGCTATCCCTAAACAGTAGCACCACTTGGAAACCATTGCTTGTAATTTCTTTGAGTATTTTCTCACTGTAGTGCTGCTTTATTACTTAAGCATGCTTCATATAAAGCATTGTGCAGAGAAATAGAGAGAAAAAGAGAATGACTGCGCTAAGAAATTTCAACAAGTGTTGTGAACATGCGTATAAGTTGCATAAACGCTCTTTTAACCCAGAATTCAAGTATATAAGTAAATTACATCATTTTAGGTCTATAGCAGTATTTGCTTTGTATGGTGAATTGCTGATACTTTATCTACTTACTTATTGAATTTCATCTGTACTCTTTCATATAAAACAGTTAGCACACTTCATTATCCTTGTTTGAGTGCACCTCAAAGAGGTGAGCGTATTATCAGAAGTTCTGTATGCATGCATATATTATAAAGAAGCAGACCCGTAGGAGGGTGAGTCACAGACATTGAAGCAGCGCGGGATGATGAATGTGGCCTGTCAGTGTGACATCCCTCATAAGTCTGGTGCTCAGTGGCTGTTTGCCTGGTTGTCATGCAAGATGCAAGGTCCCTAAATATGCATTTATTCCTCTACTTATAGATGTAAAAGTCCACTTCAGCACTTTGCCATCAGAGCAAGTGACATAGTAAGGCTTCACCACAGGAATGCACTCAGAAAGAATGTCCCTTAAGATTAAAGGTTTACAAAAGCAACAGGCCTCTAGGGCTACATGTCCATTAGGATGCTGAAAGACACAAGGAACAAAAAAGGGAAGAACAAAATGTAGATTTTTATTTCTGCAGAGTGGTAGATCTAATTAACATCGGAGTGGGAAAGCTTAGAGAATATAGCAGAGCTTAGTAACCATATGTTGGGATACCAGAGACTTGGTTTAGAGTAACAGCTGGAGTGCATTCATTTAAAAGAAAGCTTGCTGTTTAGTCATTTCTGTGACTAATACTCTATCAACTGACTCAACATTTGTATAGGATTTTCAAAAATATTTAAACTCCCCAAGAAACACAGATAAGCTGAATGAATAATGACTTCGTACTCGCTATGTACTGTAAGATTACCACATGGCTATAACGTACCATCATCTCGAAGCTAGTACAGTGTATTGTATGCCTGTAGAGGATATGCACATATTTTCTTAAGATAAACTCTTCAGTTAAGCTCATTGGATAATAGTTGACATTTACTTCCATCCAATATTCATATCCAGTATGTATCATAAATCTTTATAGATAAATTATTCGCACACTTGAAAGTTTATTCAATACAGTTTTTGTATATCATGTTTTAAAGATGGCATCGTCCAAATGGTGGCCGTCATTGTCTATCCAATTTCTGATTCCTGAAGCCTGCCATGGCTCGACAGGTCATGTCGGGTGGAACAGCAGCGATCTCATGCTGAATAGCAATCTTAAGAGCTTCTAGAGTTTGTGGTTGATGAGGACACACTGCTGATTTAAGTGGCGAGGTCAGGGGAACTGGCCGATCACCCAGTATCGGCATGCAGTGAGATCAACTGACCCAGAAACATTTCCCTCAGCACTTCCAGTGATCTTCAAGCTATTTGTGCCATAGCTCCATCTTACTGAAACCATACAAGTTCTTCAGGCGCAGGGTGTTCAAGTTGTGGTCTAAAAAGTTTTCAAGAATATCAGTGTAATGGTCAGAAGTTACGCTAACAGTTACACCATTCTCTTCAAAAAAAAAAAAAAAAAACTGTATTGGATAAAGTTTCATGTGAGCAAATAATAATTTGATCATCTTTAACCTTTTTTTAAATTTACCTTTGAAATGTGGGAGGGTTTTTTTTGTCACAGTATATTTGAACAAACATTTTACCCTCTGTTAAGTTTTTGTCTTTTAGTGTGCAGAGGCAACATGGTGGTGTAGTGGTTAGCACTTTCGCCTTATAACAAAAAGATCCTGGGTTTGAGCCCAGTGCCCAGCGAGTTCATCTCTGAGTAGTTTGCATTTTCTCTTCTTGCCTGCATGGGTTTCCTCCAGGTGCTCCGGTTTCCTCCCACAGTCCCTGAATGTGTCTGTGTGTGAATGGTTGTGTGATGGACCTGCAATGGAATGGCAAGCTGTTCAGGGTATACCCCACCTCAGTTGGGAAGAGCACCCACCTCAGCTGGGTTGAGTTCCAACCAACCATTCATTAGATAAAGCAGTTGGGAAAATGAAATGTAATGTGCACCGACTATTAAGAAAAGAGAAAGATCACCACTCTCGATTTTAGATGCTCCTTCCCTTTTACCTCCACTCAGAGATTTTACCTATGGGAGACCATAACTGATACAGATACCAGTTTTTAATGAAGTGCTACGTGTAGTTTTCAGAGACGTATCTGTCCAAACAAAGCATTACATGGATACCTTACTTAGAAAACATTCAAATGCACACGGGGTTTGATCATTGTTCACAACGCATGGGCCTTTTGTTCTTAACCAGAGAAATAGTCAAAACAGTGAGGGTGTGTCCCATCACTCTCATTAATACAGAGCCTACAGATAAAGGAGATATACTCCTACAAGGACTACACTCCTCAATGCTTATTTTTATGTCTCTATGCCAAAGATAGCCAGGCATTATGTTTTCGGGTTGTCTGTGTGGGTCATTCTTGTGGACCTGATGTTTCATGAACACTTTGCGGGATTTCCTTCAAAGGTTATAGGTCAAAGGTTAAGGTCACTGCAGCCTCATGTGTGCCATGACTGTGATTGCATTATCTCAAGAAGGCTTTCAGGGATTTACTCCAATCTTTACATTAAAGTCAACTCTGACTCAAAGATGAATTCGTTTTTGGAGGTCTTAGGTCAAAGGTTGCTAAGGTCACTGCTGCCTTACGGCATGTACGCATATAACTGCCAGACAGTAGCTCTAATTAATATAGTTATTCTTTTTACAGTTTTAATATTCAAGTTGTTCAATTGTTCAACAGATGATTATTTTAATCATAAATGTGTAGAAGATCTCTTATATTTATATATATATATATATATGTGTGTGTGTGTGTGTGTGTGTGTGTGTGTGTGTGTGTGTGTGTGGAAGTCTTTGTTTTATATAATTTATATTTAATGAGACAATTCTGCAATGACCTGGCAAGCTGTCCAGTGTGTACTCTGCCCTCGCCCAAAGTCGGCTGAGATAGGCGCCAGCCTCCTCGTGACCCTAATTAGGATTAAGCAGTTCGGAAAATGAATGAATGAATGAGTGAGACAGTTCTAATGAGTAAAAGAAGTCATTCTAATGAATATAAATATTACTTAGTGCTGCCAGTAAAATCCATTCCTAAAGCCCTGTGTTCACAGAAAGAATCTTTCGATATTCTTTGTAGTCAGTTTACAGATTTACTTAAAAACCTCTACCGAAAGGCAAAACCTCTGTTCTACACACAGCACAGAGTGATAACTGTAGTATTTTTTGTGCTTACGGCTTTTTTGCTTTTGGCAGAGTCTCCCTACTTCACTGTCGAGCCCAGGAGGAAGATGTTGGGAGAAGTGGAGAAAAGCGTGGATATCCCATGTCAGGCTCGAGGTCAGCACTTGCAAAATGTATTTTTATCTAATGTTTTTATGGTTGTTTACCACTGCTCTAGATGGGATACATTTTCAGCATATTTCCTCTTTGCTCATCTGAAAACCCAAAGCTATCACCATAGAGAGCCCTCACACGAAGCTTCCAGTGATCTGCAATGAATTGAGTACAGTGTAGCAAATATCTAAAAATGTGTTTTGAAGGAGAACTGGAAAATTGTTAGGAGTGATTTATAAAATCGTTACGGCTCAGAGGACGTCATTTTGAGTCGGACGTAAGAGAAATGGTGGCCTTTTGGAAGAGAAGCGAAGTCATGATTAGCTGTGAGAGATGAGTAGTTGAGGGGAAAGGGCCAGTCCAGCTATCATTATGTTGAGAAAAAATAGGCAGTGGAAATGATATTGGCTTTCTGCCAGAATTATTCTCCATCGTTTTCCCCACCACTTTTCTAATAGCCTAAAAAAGTGGAAGGTCAGCCAATAGTCAGGGCCATTCCTACACTATTTGTCAGTGTTGCATTCAGGTGTCACAATTCTGTGGTTTCAGGGGTGATTGGGAAAAATTATCCCGTCAACATCAGATGCACTGAGAGAAATAAGGGCAATCGGCCTGGCCACTTCTAATTTCACGGAGTGAGAAGTAAAATCAGATTACTGCTACACTAAGGTCCTGCTTCTGAAATATTAAAAGCATGTTGATGAAGCAGGCTCTGAAAAAGCGTTTTCTGAACAGGAGAAGTGGTCTGAGGAAAACTAACATAGACAGTGACCAGCACTACAGTGCTTGCAGTGGAGTCGTACCTGTTTTTATTTTTAAATGTAGATTTTTTTAAGTGTTCTAAAATGAATTAGACATTAACTGTATAAATATTTAATATTTGGGACATATCCCCAAAATATTATTCTGGAATATACAAATTTAAATTGAGAGCATATAAAAAAATAACTCTCGATTTCCCGGATTTCGGATATCCCGTACAAAATCCGGCCCCGGTCATTATTTGGTATTGCCGGAAAATTGCTCGGACGAGTCCGGGAATCGATAATGGAAGTCCTGATTGGTTATGACTTCCCTCCTGTCCGGCCAGGAGAGCTAAGTGAAAGTGAAAGTGAGGACAGTGATGTCGAGCCGGAACCCACATTTAAAATGAATGTGATAAAAGAATGTGCTGATACGCTCCTTAAGTTTGTGGAAACAAAATATTGTGTATTGAGTGTCAGATAAGTGTTGTAAAAGTCCGGGACTACTGCTGAATAATGGTGATTGCCAGACAGATTATGTTAAATGTCCTGGAAAGGGTAGAGACCCCGGACATTAGCGATTGCAGGACTTTTGAGGTTCCTGGACAGCCTAATCCCCCAATAATCTGGGAAATCGAGGGTGAAGTGTATACATTTGGGTCTGAAACTGCAATGACAATCTGGAGTTTCTCGGTTTCATATTAAATAGAAAATAAACAGAAGGTTTTAAAATGTTTAAACAATTAATACCAAAAAGTAAATGTTCATTATCTTTAGTTATTCAACAGTAACCGTTCTGCATTATTTTCAGGTCCCTCTTTAAATGTAAAAAAATGTGGTATATTGATCATGTTAACTGCTTCGTTGGAAAGGTCAGATTTTGGTTCCAGTGTGGGCCATCAACAGGTTCGAATCCAGGTTGATGCACGCAGCCAACCATGGCCAGGAGTCCATGAGAGCTAATAGGCTTGGCTCTCACAGGATAGCATAGGCTCACCCCCGATACTTAAAATAGTCACCAGGCAATACGACTAAATTATGGCAGAAAATCCCCCCCACCCAAAAAAAAAAAAAAAGAAAGAAAGAGAAGGTCAGGTTTCCCTTTTTTCTCTTTTCTATCAGTACGTGATTAGATGACACTCTTTCAGATTTGATCTAAAATGGATCCGAAGGTTTTATACAAACTTTACTCAAAGTCAGCCATGCTTCCTCAGGACATAGGACAGTTTTTTTCCGTGTCAGATCCTTCAGAGGCATGACTCCTACCTAGCATATTGGGAACACATCATGGAAGAATCTTATGAGTGTGTTGGTGTACGTCATTAACAAATTCCCACCTTTATCCACAGAAAATTCCCTGGCGAGAGAAAATTTGAAGGATCCTAAGTATTAGATCAGTGCTAAAGGTTTATCGACTAAAGGATAAAGAGGATGTAACAAATGATCAGAAATTCTGAAAATTCATATAAATAAAACACAGATTCTTCTTTTCACTCATAGTGTTGTCAGCAACGTAATTTCTAATAAAAATGTTTTGGGTTTTTTTGTTTTTTATTTTTTCATTTAAAAAAAGAATGCAAAATTGAAGCATTTATACTAGCGTTCCCAGTCTTTTGGACTCCACTGCATGTCGTGACCCATACTTTATGATCCACCAATAATCTCACAATTTTCATTTAACACTTTCTGGAAACAAACACTTCGACAGGTACCATTTGCAGTGCATAGCTCAATAAGTTACACAGTCCACTGACTTCTTTTGAAGCACACTGGAGCTGATACAAGGGCTAAATTTTCCCGACAGCTCTTTCAGGGTACTTAAAGGCATCCCTTGAGAGTGCTTCTCAAGCTGCCAGAATAAAAAAGTGTCGAAGTTGAAGCGCTCTTAGGCTCGTGTCTGATCGTCGTCTCATTTCCACTTGATATTCTTCTCTACGTCTAGTGTTTGTGACCAGTTCCCATTGCAGGATCCTCAAGGACTTTTAACCAGTCCATGATTTAGTGCCAAAGTCCAGAATGCATGAGATTAGTTATCAGAATTCTGTAGTCATTCGTTAGAAAATGATTGGACAAGACCTGAACTGGAAGCTTTTTTATGTGGAACTTCGCTGTACTGCCAGCATCCTCGAAGTAAAATCTTTTACAAGACACACAAGTAGTGTAAGCTTCTAATAGATGGACTGTGTGTGTGTGTGTGTGTGTGTGTGTGTGTGGGGGGGGTGTGTGTGTGTGTGTGTGTGTGTGTGTGTGTGTGTGTGTGTGTGTATAAAAGTTTAAAGACTGTGTAATTTAATTCATGGCAATGTTACAAGCTACAGCAGAGGTCATCATCTAGTGAACTGTGGTTCAAATGTAGCCTCAGCAGAGTACTTCAGTAGCTCAAAACCGAGTGCTCGAAACATACTGTAACTGAACTGATCAATGTGTGAAAAACATGCCTAAGCAACACCTATTTTTTTTTTAAACCTGAACCAGTGGGCCTCTATAGTATGTGCACTTTTATGTAAAGTGTTTACCTGAAGGCATCTCATCAATAAGGGAAAGTGTTTTCACAGGCGTTTATTGATGATTGATTTTTTTAATAGTTCAATTGCCTACTCTAATATGATATGAAAAGGAAACTGTGTAAAGCTGAATGAAGTTTATTTTTGCATTTGCTTGTGTTTGTTTTTATTTCAGTGTTTCGTTCAAAATAGGCGTCTCATCAGTCAAAAAGGTGTTTCTTAAAAGATTTACAGGGAAGTGCTGGTGTGAAACAAAAACTCAAAATTTGGGGCGGGTCACTATAAATAGAATCCAGTGTAGCAAAAAGATCATTTCTAAGTTATCATTATTTAAGTTAAGAGCAAGTCAAAAAGGAAATAGTTTTTCAATTTTTGCCACAGGGTAGCACGGAGGTGTAGTGCCTCCGTGTATGTCCACATCACAGCATAAAGGTCCTGGGTTTGAGTCCTGGGCGACGGTGATTCTGAGTAGAGTTTGCATGTTCTACCTGTGCTTGGATGGGTTTCATCTGGTCACTCTGGTTTTTCTCCCACAGTCCAAAGATATGCACATTGGCCTAGTTGGCTGTTCCAGTTTGCCCCTAAGTGTGAGTGTGAATAATTGTGTGCGTGTTGGCCCCGTGATGTAATGGCGGGCTGTTCAGGGTGTACACTGCCTTCGCCTAGCATTAGCCGAGAAAGACTCCAGCCTCCCAGCGACCCTAGAAGGATTAAGCGGTTCCGCAAATGAATGAATGAATAAATAAATTTTACCATAAATACATTCATTAATCTATAATGTTAGTTAAAGATGTAAATGTAACTATAAATAGTAAAAATAACTATAAATATGACCTTCTAGACATAGTACAATCAATTTTCTAAGATGAGAGAGATATTATACCCTCAACATTTTTTTCTAATTTCTTATGATTGCTTGCACAAAATGACCCCTTAATAAATGACCCCTTACTTTTAAGGATCATTTATTGCTGTATATTTAGAATTTCCAATTTTTGACTCATTTTGTGGTGACACTGCCCTTTTATAACTAATTAGTAATGATTAAATGTCAGAAAGGTAATTGTTGTTATGGTAGATTCTTGTCTGGGTCTTTTTATTTTAAGGATTAAAATTTTAGATCAGTTCCCCAAATTTAAAGTCTACGTGTCCGTGCACATCAAAACTGCTGCTAGAATATCTTTCCCTAATGTCCTTGTTATGTATCTATTCCCTTATACCCTCATTATAGTGTATTTTATGAAGCAGTCCATACTGTTGATTGCTTTCTTGGCTTTTTAACCCTCAGGTGTGCCCATGCCCAAGCTGGAGTGGTATAAGGATGCAGTGCCACTCAGTAAGCTGAACAATCCACGCTATAAGGTGATCTCCAGCATGGGACTACAGGTCAGGAAACTGCAGCCTAACGACGCCGGCATCTTCCAATGCTTCGCTAGGAATGCAGCTGGAGAGATGCAGGTCCACACCTACCTAGATGTGACAAGTGAGTCTGAAGCCAGCCGGACAAAAATTTGTATTCTGGGTTTGCCAAGTGTTAGGAAAGGCGAGTTCTGTCTGGCTGTAATTACTGGCTCGCGGAGACAGCGCAAGCATAATAAAAAGCATTATGTGTGACGGACTGAAGAGAACTCGCTCCCTATGCTTTAACGTCCTGCAGTCACAAATACGTTTCTGTTAATGTAAAACCAAATGCTTCTCGCTCGTCAGTTAGGAAATTGAAGCATTTCCCTGTGGAAAAGCCTGTCTGCTGCTGATTACTTCATAATGTTGGCTGCGTCCAGACTCTTCTTGACTGTGCTGTGTGAGGCTATAAAGGTGTCTAGGAGAAACACTCTTATCATGCTGATAATTACACTGGTGCTGTGTGATCACACTAGCTGGATTGTGATAATGATTTTTAACTTTACAATTTGACCTTTAGATGATCCTGTTTTCTCTGATTACTAAATTTCCCTGATTATATACTTTGAGTGACAACAGACTGGGTGCAAGTTTAAAAAAATTATTATATATAACGATATATATCACACAGTTTTGCTATATCACTAAAATAAAAAATATTAAAGGTAAAAGTAGTCAAATGAACCCAAA
>JAQMYF010000001.1:40545860-40585741 GCA_030014195.1 Neosilurus mollespiculum
CACACACACACACACACACACAGATAGATAGATAGATAGATAGATAGATAGATAGATAGATAGATAGATAGATAGATCTATTTTGATTCTGATGATGATGATTCTGACTATCCCTTTTTTCTCTCTCACCCTGTATCTCTATTGTTCCTGTGCAGGTTTGTGTGGATGAAGGGCGGCGAGGTGGTCAGTCAGTCCAGAGGAGGGCGGATTAGTGTGCAACAAGGTTCTCTGCACATCTCTCAGACGTGGTCAGGGGATATAGGCGATTACACTTGCGATGTGATTTCGCTCGCCGGCAATGACTCCAAGACTGCACGCCTGGAAGTGATGTGAGCTCCAGACACACACTCTATAGCTTCCTGTTAATTCCCTCTTGCTTGACGTGTGACCCTTTTCCAGTAATATGCTGTATGATGTAGCCTTCTTTCAAATGCATATTTTTAGCCTCAACCCTTAGCTTTCAGAAAGCGTCTTTTCTTTAGGAACAGCTGGGCTTTGTGAAGCTCCTAATGACGGTGGCTCTCCAGGGTGCAGCTCTCTATCTACTGTAGATCTTTGTGCAAATCCCAACCACAGAATGCCTGCAAAATTTCCTACCAACTAACATCATTTAGAGTGTATATGTTAGTTAAAAAAGAAAATGAAGTGATCCTAGATACCTGAATGTGTTTCTTTTTTTAAAGGATGATTACTATGAATGAACTGTAATGGAACATATCGGTGCCGGTGTTAATATTGACAAAACTTTCCATTAATACAAAATTGTGCATTTTATGGGTATAAAGATGGCTCAAAACATCATCTCCTTGCAAGGCCCATGTTGATGTAAGGTCAGTCATTTGCTACTTCTCTGTGTCATGACGTTTAAGAATGTTAATGCCTTTTAATCGAAGGTGAATGACCCCGACCTACCCAAGACGTTGAGTAAATGTCTGTGAAACAATTCAAATATACTCTCCTCATCAAATGTTTTAGATGCCCCCATATTTTTTTCAGTTTTATTCAGATTGAAGCGATTCAGTAACCCGTGTGTAGTCAATAACCTGAAAAGGAACAAAGGAATTAAGTATGTCAGTACTACCTTAGAAGAAAATAACAAGTCTCCAAACTTGGTTTAAACCCCATCAAGCTGATTCGGGATGAAGTAAAGAATGAAGTAGGATGAAGCAAAGAAACCAACAAGTGTAGCACATTTGTGGGAACTTCTGAAACAATGTTGTGAAGAATTTCTATAACAGTGTTTGATTTCTATCATTGAAAGAATGCCACAAGTACGATCAGCTGTGTTGATGAGTCAAAGATTTAAAATAAACTGTGTTAAACAGAACAATTCCAATACTTTTTCAAAAATGTATTTACTTATTTATTTATTTTTAATTTTTAAAGTGGTGGCCCGGAGGTAGGTTGCTGGATTAACGGATTACTGATCCCAAGGTCAGGGGTTCAAACCCCACTATCAACAGGATGTCACTGCTGTCCCCCCCAGTGCAACTAACTGGTTATCAAAGGCCGGCCATGTCTCTCACTGTCTGTGATGAGAGGCATGTAAAAGAACCATTTCTAATTTTCGACAAGAGTAGGCTGCATAGCCATCAGCGTGTTTCTGCCCTGCGATGGCCTGGCGAGCTGTCCAGAGTCGGCTGAGATGAGCGCCAGCCTCCCCGTGACCCTAATTTGGATTAAGCAGTTCAGAAAATGAATGAATGAATGAATGTATTGGGAATGGGACCACTATATACAGGATCTAGTAACCTCATTGCTTCCAAGGAATGATGTTTGTCTCACTCTCATACTATTGCTTTAGCTCACATGTCACTATGGGACACACTGATTGGATGCTCGGGAGAACACTTAAATGCTTGAGCAACATGCAGCATGCACATATTTTTAGGCACCTGCTAGCTCTGCTAATCTTAGCTTTATTTTCTCATCTTTAAAACATTGAAACTTTCCATTTTTACAAACTACACAGGAAATCAACTCCCCTCTTCTCACTCAAGTTTCGCGGACTGCCCACGTCTTTGCTCACAATAATCTTTTGTGGCCTAGTTTTTTTATATTTTTATAAGGTTTACTCATAAGTGACACGTTGCACTCATCTCACTAAAGTATCCCATTCACGTAATCCACTTTAGTATAAGGAAAAAAGTTTTATCATTACGCTACCACTAACTGCTCATGAGGCAAACAGTGAAATACACTTTATCCGAGTCAAAAATAAATCACGGTCTAAAGGAAGAACATACAGTAACACTCTCTGGGTGTATGCTGAATAAGTACATGTATTTAGCCTTGCACACTCAAAGCCCTAGTGCTTTGGCTTGCCTGTTTAAGCACATAGTTGTATGTAGAACTCTGTGGTCTGGACCAAAAACATGCCTAATGTGGGGATATTCTATAAAAAATCTTTGAGGTTTTTAGCATAATACAATCTTAGCTGTGTCACAGCCTCAGTATACTAACCTTTTTGGTGTTCGGTTGTGATGACTGGCAAGGGAAAAATAAAATAATCTACTAAAATCCCAACAAGAATACACCGAAGACTACCTGCTGATCCACATCTCGTACTGTTGTTATCAGTGAATGGGAGTTCAACCCGAGCGTGTGATTTCATGAGGGGAACAATGCAGATTCTAGTCCTTCTATACTGGTCTCAGATAAATTTCAATTAATACAAAAAAACTGAGGCGTTCTAAAACATTTGATGGGTAGTATTTGCCAATGAAGACTTATTATGATCTAAATCCTAAATGTTATATATAAAGATGGTGACCCTGGGTTTACATTGGGGCACGAGGTCCACGATCTCCATGATTTGAGAGAATCATGATGATGGGAGGGGTCATGGGATCGAATGGTGATTATCTTGATGGAACTTGGTGGCTTTGTGATGATCTTGTGGGAACTTGGTGGGTTCGTGATGATCGCACTGATCGTGGAAAAATTTTTGACTGTCAAAATTTGTTCCACGATCATTACGATTTTTTTACGATTCGACGCCAATCATGATTGAACATGGGAATCATAATAGAGCTTAACGGACCCTACCAGAGCATAATAGACCTTGATGCGCCTTGATCGTAAGGGATCTCCTTCAAGTTTTATTTTTTGGATGCACATTGCCTTCTTTTTATACCCCAATCATGCTCCAAGCGTGCTCACCAATCATGGAGCTCCACACTGTTTTGAATCACAAAGATCACGGATATCATGCCCCAGTGTAAACCTAGGGTTACCACCACAGTTCAGTAGAAATATAATCTGTTGGTGGTTCGATCCAACTCAATTCTCAGAGCATAACGTGATGAGGTGGAAACTATCCACAAAATGTTTAGAAGCTTTCGAAAGGTGTTGATATTACATACAATCTAATTAAATGGAATATAAGCAAGGAAGATTATATAGAGTACAGACACAACAGTCTCGAAGAATATTTCTCTCTTGTTTCTACAATTTTGGCGTTCACAATCACTTAATAAAATATGTATGTAATTCTTATAAATGTGTTTTGAAGGTCCAGTGCAAGCCAATGTTACTGAATGAGGTGTCAAAACTTTACTATAATTTATTCCTTTATTTGCAGAAATCCTCCTTGTGCCCAACATAGTCATGTTTTTTCACAGTCAAGTTTTCAAGCATTTTTCACAGTTAGAAACACTCTACTCAACACATCCTCATGCAATTAACTAAAAAGCGCTAGAATAATAATGGCTAGTGTAGCGTATAATCAGTACAGGAGTTTCAGCAGAGAAATTGTCTTCAGCATGACTGTACCATGGTCGCAACCTTTTCCTCTGCTATCCAGCTGTTTATTGTTCATTAACACATCTCCTATTTACAACGTAAGAAGTAGCATACACATTACCTAAATTGCGCAAACTCCATTCTTTGAGTCAATTTCTTTTTCCAGTTTTTGCATTTAAATGAATTTATTCATTTTCTGAACCACTTAATCCTAATTAGGGTTCGGGGGAGGCTGGCACCAATCACAGCCAACTCTGGTTGAGGGCAGGGTACACCCTGGACAGCTTGCTAGGCCATCACAGGGCAGTTTGTTGTTTATTTCAGCTTAGTTTCAATTAGCTGAAGTACTTATTAGTGCACAAGTGGTATTATTTTTAGTTTTATTTTGAGAACTTGACTGGTTTAATTTGTATTTCAAAATCTGTTACTGGCGTGGCACAGTGGCGTAGTGGTTAGCACGTCCGCCTCAAGCAAAAAGGTCCTGTGTTCGAGTCCCGGGCTCATTGAGGGCATTTATTTGTGGAGTTTGTGTGTTATTCCCATGCGGGTTTCCTCCCACTGTCCAAAGACATGGACATCAGGCTAATTGGCTATTTTAGATTGCCCCTAGGTGTGTGAATGCGAAGGGTTATGTGCGTTGGCCCTGTAACTGTATGTTGAGGGTGTACCATGTCTTCACCCAGTGTCAGTTGAGATCCTAGTGGGATTAAGTGGTTCGGCAAATGAGTGAGTAAGTCTGTTACTGTCTCATCTTCATGTTTAAAGTGGTATAGCAACCACGGTGCAAATGGAATGGGTAAAGTAAATGAAAATGAAAACTAAGCTGATTTTACATCTTACGTTATTTGAGTTTAGGTCATGTTGCATTGTTTATTGCAGATTTTATTTAATTTATTTTTTTTAGTAAATGTTTATGTTTATTTCAGATAATAAAATATTATTGGAATCTTATTAAGATGCTATTAAGGGGACACAGTGTCATAGTGGTTAGCACTCTCACCTCACAGCACAAAAGTCCTGGGTTTTGAGCCTTGTGTGGGTTTCCTCTGGGTACTCCGGTTTCCTCCCATAGTCCAGAGAGATGCACATTAGGCTAATTGGCTGTTCCAAATTCCCCCTCGGTGTGAATGTAAGTGTGATTGTCTGTTTGTCTGAGAGAACAGATTCCGCAGTAAGTTTGTGTCTGTCTTAGGTAAAAACATACAGTGCAGCAGAAACCACAGAAGTGGTCGAGTGCATCATGGGTGTAATATGAGAAGTGACTGTATATTAACCCTGGTTGAGATGGGTGCTTGGTTATAGTACTCAAATTGAGTTTACTCAAAGTTTTTTTTTTTTTTATAAACCAATATGAGTCTTGCTATTCCTGTCTCTTGCCTTTTTGACACCCGCAAATATGTTCATGTTATGGTTTTGAAGAACATTACGGTATAACAATGAGCCTTTTATAACATTTTGTGCATGTTCCAACATTTCAGTCATTATCTGATTCTTTGGAATACGTAAAACACATGCTGCAGAAAGTTGTTTTGGGAGATAAGTGTGTGCTGGAGCACGGAAAAAGTGCAACTGGGGATGCGCGGGAAATGACCCAATGGAACATTTATTGTGTGATACCAAGAGGGTTGGTACTTAGTGACACATGGGTAAATGCCAATAATCTGTTATCTTAACAAAATACCCAGTAAGCTATTATCTCAACAAGGATCCAGTAATCTGTTATCTCAGTGCCACCATTGGACCCATGACTTGTATGCCAGGAAAGACTTCACTGTGACACAGTCACTTTGAAATTTCAGCAAAGTCTGGACACAAGCCCCAAACCCCCACCCCACCCCCTCTGTTTTTCTCTCCACTGGCAGTCTGTGCACTTTGCATACACATATTTACTCTGCCAAAGAAGCTAAAAAACACAGTTTATTTAACAGCAGCCCTTTGTTCATTAAGCTGTGGGCAAAGCTATGCCTGCGTGGTTGCTTGCAGACGTAGTGGTAGCTCTCACAGCAGGAACTTGTAGACTAACCTTTTTAGTGGAAACTTTTAAACTTTTGTACCCTTTCCATCTGGTTTTCAAGCGCTTTCCTTCTAGATGCTAACGCTAACATCCAAAAACATTTGGAGAGCAGCAGGCTGCTAATCGTATTTCTGTGCATTAGGATTTTCTCTCCTTTTTTTTGATCCTTCGATGTCATATCAATTTTATGCTTTTCATTTCGTTTTCCTTTTCTGTGTGTTTCTTTTTTTGTAAATTATATTATTTATTTATTTGTGATTGTGTGCAATCAAATTATTCATCTTTTAAAAGCCTGCTGACCTTTTGGGCTCTGCGCATTGTTTTCAGCTATGTGAAGTTCAGGTTTTGATGAATATTTCCCTTTTGACCTCTAAACTAATCTCTAAATAACAGGACTTATTCCTTAACATTTATTGCTTAAAGACTGTCTCGGGTTCAATAAAAAAAACTCATAGTTAACCAAAAACTTTGCTAAAATGAATACAAAAGGTCAGAAAAGACATTAGGGGCATTTAAGCAGATTTGTGGAGAATTGTTTAAGATTAAGACTCTTCGTTGGTCTGTGGAGTGTATGGTGCTTATTAACAGTTGAAGTCATTTGCTGTGGATGACAAGTTCTGAGAAAAATAGTATTCGAGCGGTTCTCTCCCACGTGGCTCAACTCATCCTGCCTTCTCTGGAGCACAGCTGCCCATGCCATTAAAGAGAAATAGCTTTTTAGTCAGACGTACTTTCCACTGGCAATAGATTGCTTAACCATGGCAGTAGAGATATTACTTTGGATTGAGGCATTACTGTTTTACCTACAGGAGTCATTACTAATGGGCTTTTCTTTCCAGTTTAGATCTGCATGGAAAATCTACAAAAGGTCTCCAGTAAGCTTTAACATTTTTTAAATGGAAGGTAATGTGCATAGTTGTAGAAGAATGTATCACGTATTCAAGATGCCAGTTTCTCTGTTTCTTTTTCCCCCATCACAAGACATACACAAGATGAAAGCCATGTATCTGCGCTCTTCTGTGAGATTGTCAGAGGTTTCTTGCCTGGTTAGAAAGAACAAAAAGAAGCAATGGGACCTGAAGCTTTGATGATTCTTTCTCTGGGTTTAATTTACAGGAGAAAACAAACTTTCCCAAGACTTAAAATGCTGGCTGAAAGTGTGCTTTGATACGTGACTGCTGCATGAAGACAAACCTTGCCAACTCTATTTAGTGAAGTGATTCATGAAATAAATAAAATAATAATAATAATAATAACAAAAAACAGAATTACATCAAATATATACACATTACATTTCATATCATTATTATTATAAACATCAAACATCAAAGCGCTATCTATATTAGCAGGGAAATCTGGAATCATATTGATTTTCTTTGAATGCTGAAAAAAATTAAAGAAAAGAGAGCAGACCAACCACTGAGGGGATTTAATAGTGAAAGGACTAGAGTGAGGTGCGGTGCAGGGTATTAAGTAAAACTTCAAACAGATATGTTGAGAAAGTGCTTCACATTGGAAATGTTTCCTAAATTTCTAAGAATGATTTTTACATTTGTATTGCATGTGTGTGCTGACTCCCTTCGCTTTTCTGTCTTCCCAGCGAGTTGCCTCACTCACCGCGGAACCTTCAGGCCAGTCTTAATGCCACAGACAGCCGCAGCGTCCACCTGTCCTGGATGAGACCCTTTGATGGCAACAGCCCCCTGCTGCACTACATTGTGGAGCTCTCAGAGAACAGTATGTGCTCGTTTTGTGCCATGCCAGTGTTGCGTGGTTATTTATTTGTATTGTTTTCATAGTTAAGGAAAAAATTGCTAAAAACTGCCAAAAAACCCAACGAATTCACAAGAACCCCATGAGTTCACATTTATTTTTAAAAACCATCTCTTGGCTACCAATCACATTCCCAGCTTGAATGCTTTTTAGGCTGAAATATGGGTACAGTAGGAGTCCATTTCTTTTCCTGAAGGTATAATTTAAACTAATATACCCCCTAGGACTGATTACTGGGCCTCAAGTTAACTATTTAATATTTTTTTAGGATTAAAAAGGAGTATAGTGTACATTATGTATTCCCAAGCAGTATATAAACAGGGTAAAAAATAAGTACAAGTACAGTATTACAGGGTACCACCCAAGTGATAAGCCATTTTAGTGTTAAAGATACAATAAAGTGTACCACACACAATAATCATCACACTAAGTGCCCAGATGTCAGATAAAGAAGGGGAATTGTAATCTGTGAATGAAAAGAGGCTGACATACAAACTGACCAAATTACACACCTTTATTTCTGTTATATGCCACCATTCTGCCATCAGATTTATGAATATTCAATATTTGTTATGTTTTATGTAAATAAATTATTACATGGGGTGCTACGATGGCATAGTCGTTAGCTCATCCACCTCATAGCAAGAAGGAAGGTCCCGGGTTCAAGCTGTGTGCCTGGTGAGGGCGTTTCTGTGTGGAGTTTGCATCCTTTTCATGGACTTGTGTGGGTTTCCTCCGTGTGCTCCTGTTTCCTCCGACAGTCCAAAGACATGCACAGAAATGCCCTCAGCTGAAATTCGAACCCTTAACCTTCGCTGAGAGCACGCAGCATTGAAGCTCACGTCCATGTACTATAACCATACAGCAGTAAATTACTGATTTTATTGTGCCACAGTAAATGGATTATATTTCATTTTAAGGGATAACAGGGAAAGAAACAGTCGCAGGAGCAGGCAGGATTGTTCAGAGTTCCTTAAGGAGTGGGATTAAATAAGCATTCCTGCATGCACGTCTGCATGAGATAAAGTTGATGAAAATGACAATGTGCAGTTAAAGTAAAAATGCTTACAAAGTACATTTATCCAGCTTTCTTAGCTGTTATTTTTTCCATCGGCCTGATGAGTCGACATCATTAGGCAACTCCTCTATCCACATGCGCACATATACAGTACATACATTTTATGAGTGTGTATTAGCATGAGATGCTCAGAGTTCTGTTCATTCCTAAGTGCACTCAAATAAAGATAAATTATACTAGATAAAGGAGGTTGATCTTACTTAAATAGTGCTGTCTTGTGAACGAACAGAGATGTATAGAAGCGTGGAGACACTCCATCACCAGCATCATGCCAGAATGCTGCAGATTAATCTGCTCAGGGTTTGAGTGGACAGTGAGGAATGGGCTCTGGTAGAGGTGGAGGTGGAGGTAGAGGTGTAACACTGCCGCATGCCTCCAGGATGTCAGAAACACCGGTACCACTGAGAGCGACAAGCCTGCTTCTAAACAGCTGTTCATTTCATCATATGTCAGTCCCCATAATGCTAGTTGTACCTTAATTGTGCATTTCAGAATGAAGCAGTTCGGTGTACGAATAAAAGCGCTGGTGTTTTGTCCAGTCATTGCCTTCAATCTAGTTTATTTTTTTGGCATGCTGCAGTAAAGTCGATTTTGAACATGATGAAGGATAATGATACATGAATTGTGGATTTAACTGTATACAAAGCCAGACTCAGTGTGAGCAACCTAGAAGTTCAAGTCACTCATTCTGTTCTCTCCACCCCCCCCCCCCCCCTTGCTTTTTTTGACTCATTTCCACTAGCAATCTCCTTCAATCTGTACATCCGTAGTGCTCTGAACAAATGATCTGTAATGGCCATAATTTTATTAGTACCTCAACATCAGCTCTGGCTGCTGTAATAAAGTGTACCCCTGCTTTAATATGCTTTGATTACAAATCCACAGCGCAAACCTTTGTATAATATTCAGGCTAATAAAGAGCCTGGTGTCGTTTGATCCGATCATTAAGTATTAATAATTGCTTGTGTTCCACTGGGGAATCCAGACTTGAAAGTGATGTGTGATTAGGAGTTGTGGTTTGAGCATTATAACTAAAGTGTATAAGATAGCTATAGTAACTACACTCGGTATAAATTTACTCTGTCGCGTTATTGAATGTCCTTGTATGTTGATCTGTATTTTTGAACGAATGTCTCTTGCTTGATTCTAGATTCTCCGTGGAGGGTGTACTTGCCAAATGTGGACCCGATGCTGACGACGGCCGATGTAACTGGGCTCACTCCAGCACGAACCTACCAGTTCAGAGTGTGTGCTGTTAATCAAGTGGGGAAAGGACAATACAGCATTGAGACAAACCGGTAAAGCCATTGTGATTAACAACCTGCCAACCTGCCATTTTTTAAAATTTTCTTTTGTACAAGGCTACAACGGAAGGGACTGATGTACTGTAGGTTTGGATCGGGTGGAGTTGTACAGTTGTCTTCACATATAAAATATGCATTGTACATCTGTCGTGGGGAAAATATGTCAGCTGGGTTGGTCAAATCGTAAGGTGTTTATACGAAAGTTATACTATTATTACTGGAAAAAAACATCCTCGTATGATATTACTGTGATACGTGGTTGACGTATGCTCAACCTAAGACTGTTGTAAAAATGTTGGTTTTACGTAGGGCCGTCATAGTACTACTGTAGACAAACTGTACAATTTGGAACTTATCATATGACCCAAAAGGCATATGAAATATATATGACTATCATCAAACAGCCATAGGATATCAGACCTAGGAAATGGACTTGAGGTCAAAAATCACTGACAAGATGTAAAAAGTTTGAATATGTTTGAAACGCTATGATGATGGTACATGGCATTTTCCTTTGCACAACAGGTGAGTTTCATGCAACACACCCATATCTGTCCCACAAAGGTACCTAGTTTCCTGTTGTGCGACATATCTGACAGGGGCTTAAGGAACATGAGTAAAGACAGAATTGCATCCTGTTTTTTTGCTGTCAAAGGATAAAGTCCAAAAAAGCATGCTTTAATATAATACCCAAAAGTCAGTAAAGAAGCACGCTTTAGATATATATATATTGACTTCACACTTCAGTTCAGACATCTGTGATCTGAATAGTAACACCATTTAACAAGAGCAGCGGTCTATCTTTTTTTGAGGAGTGACTCACAGGATGCTTAGATCTAACATGCAGGTCCGTCTAACATTTCCAGCATGATGTACTTCTATTTTCTTTTGTTTAAATATGTATAATTTAGCACTGTATGAATTAGCTGACAGTTGCAGTCCATTTATTTGGAAGCAGCAGCACAATGCAGTAGTCTTTGCTATCTTATTCTGATAGAAAAACGATAAATATATCCCACTTTACCAGCTGCACTGTACTGTGACTTTAAATGTGATGTCTCCTGTCATGGCCCTGTAGCACTCTTGGTGTGCGGCAAACACACGTACCATCAGGGTGCCGAGTGGCAGGCTTGTGCACATTGTGCCATAATCAACGCCTTGAGCAACTCGCTTCCACATAGCTTGGAGCTGTGGGTGGCAGACACCTCAGTCCCGCTCGCACCAGCAGCCCTTATCAGTGCCAGACATGCTAAAACATGGCACCTCTGCTCAGGGAAAAGGAATGGAACTGCTATCACAAGCCTTCGATAACATATTTTCATTTTTAAAAAATTAGTTACTTCTGTTCTGAACCTCGGATATAATAGTGGGTTTAGCACATTCCATTTTTAGCCGGGAGCTAAACAGGATGTGGAAGCTTAGTGGTAACTGCAGTGCAGCACATGTCACAGAGCAAAGCAATTATTCCATTTAACGTGTTTGATTATGAGAAAACAATTCCAGTGAAAGCAAACGAGGACAGGATTAAGTGCACTGACATTATCGCACTTTTCAGCCAAGCCCAATACTAATCACATGACATGGACAATGGACTCTTCCATCTGTTCTCCCCTGGTGATTATTTCTTATCATAACACCTTGTTCCAAAACCAGTGATAAAAGCTCTGCCACTCTGCACCTTAGTTATTATACTGTAAATGTAAACTTTAGTTATTAGACTTGTCGTGGTCCTGCTACATGAATACATATTTTACTTGTGTGTCTTTCTGAAATTAATCATGTCATCCAGGTTAGTACTGCCTCAGAATCAAATGAAAGTATTTTTAATATTTTCAGCTGTAGTAGGTTTTTAATTCGTCCATGACCTCAATTCATTTCAGAGAAACACGTCCCAAAAGCCTGTCCAAACCAGTTTAATTTTCTTTTGCTTTCATTTAGTAATTATTACCATAACTTGGGTTTTCACTGAAGCTGATCACTGCTGGGTTTGGTTTCATTAGACAAAGGTGCATGATTAATATGTGACTAATTGTGCCTTGAGTCTTATTTGTTCATCTAGTACAATAAAGCTGCTGTTGGCTGTGGGAATATGGCTGAAGGGGTTTTAATTCTGATTGGAGAAACATTGAATGAGGACCATTTTGGTCCTAGTTTTTAGGCCTGTGATTCAGGAGAGAAAAAAATATATGATGGAGCCTATCTCAGCCGACTTTGGGCGAAGGCGGGGTACACCGTGAACAGCTCGCCAGGCCATTGCCGATCCAACACACACCCAGACATTCACACTCACACCTGGGGGCAATTTGGAACAGCTATGTAGCCTAATGTGTTTGTCTTTGGACTGTGGGAGGAAACTGGACTACCCAGAGGAAACCCTTGCAAGCACAGGAAGACCACACAAACTCCACACAGAAACACCCGAGCCCTGGACTCAAACCCAGGACCTTCTTGCTGTGAGGTGGACATGCTAACCACTGACCACCACAAGCAGTTAATATTTCTGATGAAATTTTGTTTTTCCCCACAGGAAGTGTGTAATACAACAGGCAAATGTGTTTAATCCAGAAGCACCAGGCACTTTTGCTCACATATGGAGTGTTGCACCAAATATATTCTCTTAAATTTTTATTTTTTATTTTTTAAACCAAAGTGTCTAATACAGCAAGCAGAGGTGTCTAATACAGCAAACTAGACCGTGTCAGGAGCTTTTTTTATATGACGATAGTCAGCTCGGGGACACAGTTGGCTGAGACTGGTGCCTTGAAGGAGCCAATCACTCTCCTCCCTGCAGGCATATGTCTTCCTGCATGCTGTCACATATGTCCTTTTTGGCCTTATTAAGCAGAGGCAAGCGTAAACGCCTGACGAGGCCATAAAAACATACCGGAACAGCAGATAATGAGCTTGCACACACACACGCACACACACACACACACACACACACACACACATACACACACACACTCATGTTTATATGCCTCTGGGTTTTTGTGTTCAACAAGGTTTGCTTGCCAAAACCAACCAAGAATATTGGGCTCCAAATTCTAAATCCTAGTGTTCACTCAAGCTCTGCTGTTGATGGAGGGGTCCATTAATAACCACTGGACTTTAAACACCAGGCATGATTAACTGACTGTGTTTCATTCACTGCCAGACTCTTTTAGGCTGTTCCATCAGCCCCCACCATCCCCAGTGGCTATATGTGGCACATGCCCTACGCAAATTAATGGTTGCTTCTTTCCATTGTTTATTCGCCGAGGCAGATGTTTAATGTCCAGTGATTTACTGTGACTATGTGAAGCAAATGGGTAAATACTGCTTGAAGGACAGGGCAGGGCAAGCCAGACAAGTATCTGAGAGCCAGCAGAGCGACTCTTCCTTATGGCCATGATTAGGCAGATTTACAGAGCAAGAGGCACCACAGTATCGGTTATTGGGGGCATTAATTATGAAATGGACTTCTGGGGAGAAATAACAAGTGGAAGGAGTTTTAAGAAGGCAGTGACTATAAATCTGAATAATCCAATGATCCCCATTAAATTTTAATGCAGATTTAACTGTCCATTAGCATGAAATACATAGGGCGGAATGAACCCATGGACTTTATGAAGCGTCCAGCTCTGATAGATTTTTTATGTTCCATTAATTAAAAAAAGAGCATACATTTGGGTGGTTTGGACACTGCGGTTGTCTAATAATGTCCGTAATGTTTGTGACTTACTTATCCTGCTATGTAGTCGTATGCACCCATGTTTGCTTTGCTAATTTCAGGAACACTGCTTACCGATGCAGCGAATACATCACAATTCTGCACAGGTTTTGAAGGTTTTGTTTTTTACTCTTTGCACAGGATGGAATAAATGTCATTATGGCGCATGTACATACACCAAAAGGCCACACCTTTTAAGCTTTTAACTTTCCTCGAGCTCCAACAGAGCTCATACTATGAGAGGAAGTGATCACCACAGGCCCCTAAAAGCGATAAAGTGGCCCGTCTTCCAGCATAAATAGCCTTGACTTTGATGATAGATAGCTGATACGTCTCCGCATGTAAACACAGATGCTGTTTGTAGCTGTAACTAAGAAGAAGGGATGATCTGAAGGCAAATCAGCACCGATTGTTCCCTAAACTAGTCACTGAGTCCAGACTGTGCTCTACAGAAATAAAAGCAGCTGTAAAAGTGGTGACCTTACAGGTCAGAAGACCCCAGGGTGCTCTGAGCAGAGGGAGGCTCTTCCAGGAAAATAGCGAGGGTTTTTGATGAAGTGGGCGGATGCATTGTAGCGAGCCAGATTGGGAAATGGACTTCTGACCGGAGGGTTATACTTTTTCAGCTCACTAGGAATTTTTGTGTTGTTGTAATGCCCTAGAGCGAGTCAGCAATCTCAGATTCAGATAAATTAAATAAATAAATGGAAATAGCAAGCAGCGATAGGTTACATAACAATGTGCATGTGAAGATGTAATGTCTGAGCAGTTGGTGCTCTTCCATACAATATGATGTTCTGGGATTTTTCTTCTTCAACTGTAGATTGATGCTGCGGGAAGAGCCGCCCAGCGCACCACCCAAAAACATAGTGGCCAGTGGCCGCACAAATCAGTCAATTATGGTGCAGTGGCAGCCCCCTCCGGAGCCACAACTCAATGGTGTCCTCAGAGGTTACGTCCTCAGGTATGCGCTTCACCACACTGTTGTCTCATGACAAGTAAAATTTAACTGAATTGAACAAGCAAGGGCTAATTGGATTTACTGCATTCGTCTATTCTTGAGCGTGAAAATCGCCAATTCATTAAGCTGTAAAATTCCACTGAAACCCTGCTGTAACTCTGAATGTCTGCTATTATAGCTGAATTCTCTCTATACAGTTTTGGCACTTTAAACTGCTTGCAGTTGTTCTGGCTGATTTTCGTCTTAGTCTGCCTTCAGTCCACTTTACACAATTTTTGAGATCAAAAGATGATTATGAGATGATACAGTTGGGATAGAAAATAATTAACTCCTTCAAAATATTCACATTTTGTTTCTTTGCAGCCTGAAATGAATTTTAAGATACACTGCACTTCTAGCGTCAGGTCAAGACTCAGCAACATCATGTGGCAATAAAATGACGTCAGCTGACAGCCTGAATGTACTGAATGACCAGGTTATCCATTAATGGATTTTTCTTCCCTGATTGTATGGAACTGGTGCTGAAATAATGTAAGACTAGTTCAGGGAGCATGAGGAATCATTTTCTCACAAGAATTGGCGCCACAGATTCCTGACCTTAACCCTACTGAAAGTCTTTGGGATGTGCTGGAGAAGACTTTATGAAGTGATTCAATTTTCCCATCATTGATTCAGGTTGAACCCAACTCTCGATGGAAATAAATGTTGTGATGTGGCTTAAGTTTGTCGAAACAGTACTATGGCGATTATGAGCTAAATATTAAAGGCTGAGGGCATTCCAATAAAATATGCCACCTTTTTTGGGCCAGGGAGTGTATTTTTTCATAACCTTATCAACTTTAATGTTTAAGCGATACAGATGCTTATTTTAACATAAATGACCATAAAAAGCACAAAACTGGGTACTTTTATCCCATTGATTACTAGCAGGGGCTGAACCAATAATCTTTTTTTTTTCCCAAAAGTGACGGGAACACATTTACCAGAGTTATCCAGTGCAAGTAAACAAGCAGATCTATTCAGCGAGCAACATTTTATGTGTTAAAAAAAAACCCTGTTCAAGAAGCAACTATGGCTAGCAATTTTGAGGAAATGAGTTTAAATGGTTATCTATTTGAACCAGAGAGGGAAGAGTCTTGTAGAGACAATGAGACGTCACATTCTAGTGACTCTGAGGATGAGAATGATGCCAGAGATTATCTGACAGTAAATTCAAAATGGCCAACTTTTTGCCAACTCAGCTTTCGTGTCATCAGTTGGTTTAGAAACACAAAAGAAATGTTTTCCGTGATTTCTGAGCTTGTTGTCTGTGCAGCTTAGCACCGGCCGATAATGTTTTATGATGCACGGGGTCAGTGATGCAGCCCAGACAATCCGACGAGTTTTTGTCACTACCAGGATGGAACAGCCAATGAGAAAGGCAACATGTCTCTGATAATTCCCACTCGCATATTTTGACAAGGAACAAGGACTGATGTTGCCGGGTCGTTTTAAATAGTTAGTAACATTAATTCACCACAGGTACCCTTTAATTCTAGTGCATACTAAATGGTTTATAAGCTAACTTGAAAGGAGTACAAAAGTCTATTTAAAACATTTCTGTTCTATTCGAGTCCTTTTCCTGCCTGTGTTTCTCTAGTAGTTTTCTCTTCCAGCATTCTAGTTTAGTTTTTTTTTTTTTTTTTGCTTACCAATAAGTAAGAAGCACAAACACCATTAATGGCAAGCTGTTCAAACTGCCAGATTTATTCACATGCATAGAAAGAATTATCTTCTGAGTGTTTTATGGAGCTCATAAAGCTGCATTTGTTGTTGTTGTTGTTGTTGTGTTTCCCTCCTGGTGAAAAACAGAGTAATTTAGGGAGCCTGTCTCAGTAGAATTTTGTGGCATAAATACACAGACAACAGGTTTCTAAAAAAAAAAAAAAAACAAACAAAATTGTGTACAGTAAGTGGAACGGTTGGTTTAGGATTTATTCCACACTTAGTTTAAGTTGAGGCTCGGAGATGCATGGTGTATGTTTCTCACTTTCTGATGGGATACAGAGCATGCTGATAGCCAAGATGTGTTTGCCTGGGCCTGCAGTGTGTCTGGGGGACCATGGCTTGTACCCACAGCTGCTCTCACTGTGGGGGCTGAGACACTCAGCACAGCAATGAAAGCCTGTACAGCATGAGGAGATCCAAACAGTCATCCCCTACAGGCCTCCTGTAGCTGTGGAAAGACACAGAGCATCTGACAGGGAACCCATCTGTTCAGACTGCCAAAACACTCACCTCACCTACACCACTCTACCATAGAATAATACGAGAAAAGCATGATAAACAGACATTTTGTAGGTAACAGACTCAATGACCTAGCGAAATAGATCCCTTATTGCCTTCTGTACTGATGCTTGAGCAACTGTTTTAACTCACTTAATTTCACTAACTTGCAATACAAGTATAATCACGTGGAAATAACAGTGTTTAGCACACTGTGGTGATGAATAGGATTCCTCAAGTGAGGAGGAAAAAGGAGCATGTCCTGCTTATTGCATCCTCTTCCAATGACTTCAAATTAAGAGGCATCCTGCGAAGACATCATTGTGGCTAACTGCTCATTCATGGATTCATTGATTCTCCCGTCTTCTGCAGATATCGGCTGGCAGGGCTTCCTGGTGAGTACCAACAGCAAAATATTACCAGCCCTGATATCAACTACTGCCTCATCACCGAGCTCATCATCTGGACGCAGTATGAGATCCAGGTGGCAGCATACACAGGAGCAGGCCTCGGTGTCTTCAGCCAGCCTGTTGTTGAGTACACACTCCAAGGAGGTGAGACCTCAATCACTTTCTTTTTTGTTTTGCTTTTCTCCTTTAAACTGAACTTGTAGATGGCGAGATAGAAAGTGGGACAACAGTACAAGATCTGGTTAGAGACCATGTTTTCGAGCAGGCTGGCATTAAGCAGACATGGTATTCAAAAGCTGCAAACTGCCTCTGATGTCCTGATCTATTATTCTAATTCAACTGTCACGTAAATTATTTCTTAGGCTGTTTGTTACATCACTTGCTATAATTTTCAATTCAACTAGAAGACTGGGCAAAGTCTGTTGCAGACTCATCTGACTGGTCATTTAAATGATTGAGAGCAAATGTACTGAAACTACCCCGAGATACTTCATTTGCTGAATTTATCATGCTTGAAAAGGCTTCCTTTGTGGAGTTAAATGTTAGGCAGACTGACTTAATTTCTTGGTGGCTTGCTTCAGTACTGAGATGAAAGTTAAAATCTGTAACACAGACTTGGCTTTCAACTGTTATCGATTTGGATAATGAATAAATATCTATTTAATTGTGTTAAATTTGATAGTGGAAGGCAATTTGGAAGTAAAGTCATGCATTCTGAATACATAAACTCTTCTTTTAAGCGGTTAATATTTGAGTGAGAGTCTTTTCATTCAAAGTTATTACAAGCTTGTCTAGCAGTATGAATTAATATTCTCGGAAATATTGCATTCCTTTATGAATGTAATACTATTGATCTTCATTTTTCTTTTACTTATTAGTTGCAATAAAACTTGAAATTTTCACCAATACAGCCTGAAATATTGTAGCTGGTGTACAAGTCACTGTATATTGTCAGATTTACGAATTAGGATTTACAGCATGTAAAAAAAAATTATTAATTAAAGCAGTCTGCAATTTTTTCCTTTAAAAAGAAGAATGTATTTTGCTAAAATGAGGTATTCCTTCCAGCTGCTGCACAGCTGTCTATCTGTCTAGCTCTGACCATTTGGAGTGGACATCAAATAGAAATAACATAGCTTGTTAAGTTTCCATCAGCTCTACCTGATTGTGTTTTTCTCCTCGATCAAACATTTTAAAAGACTTCAGCTACTTTAGATGAGAGCTGAAAATGCAGCAAAAGACCATTCACAAATGTAATACTGTTATTCTTATTCTACATACTAAAGCGGGTGACTTTTTTCTGGCACACCAAGCAAGACATCACATGAGCATTTCAAGGGGTCATGCATTTTTGCTTTCTTAATGTGACTATCAAAAAAAAAACATTCCTTTTCCTTGAGTTCCACCTGACTGTGACATGGCAAGTAGGTCTACAGAAAATGTACATTAACTTATAAGTATTATAAAGCAGTGAACCCAAGGTCTTGACTTTGAGGCATCGAGAGCTTCTAGTGACGTCAGAACTAAGTGGTCATTAGACAAAGGCTTCTGCATCCAGGACATTAGCTTTTATTCTTGGTGTTTTTCCCAGATGGTAAAAGTAGGCTTAGAAACCTTTTGAAGTGCTTTTTGCAACCATATTTTCACCAAACCAATTATTATCCTGCATCAGGAATATTGACATGAAAAGAGAACGAGTCATTCTGATCCATTTTCATTTCACAGCCAAAATGTCTCAGCAGGCAATGAGGAATAAATAATGTTGAGGCTACAGTGAAGTCAGTATTAGGTATTTTGAGCTCTTTCATCAGTATTTCATCCGAGTTTGGTTTACACGTGGGTCCAATAGCAAGCAGACATGATTGACATTTTGGGACATTATAATTGCCTTCGCATGACTTCTAAAACATAAATATGAATTATTGTGTAATCACTCTGAAAATCTGAAAATTCTTTGTCCATTTAGATCGTAGATTTGTGCAAGACCTGTTCCTCCTGTGTGACTCAGTCATGCAATGCAAAATAATTATGATCTTAATGCTGACTGTCTAATGACCCATAGTGTCAAAATAGCCACGCACACACACACACACACACACACACACACACACGCACACACACACACACACACACACAAACACATACACAAACTACTGAAAATGACTGTAATGTATAAAGGTGTGGAAAGAAGGAAATACAAGAGGATTACAGGATTATTAGGATTACAATTCTTAACATTTAGTCATGTAATCAGTGCTAGCTTTAGGCTAGCTTGCATAAATTATTAAAAATTTCTGGCTACCAAAAAGGATTCACACACCTGGTTTTGTGTTAGTATATAAAGTTGATAATGGTAACCAACTGGAAAAAATCAGGAGGGAGAAATTGTGTTAGAGTAAGCTATATTGCTTGCGTAACAATATATTTTATCAAAATTGAGAGAAATCTAATACATCCATTTAGTGATGTACTTTGTAATCACATGAGACCACACCTACTTATTAATGATTCATGAGATTTTCCCAGATTCATTCATTCATTCATTTTCTGAACCGCTTAATCCTAATTAGGGTCGCGGGAAGGCTGGCGCCCATCTTAGGCGACTCTGGGCGAGGGCAGAGTACACCCTGGACAGCTCACGAGGCCATCGCAGGGCAGAAACACGCTGACAGCTATGCAGCCTACTCTGGACGAAAATCAGCAATGGTTCTTTTACATGCCTCTCACCATAGAAAGTGAGAGACATGGCCAGCCTTTGATAACCCAGTTAATTGCACTGGGGGGACAGCAGTGACATCCTGCAGAGATTGGGGCTTGAACTCCCGGCCCTTGGGATCAGTAATCCAGCACCCACCACTGCCCCAGCTTTTCCAAGATATTTTCAGAAAAAATTAACAAACCCAACAAACTAGGAGAGAAATAAAGAACTGTTCCTTTTGTTTGTTTTTATTTAGTTCCCACAGCACCCCCTCAGGATGTAGAGGTTGTTGCGGTGAACTCAACCATCATCAAATACACTTGGAATCCGCCACCTCAGCAGTTCATAAATGGCATTAATCAAGGTTACAAGGTAATATATTGTTTTTTTACTTAATGCATCTTGGTGTGAGGATATAACTAAACCACATATACAAGGACAGGTTAATATTAATTAAATACAAAAGGTTAATTCCTTAACTAAGATTAATTAAGATAAGATAAGTTAATCCTTTATTTGTCCCACAATAGGGAAATTCTCGATGCTACAGCAGCAAAGTGGATAGATATACAAACAGAGGTAAAAAGGCAATGCTAATTTACGTAAATAAACAGTATTGGAAGAAAAAATTAGCAGATATAACTATAAACAATAAGTAGGAAACTATATAAATTATACAGATATAGATAAATTAGCATATATAGATATAACAATAATTAGGAAACCCTTGATCTACATGTTATGGTATTGTCAGTTTGCTTTAAACTATGGGTTTTTTTGGCACTTTAACTGGTGCAATACTAAGATGAACAGTGGGAGCACTATGTAAATCAAATGTTATGTTTTTTCTTGTTGTCTATACCACTCATCTGTGGGATTAAAAAAATTGACTCTTAATTCTAACATTCATTCATTCATTCATTCATCCATTCATTCAAGAACACACCATGGATGGGACACAGTACATTCTAGGGCACCATGCATGCACATTCATTACTATTTAATACTATATAATCCTGGGCCAATTTAACATAGCCAGTCTACCTACCGACATGTTTTTGAGCAGTTGGAGGAAATTGGGGAACCTGGAGGAAGCTTACACTGACACTTAGAGAATATGCATCATTGAATCTACAGTACATAAACAATATCACAAGCTCAAAATTGAACATTATGAATTGTGTCAACAATTTCAGGCAACTAGCTATAAAGCAATGGCAGCTAATAGTAGCTAAATTTACTTGTAACTAACAATTTGCTGTTAACTGTAGATAATAATGGTAGTCATTTGGTCAGGATACCCTTTTAAACACACTTCACCTACAAAACAGGAGGAGCGTGAAGGAGTGGTTAACCTAAACTGTCATTTAGAAACACTGATTCACTGTGCTATTTAATGAAATAGACTTCACACTTCAAAATTAATGCTTTGATTGGCAGGAGAAGTGACAAAAAAAGATGCAAATGTTTCTACATTTTTTTAAAAAAGTTCCATGGTTACATCATAAAATGTTAGAGTTTTGCCTTTATTCCAAAAAAGACAATATTCCTACTAAGTTGTTTACATGGCTAATAAAAATCAATATTCCAATATTACTATATCCACACCCACTGGATATGAGCAATCACACATTCTGATTGGCTACTTTACTACTAGGACATCAGCTCATGTATCGTGTGTAGCTACAGAAAAACAAAAAATGGCAGATCACCGTGCCAAAACAACTCTACTTGGAAAAAAAGCAACAAAATTTTACATTTGAATATTTTATAGTTAGAACATATTATTAACATCTGCAATAATTAGGACTTGTGTCCACCAAATGCATTTTTTGCTCTGACAGCACCCACAGCTTCATTCTCAGAGTGCATAATTCAATTTAAGTCAGTTTTATTTGTATAGCGCTTTTTACAATTGACATTGTCACAAAGCAGCTTTACATAGTAAAATTAAATTAGGGAGGAATCTAAAAATTTTTCTACAACCCCTACACATACAAAGCACTCATCTTAAATTACTTCACTTAAAGATTTACTTCTGCTAGGTTACCAACTTTGATACTGTCTAGGTTCAGGGGGATTAAAGACAAGTGAACAGGCAACCTTCAGAATGTAATTTCATGTTGTATGACAGTTTAGGCAGGCTTTTTTACTGAGTTTATTTTCACTTTACATCACACTTTTCGGCAATGAGCTACATAATAAATTTGTTGAGAATTGGCACTGGCAGCACAAAAATTGTGTTTGGTGGACACAAGTCTTTATTATTCTTGATACTGTTTTATTATCAAAATTGTTGCTGCCTGTTTGCCAGTTGTTTGGGTTTATTTAGCTGATGAGGTGGACAAGACTCCATCTTGTCGTACATTTCACATGGTCATGTAAGACTCAGTTTCATGGAATAATTGTTGAAAATTAAAAGCTAAAACGCATAGCTGCAAAAAAATAACAAATAAAATAAGAGAAAATTGAGACACATCGTGTGAATAAGCTCTGTACATGTGAAAAGAATGCTTCTAAAATCTTAATAATAACTGCTGAATGACAGAGCGGACCGTGTGATATACTGTGGACTGAACTATATGCTTTCCTTTAAATTTGCTTAACACTGATTGAACGAGTATCCCATGCCTGAGCGAGTCTGTGCTCCAGGTTAAGAAGTTTGGATTGTTTGGAGTCTTGCCTGAATGACTCCTCTCCCCATCTCACTCTCTCACACTATCTCATTCTTTCTGATTGTCAGCTAATGGCTTGGCCTGAACACTCTCCTGAAGCCGCCACAGTGGTGACCATCACCCCCGATTACCACGGTACCCGTCATCAGGGCTACATCAGCGGCCTGAAGAAGTTCACCTGGTACCTCACCTCAGTGCTGTGCTTTACCACTCCTGGAAATGGCCCTCGCAGCACTCCGAAACTTGTCCAGACGCACGAGGACAGTGAGTACCAACCATGCCTTCCACTCCTCCCATTTCAGATCAAAAGGCACAGCAGAGATCTTTAAAGTTCTTGTGCTTGTTAATTGCCTAAAGACCAAAAGCGTCTGTTTTGTGTTTAATTAATATGCCATGCCACTGTGATGTGTGTGTCAAACTTTACACTGGCTCTACTGCTGCTGTTTTGTGCTTGCAAAGGGCAAAGTGCGGAATACTAATTGTCAAAAGCTTAAAAAGTGACATTAATTAAATGCATTGTTCCAGAAATATAATGTCAACATGCTTCGACATTTCGGAGTGTGCATAAATGCATCGGTAATTTTACAAGCGAGGGTAATTTGATTAGCTCATCAGTGATTGTTGCTATAGAGAGCTGGCAGTGCAGAGCAAAGTGTCAGAATGCAGCATTAGGCAGGGTAAACTCTGTGACATTTTTCTGTTCTGTGTGTGTGTGTGTGTGTGTGTGTGTGTGTGCATCCCAGTTCCAGGCCCTGTAGGGCGTCTGAGCTTTACAGAAATCCTCGACACATCTCTGTGCGTTAGCTGGGAGGAGCCTGTGGAGAAAAACGGCATCATCACAGGTACATTTTGTGTTCCCATGTCAGAAACAGGAGCTCCTTGCTTGCAATACAACACCCTTGGGAGGCAGATGCTTTGAAAATGCTCAGACTTATCCTAGCTACCAGGGTGAGTCTACAGTAGTATCATCCCTTCTGGCCACAATCTCTTTGCTATATTTTTACACATTACTAAAGCTGCTTTTTGAAAAGCGTACATCAAATCAGTTTCCTCCATCTCTGTATTCAAACATTTCATTATACAGCACAGGTGCAGGTATATTTTTTACATTTTTTTTGTTATTATATATATTTTTTTATAAATATGCCAGTGTTCTTAAAGCATATACTACTTTATATGTTTTTTTTCACACAAAGGCAGTTATTACATTTACATATATAGTATTATTATGTTTCAGCACATTTGCCAGACACTTTATGTGTCTTGTCTGTGTGTGTGTGTGTGTGTGTGTGTGTGTGTTTCATCTCACAATTACTAGTTACCGCCAGGAATGAACAAAATTTGAAATGCATTTAAAAAAAAATCAATGTTCTTATTTGATGAAAAGATGTAGCGGATCCAGTAAGATGAGATGAAAGGCTTCCTCCCACATAGACTCAATAGAGAGCAAAAGAGATGAAGACGAATGTGTGAGCAACGCGGTGATACTGGACACAGATTAAACAGCCTCCATGAAGGAAAGGCATTGAATGTAGATTAAGGGCACAGAGACGGATGAGATTAGAAGCGCATTAGAAGGAACGGCTCTTGTCTATATCAGTATACACAGCACCGGTACCCTTTGAATGCTGCACGCTTGTTTTTATGCCGGGTGTCTGGGTGCAAAGCTTGATTTATGAGTGCTTCGATGAAACAGGACATTCAGTGATTGGAAACAGTGCTGACTGTGGTGGAAAATACTCCCAATAAACAGCAAATTACACAGGAGCTCTGCTGGCTATTAGTCTCAGTTAGAACCAGGTTAGGTAACGGGTCCAAGGTCTGAACCTGTCACTCTGCCTAGTCCCCTATCTTACCCAGCACAGAGTATAAGATTGTTTAGGTCTAACCAAAACCTCTGAAAAATTCCTTCTTCACTCCTGATCCATGAGAGCATTTGTCACACTTTGGAATTGATGAAATGAGGTTTTTGGAGTGGCCTTATTCCCACGAGCTGTTCACTGCTTAGTGGTTATGACTCAGAGACTCAAAGGGCTGTTTTTTGTTTGTTTCTTTGTTTTTTCCAGGTTACTTTTTATCCTGGGAGGCTCAAGGGAGGAAGGAGTCTCGTGTAGAGCGCACCATGTCCAACAGCACACTAGAGTACAAAGTGACTGGCCTCACCTCCCTCACCACCTACACTCTAGAGGTAGCAGCCATGACTGGTGCAGGCATGGGCACAATCTCGTCTTCAACCATTTCCTCTGGTGTGCCACCGGGTAAGATGCTTTCTGCACAGAAACCTCCCATAGCACCTTTGGTTCAATTTGAGTTCTTTTCTCTGTGCTCTCTGCAGTCGTTTACACCTATTCACAATTCCCATTATAAAAATAACAAGAGCATTCTCTGAAAATTGGGTGTTTACGTAAACAAATATTTGCCTAATTGTGGTTTCTACATGAGACTGTTCTATGAAATCAGCCTCATTTAGCTGTTTTTTATCTGCATTATACAGCACCTCACTTTGTCACTCCTTGATTACAAAGAATTATTCACTGTGATGTATTTGCAATCAGTGATTTCTTCATGCAACCTTGTCACTCCCCACTAAACTGACATTTCCTCCTGAGAATGTACAACAAAGTTTGCGTTACTCATCCTCGAGCTACTCATCCTCAGCTTGTGCTTATGAAGATGAGTGATTATCTTTTATGTTGGCCTTTTTCACTTAGAAGCTGGCAAGTTGTTGTACATGCTCATCTATAAATCAAAGCCTGCTGCAAAGGAGAAATGTTCACTTAAACCAGTTCAGAAGCTGATTTTTCTCTCTGAGAAAAGAGACAAATGTTTAAGTGGCTGAATGCCAGGCTAGAGCCGTAATGCCTGCTGATAAATGGCATATTGTGAGACATTAAAGGAACAGACAGCTATGAAGCTCAGTGGGGATTTCAGACAGATGCACGGCTATCGTCTGTTATTTGATTTAATTCCAATGTAATTCCATCAAAGTTTCTTAAAATTAAAAGTGAGCCTTTTATCACAGCACTTGAAGGGAAAAGAGTTTTAAAGGGCTTCGTGGTACACCTCCTTGATTTTACTTGAAGATCTTTGCAGACATCCTTAAATAATGCAATACACTTAGTAGTTCAAAAGTGATCGACTCCTCCTATCAAAAGCTTCCTCTGATTACTTTTTTATGTAAAAGATTTATAATGGCTCTTTGTCATTCCAGAACTTCCTGGACCCCCTTCAAACCTTCAAATCTCCAAAATCAGCCCACGATCTGCCACACTAAAATTCCGGGCAGGGGATGATGGGAAAACGTCAATCTCTAAATGGATTGTGGAGGGACAGGTAAGTGGTACAGAATATTTTTTATTTTCCTGTCCATGGTATTAAACTAAAAGTTCATTCTCACAAAATAAAGTGCATTATTGTACCTTTATTGGTAAAAAGGCTTGTTACGGTGGCAGTACCCTTTGAAGTACTTATACCTTGTAACCTTTGTATATACCTTTTTTCTGCTTAGAAACATATACTCACCTTTGGTCCCTCAAACAGTAAAGGTATACATTATACAAACTGTGGTTTCTATCAAATCAGCTTTATTTAGTTGTTTTTCTCCTCCATTGTACAGCACCTCACTTTGATCACTATTTAAAAGTGATCAAACTCTCATTTCCTGTTTTCTAAGATGCCTTCAAAGTGCTTTCCGTTAAAGGTATCATCACTGTATCCGCAATGATACCTATTGTCCAAAAATTTGTCCGCCCTTTGTTCCCTCGGGCTAAGACCAAGCACATATATTATTTATTTATACAATTTTTTATTTATTGTCCTTTTTCTTATATTTTAAAAAAGGTACCAAGAGTTAAACACTGTGCTATATTAAAACTCTGTCACTGTAATCAATAAAATCAATGTTTGATATATTTTTCAGGCATCTGTTAGCCATCCAGCAATCTTTATGTTTAAGTTACATGACATGCTACCGTATATGTGACCCTTCAGCACCAAACCCATCAGAAGTTGCAGGAGCATATTTTGAGATATAGGAGAAGGGGACCATGTTCAGAGCAACTTTAGTTCAGAAGATACATTAGTATTTATGCGGGGAAAGTTTGGCTGCAGGTATTTAAGATGTTTTTGTGAGCAGTCTGTTCAGTTTATTAAAATTACCTGCATGAAGTTTATGTCTATGTGGTTGCCTGACTTTTCTTGGGCGCTGGTGTCTGAGACAGGGTTTTTCAATAGCGTCTAGACTGCCGCCTTTTAAGCCTGGGAAAGCTCCTGCCTCAAAGCCTGGGAAAACAGGGCCAAAATTCCCTGTTGAAATCCGGGATGAAAATGCAGACTACTTCCCCATCACTGTCAAATGTAGTACACTGTAACCTAAAAGCAAGAAACATGTAATATAATATAAGCATGAGTCTATTATATCATCAATATATTGTAGCATGAATAGTCCTAGTTGCAATTATTATATTAATCAGTTACAATCTGCTTTAGGTCATGGCTTTCACAATTTTTACAGCTTATACATGTAACATAGCACTTGATCCAGAACATCACATTATTTTGCATAACAAACTGTGTGTTCCAAATTATTATGTAAATATTAGTGTGCATTATCTGGTTTATATATTCTAAACACATATATATTATATAAGGTTTTTGCTAATTGTTACTCAATTTGAAATTTTTTCTAGTGCAAATAAGAATCCACAATATTATTGGGACAGAGGTTGGGTGCTCCAATTACATGCAACTCCAACACGTCTAAGCAGGCAGCAAGGAGGTGGAGGAGTGATGATCTTGGCTGCCATCATTGCAGATGAAATAGTTGGGCCTTTTAAAGTGGAAGAAGGCATAAAATCAACTCTGAAAACTACACCAAGTTCCTGAAACAAAAGTTTATTCCATGGAGCAAGTCTGCTCAAGTCAAAAGCTGCTAGTTTCCGGAAGAACTTTGTTTTCATGCAGGATAATGCACCACGTCATGCTTCAAAGTACACAAAAGAGTGGCTGGCCAAGAAAACCTTCTTGACTTGGCCTCCTGCTTCGCCAGATCTAAACCCAATAGAGAACGTTTGGACAATTCTCAAACAGGAGTCATGTGCCATGTGCCAACAGTATTCCTCTAACGACAGCCTCTGGAGAGCAATATTAAGCACAAGCAAGAAAATTCACTCCGATATTATCAAGAACCTTGCATCCTCTGTTGATTCCAGGCAGATTAAAGTTTTACAGAATACATGAGATACTCGAACTAATATTCGCTTGTACACTCGACCGTGATTGCTTACATGTGAGGAAGGCTTTACTTTCAGCAGAATTTAAGTGTATAGTCACATATGAGGTCTGAATATATACAGTGCACACTTTCAGTATTAATGCCTCAGAATGTGCGTGTGACTCATTTATGAATTATTACTTGTTGTTTTTTTACTAATTATTACTGTTGTCATAGGCCTCTGTTAATGACCTGCGCATCATTTGGCAAGTTCGGTTTTGGTATACATGAGTTTGCTTTTCTTCACTTACAAAATATGTTGAAGCTTTGAACTGGCCTCAGCAGCATCCTCTGTACCAGCGAAAATGTCTTGAGCTTCTGCTTACCAAACTGACACTCCTGGCAACTTCTTCAAAAGTAATGATGGATTGAATCATAGTAGCGTCTTGTAATTTGTAATTGACTTAACCTTGAGGATGGGCACCGGCCCCTGACTTGCAGAAGGATGCTCAGCCTTTCATCCAGGGCTATCTGCAACTGCAGAAATCTGTCAGTGATGGAGAGAGAGAGAGAGAGAGAGTGAAAGAGAGAGAGAGTGACTGAGTGAGAGAGCGTGTGAGAGAGAAAGAGAGAGAGAGAGAGAGAGGGAGGGCTGCGAGCTGCTGAGTATACACCCTCTATGAAATACAGCAGCAGTCACTGGCATAAGGTGCAACGCGTCAAACATCGATCACATTGGCATAAATGCTTACCATATCCACTACACCCCATTGGTCATCGTAAATCTCTGTGAGTGCTGTAAGCTTTGATTGGTTCAAGCCTGGCTCGCACTTCCGAATTGTACCAGAAACATCTGGTACTGTGCTGCATCGTGAACACTTTAAAATGCAGGCTTGTCTTTTTAGCTTCACATACTTAAGTATCTACAATCAGTCTCCTAAATTTGAGCTCTGCCTCCCATACTCTGTTTTATCTAGCATTATACTCCACCTTTATTATCATTATTTTTTTTTTTATTATTATTTTTATTATTTCCTCCACCCAGAACAGAGTTTTGGTGGTAGTACTGTAATGTCCGTTACCTATGAGTCAGTTTGTCAGTTTGCCTTTGAACAAAATTCTGACCTCATCCATGCAGGGATTTTCACCAAACTTGGTGGGGACACTATCCTACCTGAGTCCCAGAGATGATGTGATTTTGGTATGTCTGGGTCAAAGGTCAACGTCAGAGTAAGGTCTCCAGTCTTGGAAATATATATTTCCAATGTTAAAGTAAAATTGCTTATATCTCAGAAACGAAGTAATGTTGACCTATAGGTGCAATGGGGGACAGATGCACCGTGCGCACGTTTTCAATTTACCTTTGACCTTGAGTGACCTTGAAAGATCAAAATCAAGATCACAGGATTTTGGAATGTATGTTGATTGGCATGTTGTTACTATGGAACACTAATAGGAAACTACATGTGGCTTTTTAACTAAGACAGTTAGCTTTGACCTTGAGTGACCTTAACTTCTTGAGACCCCACTGTCCTCTTATGAGGAAATTATATTTTCTTCCAACTACATTGTGTACATGTCCTTGCAGGGTTCTTATATGAGGGCTATTGGGTGGTACTCTTTTGGCACACTTATTCCTGTTTGAAGATGTTGATCAAGTTTAACAGTTAACAGGTGAGGAAGAGAAACAGTGCAGAGAAATGACAAGACACACAACATTAGGGTTTGGGTCTTTGGGGGTTAAAAGGTCAAAATCAAGGTCATAGGATACTGAATGCTTATAATTTTGAAAGTAGTGCAGATAGACATGCAGTTACTCTGAAGCACTAATAGGAAACCATGCAAGGACTTGTGCATTGTAAGAAAAGCACATGGGTAATTAAAACTAGTACCCATAAAGGGGTTTATTTTCTACATTATCCAGGCTGTGTGGCGGAGGTTCTTTGCACTCAGTGACTACTTCTCTAGTTATTATTTCTATTTTATTATTATTATTGTTGTTGTTGTTGTTGTTGTTCTTGTTCTTGCTATTGTTGTTGTTATATTGGTCACATGTTGATTAAGTATGAATATATGACTTGCAGGTAGGCAGCACCGGAGAAGAAGAAGAATGGAAGGCGTTGTATGAGAAGGAAAATGATCCAGAAGCTCAAGTGCTGGAGGTGCCTAACCTGACCCCATTCACACACTACAGGTTAGTGCCCATGCCCACAAGAATGTAAGAGCTCTTTCTGATTAAGCATGCTACTACCCTTGTGGTTTGTTTTTTCCTCACCATCAGCATGTGATAAACCACATCTTTTTTTCGTCGCTGCAATTTGTGTCAAAATTTATGGATGTTGAAGCCATGTGTTTGACTGGATGACAAATTTAGGGTTTATGCTAAGTGCACAAATAAGCAATTAGAAAGAGCTGCATAGTTCCTGGGCTTCTCTGTTGTCTAAACAGCTGTTTAATTTCCACCATGATCAGTGCTTTTACTCTGTAACCATGACTGCTGGTACCAATATTGAACAGGAGGTTTCTAACTAATTGAACTCACTGTTGCTATTAGGAAACCATGAGGGTTTGAGCCTTATAGCATTGAGTCTCATCATATACAGTATGAAAGCATAAACCAATATTATGCACACAGTAGACTGTACACATATTGAAAGACAAATACCTAGTCCCATTTGTGCTTCCGAAGAATTTTAAAATGAATGCAAAATTTATAGTGCTGTTGTCCCTTTGCGTACTTTGTGTTTTGAGGCCATGTGTTTAGTTTGTTTTTATAGTCTCATTTTGTAAAAAAAAAAAAAAAAAATACATTGAAAAAAACTTTTCAGCAAGCATATTCTTATTTATTGTACCTGTTCTTATGTGTGCCTTCTCAAACACTGCTGATGGTTATTTCCACCTCTAAGTAGTGCCTGTCTGTCTGTATTAGGTAAAACCTACTGAACCGATTTCCATGAGACTCGGTGGAATGGTGTAGAATAGGCCTTGGAAGAACCTGATAAATTTCTGTGCAGATCAGAATTACTGAGTGGATCCACGAATACATTTTCACTTTTGCTATGATGAGAGATATGGCATTTGCCATACATCTTAAAATTCAGTAGATGACAGTACAGTTCAATAACAGGTGTAATCAGAAAGTTCCCCAATCGTTGCTGTTAGCACACGAGTGTAGCACACATACTGTGCACGGACTTAAAGACGTTTACATTCAGTACTGCTGCATTTGCATGAATATGCCATCTACTGTTTGCTCTCAACAGGCACAATCATGGAACGTTTTTAATCACATCTGATACTAAAATATAACCAATATAGAAATACAGTATGATTACTCTATATTGCAATCTATTATAGATACCAATTATTTTTTCCTGTCCTCTGCTCAGTTTTTTTAAAGCACCAGCTTATCAAAGTTGACTATATGTGTCGCTGCAGGTTCCGCATGCGGCAGGTGAATATCGTGGGCTCAAGTGAGGCGAGTGAGCCCTCTCGGGTAATTCAGACTCTTCAGGCTCCACCTGATGTCACTCCCAGCAGTGTAAGCGTCCGTACCGCCAGTGAGACCAGCGTGTGGCTGCGTTGGGTGGTATGTATAAGCTAATCGCCTTCACTTCTTGCTGGCTGTGTTCCCTGGCCATATTTTGTAAACACATCCTCATTTACAGTCTCAGTCTCTCATAGCTCAGAAGGTTTCTTTTACTGAAAAGCTTTAAGAATGAGGAGAGTTGTGGGTGTCAATTGACTGTTTGAAGGTTAAGACCTGTTTTTTTCAGGTTCAGGTTAAAATTAGGTTTAGGTAAGGGTGGGGGTTGGATTTAGCCATTTTGTTGTGATTGTAAAGGGTAGGGTAAGGGGCTAGAGTATGCATTATGTTAAATATTGTCCCAAAAAAGAAAGAAGTATGTTGTTTGTGCGTGTTTGTGTGTGTGTGTGTGTGTGTGTGTGTGTGTGTGTGTGTGTGTGTGTGTGTGTGTGCGTCAAGGGAGCGTCAATGAGGTTGCAGTGAAAAGAGTGTTAGTGCCAGAGTTTGGCAGAAGTATAACTTGCTGGTATAAAGCCAAGATGCTACAAAAATTTTGCTTGGGTGGAAGAAGGGTTTTGCCAGTTTGCTACTTTCATGGTCAGAAACAAATGTGCTGGCACTGATTTGGCGTAACAGGGGATGTGGTATTCAAAATCCAACAACTCAGTGAAATTTTTTTTTCAACCATTTTTGAACCTGCTTTTATTCAAAGATTTGTGCCAGAATGTTCTGTTTTTCTGACCTTGAGCAGAGAAATAATCATACTGCAATGCTTGTAAGAACCCAGATTTGTTGACGTATGTACGCTTACTAATAACGATATTATAATAATGAACTAATAACTGCTTCACCTCTTCTATGCAAGTGAAAAACAATTCTGGACTAAAATTTGGTTTGATGTTGGTGGTCCTTGAGATTAATTGTGGAGCCCCACTGATAAGAAAAAAGCGTCTAACCATCGAATTGCTTTTGGAATGTCAAGAAAAATCTATAGCGTCCTCCAGGCGTACGTGGACACATGGGAACCCATGGGTGTTATTCTTTGAAAGTTTTATATCTCGAAGAAGAAAAAAACCTAAGAAAACATTTCTGGGAGAGAGGGATATATAGAGAACATGAGGCGTATAATACTCGGGTCATGTGATGTGACGTCATCAATTACGATGTGAAATAAATAAACATCTAATGATATTCTTGTGTTATTGAAACTTTCTCTAAACCTACGCTTTCTGATTGGTGTACTTTTCATGTCGAGACTAAAATTGCGTGTTTGGTTACTTCGTTTTTATTCCCCTCTATAAACAAGTTATTAAAATGAATTAATCTTGATATACGTAGGATACGTGTATGGGGTTTGAGAGGTCCCACAAAAAAATTGTCAGGTAAGGGAAATCATTTGGGAGCTCCGCTTTTAAGCACTGCCTTAATCCGTTCAATGACGAGAGAGATTTTGAGCATCAGGGAGCTTTCGCTAAGTTCATGCTGGGATTTCAGGGGCATATTTCGTTTTTTCTGTCAGTAATCACAGCCAAACACCATAAAAGGTACGTAGACTTATGGTGTAACACAGAAATGATTGCAGTTTTCTAAAAACCTTTAAGATTACCACCACGTTAGGTGTGTTTCATAATCAGACAGGGAAGCCAACATGGCGGTGTGTTGTGATTTACACCTTCTAGCAAGATTTTTTGAAAGTGAAAGGTAAATAGCAAGCCAAAGTAGATAACTTATTCAGCATACACAAAATAAGTAACTCTGATTTATATATTAGATTGCTGAGTTGGATAAAGTGCTCTTCGCCGGTTTGACTCATGAGCAGTTAGAGGAAGGGTAAAGATAAAACTTTTTGTCTTTGTTTTGAAGTTTCCTCATAGTACTTCATGAAAAAGTATTAAAAAAATTGAGTATTGAATCTTAGCTATTTTGCGCAGAGTCCGTGGTTTATGAAGGTATTGTGATAAACACGTCAGATGGTAGTAAACGCAATAGCAAGCATGCAACCTGACGGTAATTTCCAGAAGTTGAAAAACACTCTTCTCAACATCAGAATGTAATAAAACTTGGTCAGTTTTTAGAACAACTGTTAATAAATGTCCACCTACTTAAAATTAATGTCCATTTACGGTCATTCCATCATTCCATATTCTGTCATTTAATCCAGTGAATGTGTGACTATGGCAGTAGCCCAGTCCTGGAAGCTGTGCATCCAAAGCATTGTATTTCAACAATGGCATTCTGGCCATTGGTACCGGTATTTGACGGCCATATTGCGTAGACACTGAGGTAAAAAATTTGGGAAGCTTATCATCCTTGAAAGGCTCCATGTCTGGATCACTACCTCTACTATCAAGCTTGCTAGCAATGTCTGTGTACTCGCAGAATACATCGTTAAAATTCAGCTCTTTCAAGTATATAAAATTGATGTCGGGTTCCAATCACAGGTAGAAGTTTACAGTGATAGGCCATCTACAGAATGTACGTTTTCACCCAAGCGCATCCCAAAATGTCACGTGAGCAGAGAATAACTTGCCAGGCCAGGCCAGTGGGAAGCCAATATAGGTTTCTAATCCCTGTATAGTAATCCCAAGTGATCCACATCATTTTTTCCCATATTAGCAAAGCCTGGGGCTGCACTGAGTTTTTTTCTACTCTTAAAATTGATTTGATTGAAGCTGTCAGGATGTCAGGAGATACTATACTTAAAAAGCGGTAAGAATCACTGACAAGATTTGATATCTTCAAGACATGAAGTACAGCATGACTCAGGGTTTTTCTTCCTTTTTCTTTAGAACAAATGATACAACAGGGAGCTTGGCTTGGTATTCTGTACTGCTCCATAATATGTATATATTATAACATGAAGGTCTCTCTCTTGTGCAGTTTTACTATTCTGTGGTTTTAAGAAAATGCTAAAAACCTTCAACAAATTGTTCTAGTATACTTACTGCAAAACATTAGCATGTAGTTCAGAGTCACCCGACATTTCTAGCGCTGCCTGTTGCCATGGGAGGCTTTAGAGTGATGTATTACTCAGAGGTCCTGTGTGTTGAAAGAGAATTGTACTCCTGAGCACTGTGCAGATGGATTAGACTGCATTATTCAGAACTATCCATTCTTTACTGTGTCTTTTAGAGAAGTGATTTATGTAAGAAAATAATACCGAATGTACAAAAGGACAAGCCATGCTTCCCCTCGCTTTTCACCTAGCGGGTCGTTATGCTGTGTTAAGCGTGCTCCACTGAATGCCTTCTGTTGCGAGACGTCTATTGATTTCTACGTGAAAATCAAGAATGTGAGAGCATGTGCCTAAATTAAGCTTTTTCTAAATAGAGACCCAATTAAAAGTGGACAAGCAGTGGTGTTTTTTTTTTTTTTTTTTTTTTTTTTTTGCCAGTCATTGCTATTGGCTTGAATTTTTTCGGAACACTGCCATGAAGCTGATTTTGAAGGCACATAAAGATGATGAAGGATAATCTAGTGTGAGTTATGCTTTTATGGGGGCATGCCAGTTTAATAGGCCACCCGTTGCAGACACTGCTTGCCGACGGCAGCAAGCACAAGCAAACGATTGATAGGCTTCTCTCTATATCACATGTTCTCTCACACTCTCTGGCAGCCTCTATCGGAGACGGAGTATAATGGGAACCCAGAGAGCGTGGGCTACAAGATCCGGGTATGGCGTGCTGATCAGCAAGGTGATGCCAACACTAAGGTGGTGAACGACCGGCTGGAGAGAGAGATCACATTGGAAGGTTTAGAAGAGTGGACCGAATACCTGTTCCAGATCCAGGCTTTTAACTCTATCGGGCCTGGACCCTGGAGCGAGCCCGTAAAGGGGCGTACACGTGAGTCAGGTAAAGAAACTGAATCACAAACGTGAGCACGCAAACACAATCACAGTTACGCACATGATGGCAGTTAGCATCACATCTGCCAAAGAAAACATGCTTGTTTTTGTTTTCATCTGGCGCATCTTGAGCAGCGATGGCTTTTTGAATGAATAGAGCTTCCCCAGTGCTTCACAGAAGGAGCATCTGGAACTGTTCGTTCTCTTGCTAATCGCTCCTCTGGATATGAACAGGTGCCGGTTCAATTTCATTCTGTTGATGCTATCATTGCCATGGTCTTCTGCCTCGTCTCAGCATAACAGGCTTTTATTTTCCGCAGCATGGGTATACTGCATGCCTCTGGTGGCATAAAGTAAAACACTTGAATAAAATAGCAGAGAATCTGCTTGGTTAGCAGTAATTGCAAAATCACATGCATTTGTAGTAGTCCATCTCTAATGGGTGTCTGGCTGTTTGATGAATTCTGGCTACCACTAAGTGTTTGTCCATCTTGTACCATTGTTTACTCGCATTCATGCACCATCCTGCTGAACCTGGTCTGCTCACAACACACACACACACATACACACCCAAAAACACACTACAATACTTGTAATATTTCCTCAAGTTCCTTTCAACTACCTTTTCCTTTTTTATTGCTGAAAGTGTTTCACCTAATCTAGTCTGTTTGCTACACAGCAAGTAGATGTAGATGATGTTTGTTTTGTTTGATTGCACAGTGCCATCCGGAGCTCCTGAGAACGTGACAGCCGAAGCCATGAGCTCAACACGCATGCTGGTGACATGGGGACCTGTTCCAGAACCACAGCAGAATGGCAACATCTTCGGATATAAGGTAGTGATTGAATACATGAAACTGTCAGTCCACGATCAAGGCCTTTACTTGAAAGGATACTGGAAGGGCAAGGGGGAGAGAAAAAAAAAATCCCAAATGCATTTGAAAGTCTTCAGCTCTACTGCATAAATGTTTTTTTGCTTGGTGAAAGCTTGACTTTCATGCATGATCACACCCTCCTAGGCCCTCGGATCATACTCCATATGATGAAATGGCATGCAAGAGCAGAATCGTTTTCCGCTGAGGAGAAGGCCGTGTGCTTTCGCATTTCAGGCAATTCAGCATGTCCCTGCTGTTTTTGTAGCTCCAGCTGGACCATCGAAAAATATATTTTTTTTTCAATTTGAGCTGAAAGAGGTCGTCTCATTTTGCTCGCCGTGTTCAACTTTCTCTCCATATTCCACTGATTTTAAAATGGAATAAAACAAGCAATCCACAGTGGACATTAAAATAAGAATGTATGGTTTATTTGTTGGTGCACGGTGCAAGTTTCTGACCTCCTTGGGTATTCTAAATGTTCCAATTTCCTTCAAAATGTTATTATTATTCAGAGTTAGAGTTGGGAAGTTGAGACAAGAAGGCAAAGAAGAGAAACACTTTTGAAATAACTTTTTAACACTGCCAACTACATTCAACCCAACCCGTGTACTTTGTCTTTAATTATGACTTAATATGGATTTGGCTTTATTGAATACTTGATTTTGATTGGACAAATTTTCCGGTCTGTTGTTAGCTCTTCCTATCTCTGAGGGAGATCGGAATGTGAGCTACAGACATGGGCTCCATCCGTCTGTCTGTCACACGGTCTGTCCGTACATTAGCGCACTCATTCTGGAAGGAAATAACATAGGATCACCAAATTTGGTGTATGGGTCCCCCTCAGGAGCAAATAGGGTGGAATTGTATATGTGTCACCTTGACCTTGTTTCAAGGTCACAATGTAACTTTTTATTTTATTTGCCAATTTCTGTTAATGCAATAACTTTAAAAGTGAATATCACAGAATAACACAATCTGGTGCATGAGTTCCCCACAGGAAGGTTCTCAGTTGGAATTGTATATGGGTCACTTTGGCTTTGTTCACAGCAGTCGATGAAATGAATTTTTCTGAATAAATATGTACATATACACACATGCATAATATTTTTACATTTTATTTCTGGCAAATATTTGCACACATGCTAGTCAAAATCTAATATTTCTATCAATGAAATAAAAAAGGAGTGCAACTCTGGATTTTGATCATGGAAATGGTTGTATTGTTATTAACAATGGCGAAGGCCGCCTGATAAAATTGGGCATTAGCTAGTACTAAATATTACATGATTAGATCAAATAGCTTGGTAAAAAGATTTCCATTGTTTGCATCATTTTTGTATTTTATTATTCAGAATAATAAATTGGCAGATCCTGCTCCTTTTTCCCTATCTCCTTTACTCTTCTTCCCATCCAATCCTCCTCCTCTCCTTCCTCTTCACTCTCCCTACAGGGATTAAAGCAAAAAAATATCTTGTGACTGATGTTTTTGAGTCCAAGTCATACTTCCCAGTTACAATTTGTAAAATGAGTTAAAGAGATGGCCCACATTAGCCTCCTGCACCTGCTAAATAAATAGCATTTAAAATGATATACTATATTTGTATTTGGCAGATTCACCTACATAATTAAAATATGTTTTTACAAATCAGCTACATATCACCTGGTACTATGATTGCTAAGTTCCCTAAACCCACCCCTGATTCTAACCCTGGGTTATCTCCTGGTTTGAAAATACATTTGTGGTTATGTTGTGAATTCACTTGATACTTGCTTTCTGATTGAGCTTTCTCTAAAACTAGGCAAGAATGTGGTTAGTAGTCGAAAAAGGGTGATATGAAGCCTGTAATGACAAGCCAGCCCCCAGTGTTGTCCAAAATAAGTACAAGAAGAAAACCATCCATCCATCCATCTGCTCTGCTGCCCAGGTGTCTTTCTGCTCGGTTTTTATAATTCACAGTTAAACACAGGGACATTTCTAAAAACAGCTTCAGCTGTGGGCAGGCCATAAAAATTGGGGACATCTGATCAATCTACCTTGTTGTGGACCATTTTGCAATACTAATTTGCTCACTGTATGTTATTCCTTACTAATTATCGACTTTTTCATTACAGATGAAAGTGCTGTAGTTGTTTTTGCTGTCTCTTAATCATAAATTCTGCAATAAGTGCACTTCTCTTATGAACCCTTTTTCTCAGAACACGTTCATCCGTCTAAAGTCAACATTAATTAAACCAATGAAAAATTATGGTTTCACCTGGCAGAAGATCAGGGTTTGCTGAGCTGATTTGACCTGAATGTTCTTGGTGTTTATGTTTGTTCAGGTGCTGTACAGGGAAAAGGACTCTGGTACGGAGCCACAAGTGCAGCTTGTGAAGGGAAACCTAACCCAGTCAGTGTTACTGCGGAACCTGCGCAAGTACGTTCAGTATGAGATCCAGGTCCTGGCTTTCACACGCATCGGAGATGGCAAGCTAAGCAGTCCTCCTGTCCTGGAAAGGACTAAAGATGATGGTGCGCAATATTTCCATAAAGTGTATTATTCCCATATGCACTGATAAAGGAACATTATACTAACAAGGTCTTTTATCATGTTACATTGATGTCTATTGACAAAATAAGTGCTTTATTTAAAATTTGAAAAAGTCCAAAAGTCGCTCAGATCCTTTTTCCTTGCTCATTTTTTCCTGCTTTCAACACTACAGCTTCAAAAACTGACTGTTCACTTTCTGCCTAACACACCCCACTTCTTGGCAGGTGCCACTGTAACAAGATAATCAATGTTAGTATATACTTCACAGGTATGGGGTGATCTGATTGGTCTGATTTCTCTATCCATTATCCATTATTCTAATTGGATAATGCTTGAATCAAAATGATGGACACTCACAGTTTGTCATTGTCACTTGGAGTAATCTGTGAAATCATTTGATGCTTTAAAATGGAAAAATAATCATTACAAATTTAATTTTAATCTGTTTTAATATACAGAGTTATTACCCTCAAAGCACAGAGCTCACCTGACCTGCCTCAGTGTCATGGTTAAAATATGTAAATATAAACTGTAGGAAGCTCATTTTGGAATACTCAAATACAGTTAAAGAGAAACCTGCTCGCGTGAAACAGTTGTGCACCTCAGGCTTGGTGGATGTCGTTGAACTGAGTCGTCCCCTTGACGTTCCATATCGGGGAATATTCAGCAACATCCACCTCACCTTAAGGGCACAAAGTGCAAAAAAAAAAATTTTTCTTCCCCTGTCAGTGGTACAATTTTTTTTATGTTATGGCAGATCGGTGTTCATTTTAAGTTTACATAATTAACCAGACTGTAAATATATACCCTTAGAAAATGTCCACTGTGTGAATGTGTGTATTCACATACAGTAAAGTGAACTAGAGAGGAACGGCTTCATCTATTAGAGTCTGTTTTAGAAGGAAGGGTTCAGTGTCACTGAGGAGATTAAAAAGCAGCTTTGACACGTTCTTGATTACTAGTGCAGGAACTGAGCGTTATGACTCACCGGCCTAAGACTTTTATGTGCGTGTTTCTTGACCAAGCGCTCTCACATTTTATGAGATGTCAGATGTCTTGCGTTTTATGAAGCATCTCGTACTCATTGTAGCCAAAGTGGTCAGACTGATACAGCTCTAGATGTAATAAAGTGAAAGAGTTGCAGGGAGTAAAGAGTTGCTGTGTAAAGTAAATAGATAGATGGATGGATAGATAGACAGATAGATAGATAGATAGATAGATAGATAGATAGATAGATAGATAGATAGATAGATAGATAG
>JAQMYF010000001.1:40586964-40600858 GCA_030014195.1 Neosilurus mollespiculum
TATATATGTATATGTATATGTATATGTTTTTGTTTGTTTCTGGGTTGTTGTTTTTTTTGTTTGTTTGTTTGTTTGTTTGTTTGTTTGTTTGTTTGTTTTTTGGGGGGGGTTTCCTCCTCTAATTTAGTCATGGCCAGTTCCCACACTTATATCATTTTCATATCATGTGACCAAACAAGTATGTGATGCTGCCATCCCTGTGAGAGCTCGGCCAATTAGGTCCCATGGGCTCCCAGCCCCAGATGGCTACGAATTGGTTTGAACTTGCAATCTCCAGGTTGCTAGTCACACTTGTCGATGCGCTACCCAAGAGCTGCTTTAACCATTAGTTTTGAATGAGTATGTGAACTGCCATCCCATCCGAGGTGTATTCCTGCTTCATGTGCATCCACCACAGTAATACGATAAATGAAATCTGAAGTTGAAATGAATGTCTCTCTTTACCCTTCAGGGCAAGTAAAGCCTTGGATATGCATTACAACTCCTATTTTATCAAAGAAAGTGCAAGGCCAAAGTAACAAGCCAGTGTCTGTGCTCACTCAATGTTGGTGGCAATTATCTTTGTTTGCCTTTTAAAATCCCCTCCCGAACCAGGCTCATTAAACTATGATGTAAAATATAACAGACAAACAGCCAGATACAGTCGTGCCATTGCAGCATTTTAGAGATATTGCATGCAGTCCATTTTTTTTTTAATTATCACAGCTGGAATGCACTTGCTGGTGTGACACGCCCCTATAGCTTAATCGCTAGGTCAAACATCCTGTAATAGAATTTTATCCGGCAATATCAGCAAAACTGGATGGCACATTGGACATTCCATCCATTCACAGATCTGTTGATTGGATTATGAGCAGCATCATTAGCAGTTTCATGGGAAGTAAGAAGAGGTCAAAAAGTGCTTTTATTGGCAGCACTTTATTATAAAATGGCTGGATAGTCCATTTTGTAATTATAGAGTAATTAAAAGGAAATGTACTATTTATGATTTGTGCAGAAGCAACACACACTCAGCTAAGCCTAATCTCTGGAACACCCACCAAAACTACAGTGCAGCTGATAGCAGGATGATGAATGCAAGCAATACACAGTGGCAAGAAAAGAGGCATCAAGAGAGCTCACTGCACAAATACAGCCTCTCGGTTGTGTGTGTGAACGGAACACACGTTCCTATGGCTTCTCATACTATGATGGCAAAAAAAAGAAAAAAGCAATACAAATCAAATCTGTGCTGGACGTGTTGGATTTATAAGTACGATAAATGCCAGGAAGTGAAATACAGAGCCTGCATAACCAACCATTACAGCTCAACAGATCCTCAGAGAAGTAAGCAAATGGTCCAAAAAAAGACGTAGTTTTGAGAGATTTTGATATTCTGCATACTAGAATGAAGAAGATCCAATAAGACTCATTGTCTATATTTGGCCAGGGTTTTCTGTTTGTGGTAATGCTCTGCTGTGTTATTGGAGTATTATTAGGTTAGTGCACATAGGATAGTGTTCAACATATGGGTGTACTCATTTATTTGCCGATCCGCTTAATCCTACTAGGGACGCGGGGAGGCTGGAGTCTATCTCAGCCGACTGTGGGCGAAGGCATGGTACTACCTGAACAACTCTCCAGTCTAGCACTGGGTCAACACACATGACTATTCCCACTCACTCTTAGGGGCAATCTGGAACAGCCAGTTGGCCTAATGTGCATATCTGTGCACATGGATGAAACCAGAGTACCCAGAGAAAACCCACGCAAGCACAGGGAGAACATATAAACTCCACACAGAAATACCCTCGCCGAGCCCAGGACTCAAACCCAGGACCTTCCTGCCGTGAGGCAGATGTGTTTTCCACTACCTCACTTTACTGCCTATAGAGGGTACTGTACTTTTGAAATAGACGAGAGATATATATAGGGATCTCTTTCTAACAGGCTCTGTTTTGCTCAACTGGCAACCGTGTACATCAGACAAGTGCGCATCAGGTCCTAGCCTGAGGTCCTAGCCTCATCACTTCCCAGCCCTAGGCAACACGCTTCCCTAAATCTGCACCAAATTATTTAGGACCTGAATTCTACTAGCAAAGCCCACTGAATCTCAAGCAGAGTTTAAAAATGAAGATATTTGTGTTTGTTTGTCTGTTTGTCTTTCTTTTTTCCTTTTTTTTTGCCTTGTCTCATGAGTTTTCATAGAATCTGAAAAACCATCCTGTCACTGATCTTGCTGAACCACTGCTGTTTGTCTGGCGTCCTAATGCAGGCGTAATGTAACTCTATCTGCATATAAACACACACGGAGATAATAAGCTCTCTGAGACGAAGAGTGAAAAACTCATTCATCTTTCATTGAAGTCAGTGGTGGATTTATTGGACCATAGGAACTTAAAAGCAGTCCTGGCAGCTTTGTACTGTCTCTTTTGTCTACTTTCTACTCTATGATTTTTCCACATTTATTTTTCACACCTTACTTCAGGTAGGTTTAATGGAACCAAAGAAAGCAGTGGATTTACGCATGAGTTATTTTTCTTACATCAATAAAACAGACTTATTACAGCCACAGTTTTATCGTACTGACATTTACTTTCTCCCTCTCTGTATATGGCTTTCAGTTCCAGGGCCACCCATGAGACTGGTGTTCCCCGAGGTGCGTCTGCGAGAGGTCAGGGTGGTCTGGCAGCCTCCAGTAGATCCGAATGGCATCATTATGGGTAAGAGAAAATAGTAGGAATACTAGTGTTCCAGAGCACACATATATATATATATATATATATATATATATATATATATATATTGTTCCACAGCACATTTTATGAGGAAATTCATAAATGCACCTGAGGAAGTAGTAATCTTCATGAGCCATCTGCTTCATGTTCTCTAATGCAAAGCCTGAGCTTGTTGTTTCTCACCTTACTTGAGTGAGAGCCTACTAGGATTTTGATCCCCAGCAGAGATCCATCAGGCCTGAAATGTTTCAAACCCCTGCACCTGAGATTAAAACCACATCTGTATGGTTAGGGAGTAAGAGTCTGAAAAGAAACAAAAGGGAAAACACTGCTTTAATAAGATGGCTGGCTGCTGGCTGATTACTCCACTTGCACAAAAACAAGGTAAACTGAAATCTCGAATGCTGTACAAAATCATGAAAAACAAAACAGCAGAACTTTATTGGTATGCAACACAACGGAACAAAAAAGTGATCGGTCCGTATATGCGTCTTGGTTTATTTTATTTTTTTTGTGTTGTTTTGTTTTTCTTCAAAACACTGACTTTGTTTTAAGTCATGTGGGTTTGTTTTATTCATACCCAGTCTTATAAGTAATCCAGTTTCAGACAGGCGTCAAAAGACATGCTCTATGAAAAATCCACCAGGCTAAAAAAAAAATCCGAGAGATTTCTTCGAGAATAGTGAACCGCCATTGCTGGAAGTTTGCTTTTAGAATTTGCAGCAGTAAGAATAATCATGCTTAAATCTGTCCCCAGCTTGCTGTCTCCAATACGGCCAGCCCTACTCTCAGCTGAGCACTTTCTGAAAAACAAAACCTTAATTTCAGTTTTCGTGCAAACCCATATTAAGCCTTTGAGTGGAACAAATATAGAACTGGACAATTCCTTTACTGTGAACTCTTGTTAATTACCTCTCTAGGTTTTGTTTATTTAAAAGCAGTGCTACACACGGGAGTCATTTTATTGCTTTGTTCTCTTAATTCTGTCGAGCACAAGCTTACAAGCTTACTTCAGACGAGTGTCGAGTAGGTAGAGGAAACTGGCATTCTTTGGTGAAATCTCGTTTGGTGCTCGAGCAGGTAATTTCCCCCAGGTGTTAAGAGTACAGATAAAATGAACGTACATGTTGTTGACATTAACAGTAAAAAGAGTGGATGGAGCCACGCCATAGAGTTTGGATGGAGAACATGAAAGGTACTTCCTTGCTGAGCCTCTCGCTGGCTGTTTGTGTACAGTATATATTGCAAAAGTCTTAATTTTGATGACGTGACTGTCCGTGGTGGTTGTGACCAAATATTCTTCTGGCTAACTTTCTGACTTTGGGTGTTACTTCAATGTCTTATTTTCTGAGTGCTCTCAATTTTGGCAAGTGTTCTGATTTAGTGCACTTTAAGAAGTACTAAATTTGGTACAATTATTTAACATAAAAAATCTGATTTCTCAGAGCGCTCCTCCTTTTGAAACAATTGTGCGGTTGTTATCACCGAAGAGTTTGCAAGTTCAAGCCCGGGTTCATGCACACAGCCATCTGTGGCTCACACGAGCCCTCAGGGAGGAAGGGATGGCCTACACTCGCTTCCCTGTCATATAAGTGATCACTAGCCAGTCAGAGGTGTCTGTGATTTTATGCATACAAGGGGGTGGATATCGCTTTCCTCTGAGTGTGTTACACTGATACTAACAGTTCATGCACAGCAGTTTAATAAAAGCAGCAGCTGGCATCACATGCTTTGGAGGACGCATGTCCGTCACATTTGATTTGGTGGCAATCATGTGATAGAAAATCATCACTGAGAAGTAAAAGGTAGGAATTATGACTAAAATTTGGGTAAAACAAAATTAATGGAAGTCAGTGGAAGGCTAAAACTAAGAGCGTCTCTCACTCCCTCATGGGAGTTATGCATTCTCAATGCTCGATTACCCGCTTTGGGTGTTGATGAGGTTGCGGCATGGCTTTTATGGAAGCAGTAGGGATCACACTGAAGTAGTGGAGTACTTGTAACACAGAGCTTCTGTGACCTTTGCAGAACCAGTACTAGAGGAACAAAACATGTTAGGCTGTGAACTCACTGTCCAATGATTTTTGGTGGAGGTTTAACAGAGCGTAGCAAGTGGAGTGCAGCGACCCAAACTATCACACAAGCCTATGGCACTGCCAATTTTATCCTCATACAAAGAGTTCTGTCTGTCTAGGAAAACAGAGCTTGGCACAAACATATTGAGGGAATGCATGCATCAGTGTGCATACATATAGTAAGGAGAAGAATGCTATTTATAATAGTCCCTCACCCCCAGAGTGGACATTAGGATGAAATACCAGTCCATGAGTACTGCATGCTCTACACTGTGTGATGGTCTACCTTATAGATGTACAGCCAAAGGGGCAACGCACCAAGTAAACACACGGCATGATCGATGTAATAATGTTTCATCTCTGACTCCGGCAGACTCGGCCCACGCATTCTGATCTGCAGAGTTTCCCAAGTAATGTTAGCATTTGTTTGCCACACTTGTCTCTTCTCCTGACGTTACACAGATGGAAGCTTGAAGAATAATGCGCCTAGCCATGCCTTCCTTCTGCACCTCACAGCTGGAAAACAAAGACTGTTCAAACCCTCAATTTAACAATCACACAAGCCAGAAAACACTTCCATTTAAATATTATTAGCTTGCATTAGAGCACAGTATGAGCAAAGTAATAAGCAAGCATTTTGTACCACAGGACGGCATTTGTGCTGACTGTGAACTGTGGGTGTGGGTGGATTTTTTTGTTTGTTTGTTTTTTTAGATACTGATCAGGAACGGCTGACAAAGAGAATGGCTGGTTTATTTGAAGTTAGTTATAGCGGAGCAGATTTTCCAATACAGCAAGAACCTTTTGAAAGTCATTCATCATTCAAAATATCTTCCCGTTGTGGGTGTTTCTAAAAGCAGGGTTTTACTTTCAGACAATTCTTTTTTTTTTCTGCCTTTGTTCTTTGTCTTCTCCGAGTTTTTGACAGAGCTGTTTTAAGCATATGTTTAATTGGTTTTCTTTTTTTTTTCTTAACTTTTTTCAGGCAAATACAGACACAACAATATTTATTAAAGTGTTTCAGACAAAGCGTTTATATCATGTTGTTTGCTTTTTAGGGTATCAGGTAGCATACCGGCTGGATTCTGGAGATCCAAATAAGTTCACCACTGTGGAGGTAGGCGCAGAAACTACACAGTTCATGGCCAGCGGCTTGCTCCCAGAGTCTGCTTACATCTTCCGCATTTCAGCCAAGACCCAGCAGGGCTGGGGTACCGCCGCACAAGCCGTGGTCATCACTACCGAGATCAGAGGTGAGTCTCCTACTCTTTGATCCTCTCTCTCTCTCTCTCTCTCTCTCTCTTTCTTACAAACAGACACACACACGCACACACAGTTTATATAGGCCATCAATCTTTAGAGGCTGCTTTATTTTCTGCCCTTGACAGGGTCACAGTGCTCACATCACCCTTAGAAATACTTGCCTTTGAAACAAGTTAATTTCTTCTCTTTTACCAAAAAAGGCAATGTTTGAGTTTATCTTGTGAAGCCTTTGCAGTTAAGTTTTTTTTTCATTATATTTTATGGCTAAATGTAAGCAATACGGAAAAAATCTTGGTGGTGCCATAGTGTAATCGTTTCTTTATTAATTTCTCAAAAAGCCTTTTAGAGAAACATGGTAAGTTGTCTCAGCTTTTTATAGATCAGACCTTTTTTAAATAAATATCAGGTAGCAGAGGAAGGCGATGTGATCAGCAATGCAAGGGCTGGATGATGCCTGGGTTGTTGTTTTTTTCTCTTTTGCATGATCTGCATCTTTAATAGTGATCAATAATGCCCACCTTTAAGTAAACAATTATGTCTGTGTGTATTGATTCTGAGCATTAAAATTGATGGGGTCATTGCATTGTAGTGCTGCAAAGGCAGAGCACTGACTGATGCACTGTGATTAAGACTACTCAGCGAGACGGGTCTGACCTCTGCACTCCTGCTCATCTCTTTCTCTCTCTCTCTCTCTCTCCCTCCCTCTCTCTTTCTTTCTTTCTCTCTCTCTCTCTCTCTCTCTCTCTCTCTCTCTTTCTCTCGCTCTCAGAGCGGCCTCAGCCTCCACTGAAGCTCAGTGTGCCCCAGGACCAGGTTCAGTCACGGCAGCTCAAATTGGACTGGGTGCCAGGAAGAGATGGCTCTTCACCTGTTCGCTATTTCACATTGCAGCTACGCCAACTACCCGATGGAGACTGGATCACACACTCATCCTCCATTAACCACAACAGCACATCCTATATGGTGGACCGGTGAGACTTTCCTTCCCCTTTCCTCCCTCCCTCCTTGTTCCCTCCCTCCCTCCCTTTTTATCCCTCCCCACTCTTTCACACAGTTTTGTGTGTATCCAGAGATCCATCTCAAATTTCATCTAAGGCAATTTTATTGCTCTAAAACTTCATAAACATTTCCTTCATGTTTCTGTCTCAATGCTTGGCCTTGCCAGGCAGACAGCGTGTGGTGAGAGTTATACGCCTGGAGTGTTATTAAAAGCTTAGCAGGCCTTTTCTTTTACCTCCTGTAGCGATTTATGATGCGCCGAGCTCTGTTTGGAAAGCAGAGACCACTCTGCATTGTTGGACCGCTGGTACACCAGCCCTGCATTTGAATTACGTTTGGGCCGCTGCTGTGATTATATGGCCAGTCAAGTGGCATTTTATATGCATTCCGAGGCCCATCTCATCTTGATTATGATGACTCCCCTCCCTCTGTTTAGGACTTTCAAACCCATCATCTCTTTATCGCCTTCTAAAGAGTTGAATAGATTATTTAGGCCTGATTTGTGGCTCGGCTCGTTTGGAGCCATGGAGGAGTTGCTGCTCACACTTTTTCTGAGCTGCATGTCCTGTCCAGCTAAGAAGAAAGCTCGTACATAGTCACTCCTTAACAATATATCTGGATATGGATCGGTTTTATAGTTATGTGACCATGTTTAAAAAGGAGTTTCCACAGGATACTGATTATATCTTTAATTCGAACTCATTCAAAAAAGAGAATAAGAAAGTAGGTGAGTGTTATACTGTAGCTAAGACACATGAACACAATTTTTATTTCCGCCTGTTGCTGAATATAATTGCACAGGTAATGAGGTTTGTCACCTATCCATAACAGATTCAGTTGTAAAGATGTTGCCTTCAGTGCCCTTAGTTTTAGTGGAATTATATATTAATGTATTGTGTGAGTGACGGGCTGCATCACTAACAACACTAAAGGTCTGTGTCCAGTGTAAGATAACTCAAAAGTTGCACAATCCCCCAGGCTGAAGCCCTACACTTCATACAAGATGAGAATGATGGCGACTAATGACATCGGTGACAGCAAGTATAGCCGAGAGACCGATGCAATTACGACTTTACAAGATGGTGAGTATAGATGGAGATGTCGCTCATGTGCCCTTTGGCACTACCTGATACAGTATTGATTCCAATAAAAGAACTGGAGAAGAGCTGAACAAGCCTCTCTTATCTTTCTCACAGTCTAGAAGCATGCTGTGTTATGGTGATCGACTAAAGTCTTTTGTTCCTTTTTGTCAGGTTTTTTGTAAGGCACTTTGAGCTGTATTGTAAATGTACCAAAAAGCTGCTTCATACCACGTAGTAAATACAGGTCTCAGGGATTTGTTCTAACAGGTGGTTCAGTTCTAGTTAATGGCACATTCGTAATCTGAACTACAATCAGTCAATCAATCAATCAAGCAGTCAATCAAAAAAAAGACCATGAAATCCAACATTATTGGGATTGTGACTTGGACTTTGCGCAGTTAAGTTGTTCATTGATTCATTCATTTTCTAAGCCATTTAATCTTAATTAGGGTCGCGGGGAGGCTGGTGCCTATCTCAGCCGACTCTCGGAGAAGGCAGGGTACACCCTAAACAGCTCACCAGGCCATTGCATGGCCAACAGACATACAGCCATTCACACTCAAACCTAGGGTTGATTTGAACTGTGGGAAGAAATGTGCATGCTGAGGAAACCCACGCAAGCACAGCGAGAACATGCAAACTCCACACAGAAACACCTGAGCCTGGGCCTTCTTGCTGTGAGGTGGACGTGCTACACACTGTGCATCCGTGTTGCCCAGTTAAAATATATTGCATGCATTTTTTTCCTATTTTATGCCTGAAATTGTTCGAAAGAGCATCATCAGTGTGAAAGCAGGTCAGGGTGGAAGAGAGCCTGGACACTGAACAGGAAAGACAGCTTGTTTTCTTTCTTTGTATAAAATCTCAGTTTTGTTGCAGCTGTTTGTGCTGAGTGCTTACAGAATAAATAGATGTCCCACTTCTCTAAAAAAGCCAAAAACATGAAGTTGCTGGGTAAGGACCTTTCACCTGCCCTGCACAATAATCATATTATGGTATCAGAATACATGTTTATCGTACTCCTGACCACAATAATGTGATTTTTAATGTCCTTCTGTTTATAAGCAAATTAAAACTCCTTGTAGCAATTCTATAGATATGTGGCTTGAGAAATCAGCTTATTAGTTGGTATAAAGTAGGAATAAGGAAAGGAGAAAAAAATGCAGCTAAGCAGAACAGAAAATTCAGCAGCTTTTTGACCCTCCATGCAACTCCAAATATCTTCAGGTTGCAGAGAAACACAAACGGCTCATTGATGTAAAAGTGCTGCAGATTCCTGATAAACCGCTCTCCCACCTGCTTCATTCCTGGGGCCTAATTTATAAAACATAGTAAATACGAATCTGATCCAAAAAGGTCACATTTAAAAATTCACCTCTAAGGAATGATTTGAAATGCAAAAATTATGAAGGTTTCCAATCAGACATTAAAACTTTTCCAAGTAGCCGTTGCTGAAACAATTAGAGATTTCTAATCAGTAGAACTGTGAAGTGTAATTACTTTTTTAAGTGCTAGGTGAAATGCTACTGTTGCCATGACAACAAATACTAGGTTATGCAAAATCTGTAATTAATTTAAATAAAGTTTGCTTAATTGTTTTTAATGCCTATTTATCTATCTGTCTGTCTGTCTATTTTATGCTGTAAAAAACTCACACGACTCTTATTTAATAAATTTAATTGTAGGTACTTGCCTACCTTACTAAAGGTAACTTTAAAAAAACTTGACATTAAAAATGATTGAAGACACTATACATTCACTCACTCATGTGCCGAATCCCTTAATCCTACTAGGGTCATGGGGAGGCTGGAGGCTCTCCCAAGACTGGGCGAAGGTGGGGTACACCCTGAACAGCTCGCCAGACCATTGGGACAACACACACACACCCATACATACTCATGTCCACACCTAGGGACAATTTTGAACAGCCAGTTAGCCTACAGTGCATGTCTTTCGACTATAGGAGGCAACCGGAGGAAACACACAAGCACGGGGAGAACATGCAAACTCCACACAGAAATGCCTGACCCCGGGACTCGAACCCAGGACCTTCTTGCTGTGAGGCGGACATGCTAACCATTAGGACACTATACATAGACATTATACAGAAAGATACTATTTATATGATACACTATACAGAGAATGTACACTATATGGCTAAAAGTTTGTGGACACCTGACCATTATATTCACATCTAGCCTCACCAAACTGTTGGCACAAATCTGGAAGCACACAGTTTTATAGGATATTTCTGTAGAAGTATGGGTTCTCTTTAGTGAAGCCCAAACCTGTTCCAGCATGACAGTACCCCTGTACACAAAGCAAGCTCCATGAAGACATGGTTTACCAAGTTTGGAGTGGAACAGCCTTGACCTCACCCCGCTGAACACTTTTGCGATGAATTGAAACACTGACTGCACCAGACACCCTCACACAAAATAAGTATCCAACCTCACAAATGCTCTTGTTGCTGAATGAACACAAGTCCCCAGAGTCATGCTCCAAAATCTAGCTTCTAATCTAGTTAGCCTAATGCCACTGTCTTTGAACTGTGGAAGGAAACCAGAGAACCCAGAGGAAACCCACATGACCACGGTGAGAACATGTAAACTCAACACCCTCATCGTGCATGGGGCTCGATCCCAGGACCTCTTTGCTGTGAGGCAAGACTTCTAATCACTACGCCACAAAGAGCACCACCATTATTTCACAGAAACAAGCACTTATTGGTGTGATGGACAGGTCTCGATAAACTTTTGTCTATATAGTGTATCTTTCGAAAAGACGCTGAGTTTCTGTAATTGTCTGTACCTATGTGCGTTTTCGTCTGAAATTAACTGTTATGGAAGTGACCATAATAATTTGAAAGTAGAATACAGGTTAATAAATCGACTTGTTTACATAGCAACACTTGTGAAATTCGACCAGAGAACTTCAGTCTTATATACACAGCACATTTTCATTCTAGTGCAATTGGAGCCACACTTTTGCAGAATTCATCTAAGAGATAATAAATGTTGAAGTGGTCATTATCACGTGTGGGGCTGCTGGCGTAGTGATTAACATGCCCACCTCAAAGCAAGAAGGTCTTAGGTTCGAGTCCCAGGCTCACAAGGGTGCTTCAGTGTGGAGTTTGTATGTTCTCCCCATGCTTGTATAGGTTTCCTTCAGGTACTCCAGTTTCTTTCCACAGTCCAAAGACATACACATTATTTTTCAAATTGGTGGGCTGTTCAGGGTGTACCCCCCACCTTTGTACAGAGTTGGCTGAGATAGGCTCCAGCCTGAATGAATGGTCATTACCATGAAATAAACACTGGCACAGTTAAGGTATTATTGATTTTAAAATGGTTTTCTTGATTTACCCTCTGTTTTTTATGAAATAAGAGGCTGTTAAATGCTGTAAATGACCAATCAGAATTGAGTCTTCAAATAAGAAGTGTAATTAATGTTTAAGGAACCAATCTTGGTCCTTAAAGACTATTAAGTGTATCCCTTGTTTGCATAAAATTAGAGAGTCCTGCATTGGACAGAAAATGACTGCTATCTCAAATACCCCAATTTATATATTTATAAATTGTATTTCTTTTTATTTCTTGGCAGTTCCAGATGAAGCTCCTGCTATTCAGTCAGTGAAGCCCTCCACTACTACCTCAGTTCTGGTGCAATGGCAGGTATGATTGCACTTGTTTTTTGCCTTCGTCATCCCTTCTTAATGAGCTTCAGGAACTATCAAGCATGCCCAGCTGCATGTTTACTTGCAGCATTTCAAGCAGACCATTCCAGTCTGAGGAGATGGGCTGGCTTGGTGGAGATAATGGTCCGTTAAATCCACGCATTACAGCCATTATCTGTTTAATTATCTGGTTTTCATTGACGAACAGCCCTCTTCGGCAGGACGTGCTGAGGGGCTTGTCATGGCTCGCTTGGTATTCGTCCTGCAGCTTTGCATATCTCAGCCACATGAAGTATTGATAACACATTTTCACGAGGACTCAGGCAGGACTGGGATAATTAATACCCACGCACACTCCAAAGGGATATTAATTAGCAGCCGAAACCTTTTCCCTGCTGAGTTATGAGGGCAGACTGGTCTGTCTGACTGGCTGCTTTATTGGGGGCGTCGCCCGCTTGATTACTTTCAACGCAGAGCTTTTTGTTAATGATCCACCAGCCCAGAAATAAACTTTCTGCCATCTGCTTCACGGAGTGGCTGCCGCACAGACAGCGCACAGCATGAACCCTCCCTACTGCCTGTCTGTCTTCAACTTCTCCCTCCCACAGACCAGATCTTTAATAGGGAGCACGGGGTCAGTGAGGAAAATGTGACCTTTAATTTAATCTGCTCTGTTGCAGCCACCGAAGGAGGAGAGCGTGAACGGAGTGCTGGTGGGCTACCGACTATATTACCGGGAACTTCAGTATGACAGCACGCCACAGGAGGCCAAGAAGAACAGTACTTCAGCACGGGTAGACCTGACAGGTAGGGGGCAGGCATCTGATGTGGTACATATAAGCACTGACCTCTGAGACTGAAACAAGTTTCGAAAACAAGCTCTTATTATCATGAAACATTGCGATTAGAAGATTCTATCTGACAACTTTTTTCTGTCCCATTTTTCTCCCCTAATTTAACTGTGTCCAATTCTCACCAGTCAAGTTGCGTCTCTATCACATACGACCATCACCAACCAGGGAGAGGTTGACATGATGCTGCCACCTGCATCTTTACAAACTGCTGCCTATACGTACGCAGGAGCGGCCCAACACACTCAGAGGGAAAACGTTATCTGCCCCTTGTATGAATGAGCTTACAGATGACCGTGATTGGCTGGTGATCACTGTAAGCAACAGGGATGTGGGTGTAAGTCATCCCTCCCTCCCGTGAGAGCTTGACCAATTAGCTTTCATGGACTCCCGGCTGTGGATGGCTGTGGCATTCATCTGGATTTAAACCTGTGATGTCCAGGTTGATAGTCACACAACTTGTTGATGTGCCACTCAGGAGCCCGAATCTGGGATTTAAGATTCATTTAAGTTTGCTGACCCTCAAGTTGCACTATTTTAACGTGTAGTGTAAAACTTTTCACATACTTAATGGTAGTGGAGCTCCCACACAGGCCAAAGGCACCACACTTAAGGAACCATGGAAGCAGGAAACTTGATTTTTCAGGGCTTGTATGTCTGTATGCATCTTAATGCTGACTGACTGTTTGCTTTTTGTTGGACACTTGACATTTGCTGACATCTGGGAATAAAGCCAAAATATTTTACCAAAATAACTTCCAAATTCTAATTATTTTATAGAGTATCTTTTGGCAATGCCTTTACTGATTTTTCAGAAGAACAACGCCTGAACTTTTGAAACCTTGACAAAGTAATTAATTAATTATGAACAGAAAAAGCAAAGGCCACAAAATTCTCATGGGATGCTTCACTTTTAGGCATTGCCTTCATCTGTATATTTCTATTTATTTATTACCTGGTGGCACCATGGTGCAAAGAATAGTGTTGCTGGCTCACAACTCAAGGATTCCTGGTTTGATCCTAAACTAAGCTTATTGTCTGTGTTTTTTAATGTTCTCTCCCTTGGTTTCCTCCAGGTTATTCAGGTTTCTTCCAACTTTGAACCAGTGAATAACTTGCTGACCAGTGAATTTGCTACATTCAATAGCCCTTTACCATGTGTGTGTGTGTGTGTGTGTGTGTGTGTGTGTGTGTGTGTGTGTGTGTGTGTGTGTGTGTGTGTGTGTGTGTG
>JAQMYF010000001.1:40601468-40613856 GCA_030014195.1 Neosilurus mollespiculum
GTGTGTGTGTGTGTGTGTGTGTGTGTGTGTGTGTGTGTGTGTGTGTGTGTGTGTGGGTGGGTGTGTGTGGGTGTGTGAGAACATATGCATGCCCTGTGATGCGGGGTATACTCCCACCTCACACTCAGATCTCCCAGAGCAGGCTCCTAATTGATAACCTAATAAACTGGTTACTTCAGGTTAAGCTGAATAAGTGAATTGGTTAATGAATAAATATTTATAGCATCAATTTATATTGTAACAAAAACATAATCAAATGAATCTTACAACATCAGCTTACTAATAAGATTAAAGTAAGTAGGGAATATTCTGTTGCATTTTTTATCTGCTCGATTAAACCATTATATTTTTAAATTATAAATCATTAATGGACTAGAAACGTTATGGACACTGAAGCCTGTGGTCAAAATGTAGCAAAATGAATTGAACATAGTCCTCTCCCGTGTTCCTGGAGGCAGGAGAGACACCTTTTCACTGAAAATAAACTTATTAGGTCCCTGGGCCACATGAGAGGCAGAATCATGAGTACGAGCTCAAAGCTGTTGGCACTGAGCACGCCATCACACTCCTTGTTGTACATTCAATGCAGAGATTCAATCTCCATTGCCAAATTAGACTCAGCGGTGTTGACAGCTTTAAAATGCACAAGTCTGAGCAGCCAAGCACAAACACGCATTTAACACTTACCTTCTTTTCACCAGTTAGGGGTAAAGTGATGTATATTCTGGGGGGTTTTTCTCCTTCAGATTTTATTCCATTTCTTTTTCTTCCTTGGCCTTCTTGTCTATGATGCTCATCTTTCTTTTTCACTCTTCTCTCTCTCTTTCTCTCTCGTTTTGTTTTTCATCCTACCCTTTTTCTCCCAGTCAGTTGCTACTAACTCAGCATCGTTCAAGCTTTTTATGCACTGATCCATGAGCAAATTTCCACCACTCTGCTGTATTTGCTCAATTTTAAATGCTCATATTCAGAAATCCACAGGTACTGCAAGGGAATAAAAAGTCAGAAGTGTGTTAAGGATCCACTATGTAGGATTTATATCTATGTAGGATGTTTTTTATAATCTTAGAATGGGCCATATATGGCTACATAGGCGGACGGGTCTTCTTCTATGGATCCACCATGTTGCACTAGTACAGTAGCCTAGAACAGACAAACCTTTAGAGTGTGCCTTCAATCATTCAGATTTATTCATTATCTGTACCGCTTATCATGTTTACGGTCATGGAAGGGCTAGAGCCAATCCCAGCTGACTCTGGATGAAGGCAGGGTACACCCTAAACAGCTAGCCATTTCATTGCAGGACCATCACAATTACACTCACACCTAAGGACAACCCAGAAGAGCCAATTAGCCTAATGTGCATGTCTTTGGGCTGTGGGAAGAAACCGAAGCACCGAGAGGAAACCAACGCAAACACGGGAAGAACAAACTCCACACAGAAACACATTCACCGGGCATGTGGCTCGAATCCAGGACGTTCTTCCTGTGAGGTGAGAGTGCTATTCACTTGTGGCACTTATTCACTAGTGGCAACTTGCATCTGGAAGGAAGATGAAACATGAAAGGAAGACAAAGAAGAAGAAAGAAGCTGGTGCTGGCAGACAAGTTTGAGAACCCAAATTTTTACAAATGGAGTATCATATTTATTATTTATGCCAAGAGAAAGCAAGGCTGGTATATAAGAATACTATACAGTATAGTATACAGCATAGTATGTATAGTATAGTATACAGTATTGTCAAGCATACTACAGGAACCTGACAGCCGTCATACATTCTAATACACCCTTGAAAAAGGAAGGGGAATTCAGTTGGTTTTAATCTCCTTTAAAAGGAGTTTAGAAGGACTATAATGCATGTGTGTGAGACTCCTGATATAGGGATGAAACAATTTTTTTGAAAAGTTGTTATGGTCATTCATTTAATCAATCTCAGTAACTGCTTTCTTCTGGTCAGTATCACTGTGGATTGGCAGCCTGTACCACTGGCTATGAGGTGGGAGTGCATCCTAAATGGCAACACACATATTTACAGTTAGGTGCAACTCTGTGTAGATGTTTTTCAGGGAAGCCAGAGTGCCTGGAGGAAATCCACATGGACACAGAGAGAACAAGTAAAATTTCCCACAGATCGAACCAAGGACCCTGGAGCTATAAGGCAGCAGCACGACTATCTGCACCAGCACAGCTCTTAATTTAGCTTCTTTAAATCTTCCTAATCTTATTAAAAATTAAATCCCAGCCATAGAAGCAATATACCACATCTTATTAGAAGTATAGTTCAACTAAGTTGATGTGCCGCTCTGTATTGACTGTTGAATCATTAATCACTCAGTCTCTTTGGTTTCATTCTTGGGGTTTGCTTCATGTCCGTGTAGATAGAAGAATGGAGGGATTTCATCGATCCTGTGAAGAAATCAGATGGGGAAACTTTGGTCAAAAAGCAAACATTTCAGCAATGATGAAACAAGTCTTTGATTTATGTTTCCATCTTGTCTGATCTATTAGTACTACAGTCCTCATTTATTTCTCTTTCATTCTCTCTACCTGTCAAGCCAAAAGTACTGTGAAGACTGTGAGCGATCCTTCACTGACTGAATTTGAACTCACCCGTAAGTTATATTCACTCTTCTGCCTGAATTAAGCCATGTGCCTTTAAAGTCTACGTCATATTATTGTTCATTCTGACAAACAAAGCCAAGTTGGTGATACTCTGTGCATCCAGATGCCAAGGCAAATCTTATAATCATTACTTACAAGAAACTGTCTAGACTTTATCTATTAAGAGAGACAGAATCATGTACTAAACATTAGCCATGTTTCCATAGCAGATTTTGCAAAAAATATGTGACAGAAAAAACCTATCGATGAAACATGATTGTGAATGGTATGGAATTTCCAATTAAAGCTGGAATTTATTCTAATGCAATATCTCTTACAGAGAGCTCTTTTTCAAGAAGGGAGTGTTACTGGCTTCTACAAACAACCTGCAATTTGTATATATATATATTTTTAGGGGAGTTATGACTAAGGGGACTGAAGTAGATATGGGTATGGTGAATGTTTTTCAGTTCCGTAGATGCGTTTCCACACAAAATATTTGTTGTACATCTATCATGGGAAAAAGGTCAGGTCTGAAAGTCTGTGTACGATGTTCTGTTGTTCCGAAGTGATCCGATTGTACAGTTATTATATATATACAGTAAGTATAATAATATATTAGAAGAGTATATTGCCACCTTGTAGCTTCCTAGAACATGCAGCCTTTTCCAAGCTGTCATCTGAAACTTGTACTTATCGGAGGACTGTTCTGTCTTGTTTGTTTCTGATTTATTTTTATTTTTTTTTATTCCCATGCCATGTTTCTCAGAGCTGCAGAAATACCAACGCTATGAAATTATCATGACTGCCTACAACATCATTGGAGAGAGTCCTCCTAGTGCTCCGGTGGAGGTGTTTGTTGGAGAAGCAGGTAATTGTCAGCTTTTACTGTTCTGTTTAAAGTATGTGAGGACAAATCTCAAGTCTTAGCATTCAGTTAATACTTACAAACCTTGGTGTCATTTACAGTCAGCATGTGAAAAAAAAAAAGACCAAACAACCTTCAGATAAGATAAAACAAGTTGTAGTTGGTCCTGAATGGATATTTCATTCTTGTCAAAAGCCAGACAAAATAGCTGGTAACACAAAATATTTTGGGGATGATAAAGTACCTGGGAATCATGGGTAAAGATAAGGATTATAAATAAACTCAGAACTATCAGTGAGTCAGGAAGTACTTGCAAAGGTACTTCATACTTTTTTCTAAACAAAACTGATGAAGAATAACATTTTTATCTAAGAACACAATGGCATTCTGGAGAACGGGTTCACTTCTCAATACCATGGTTGTTTTGTGTAGGGGGAAAAAAATAATTCCTGGTTGTGAGCCTATTTCCCTAACCTGCCTTTCAAAAAGAACAAGTTGTTTATGAACTGTTCATTTTATTTCTTCTCCTGCTGGTCAGGCTCTTCAGTGAAAACATTATGTTGGCTATAGGAGGCTAAATGATAGCCAGGTTTTGAGAAACCCATTGTGGAATGCCGAAATTCACAGCTTGCAGGTGGGTTTGTGCAGTGAGTTGAAATAGGATGCTGAGTAGAGGGAGCTTGTTCACTGTCTAGTTTTCTTTGACATTACACTGCATACCTGCAGGCTTGACCTTGCTCAAATAGATATTTTGCCAAGCAGAACAAGATTGTGTGGTTGGCGGTTTCAGCATATTGTTTCTTCACTTAACATACACACAAACACACACACACACACACACACACACACACACACACATACACTCTCTGTCTCTCTCTCTCTCTCTCTCTCTCTCTCTCTCCCTTTCTCCAATTTTTAAAAAAGCCTTTCATGCTAATGATCTCACTACTGAGCACTTCCATAACTAAGCATCAAATATTATCCTTTTTCATTGCTCTGGCATTTTCAACTAAAAGAAATTGAGTGGTGCATTTGAGTGCTCTTCAGATTTAACACAAGTTGCCTGGCTGATAAAAAGTGCCGATGTTCACTGCAATTATTCGTGGAGCAATATTCCATTTGCCTAGCAAACAGCTAAACCCAGGCATCTCTTCGTATCTAATGAGCTGCCAAACAGCAGGACAGGACACAACGATGTCAGAACCTCACCAAGAGAAACCAGTCTAATTGCTGCACTGCATTATGGGTTAGAATTTACAAAAACACACTGTTCAGTTTCAGACTCAGGTAGATCATCTTCTATGTGATCAATTTAACACATTTGATAGAAGTCTTTAGTAGAAACCATAATCGTTTTTTGTCTGACAATAAGATGAATTAGTGCCTCGGTTGGTTGACTCACTCACGAATATTGAATGCTGTTAAATCTCAACACATACAGGGTGTCAGCTTGGTGTTTAATTTAATCCTGAATATTATAGCAGGCAGGAACATGCTTTTGTAAACTTGGTGATACTATGGGCATTTTCAGGCATGCCTCGCAACATCATTGTTGTCCTTACATCTGATCAGATCATGTAAAATGGTGGTGATAGTAAGATGTTGTTATCGAGAACAGCAACAACAGTTTTGGTGTTTCCTTTCTTGCAAGTCTTCCGGCTGCTTATGGGCGCCTCTCGTAAGAGGCTTAATGAAGCAGTAAATATGAATCTGTCATAAGAAACTCAAGCAGCTGGCGAAGCTGCACAGGGTTATCTGCATCAGGTTATTAACAGCATCATTAGAGGGGGTCAGGCAGGCGGATTACTCCCAGCAGTAGGAAGCAGGATGGCCAAACAAACAGACAAATTTCCTATTAACTGTTTGACTTTTGGCACCAGCCGAGGAGGATCAAAAAGGGTAAAAAAAAGTTTAAGCTGGGGTAGGGAGGGGGGTGTAGGTAATGTACATTTGTACAAACAAGTTCAGGATTAAACCCAAATAAACGCTTGCATACATCATATATGTCTTTGCATATAACAATAAGGCACTGTGATATGCAAAGACATATATTCATACTTCATAAATGTCTTTGCATATCACAGTGCCCTATTGTTATTGCAAGCTTCTTTGTGTAGAAAAAAGTAATAAATCCACACACAGGGGGTTACATTGTACTGTGAGAAGTCGCATGTGATTCACGTGTATGCGACTGTAAATACAGAAGTAATTTGCATATGAATGAACGGCGGTATATATCATTCATTCCTATAAATGAGCCGATGTTTGTCTGATGTATGTGAACGTCAGCTCATATTATGTGTATATGTGTCTAGTTTTATTTTATTCAGACGTTTGGCAGTTTATATCTGATTTGTGCGTCTAACAATTGTATATCTGTTGAATTCATATCCTATTCTAGTGATTCCGCGTCCTTGTAGTGTTTTCAACCTGGCTAATGCAAACTACCAAACAGATTTTAGCAGATTGCCACTTATAAGTAAAATATATAAGTAAAAACCACCTGATAAAGAAAATATACATATGGCTATGTGTAACAGGAGAGTTTAGAAGGCTTGCTTTTCATTTCATTTAACGCTTGGAGCTTGGGCCACATCCAGCAGACAAAAAACAGTAATCCAGTTAGCTTCCAGTTTGTATCCGGATTCGAATATGTTTAAATCAGCTAATATATTAGCTGATTTCATTTTTATTTGTGCAACTTATATTTAGAAATTTAGGAGCCAATATATTTATTTTTGGCAGCTGAGGTTAAGATCAAAATTAGACTTAGACCAAGGACACACATGCTTGTTTGGTTTTTTTTAACGGGGGTTTTCTTTTTCAAAAACATCCTGTCCCTCCCTGCAAGCACTGTCTAAAATCTCTGTCCACATGCAAACACAAAAGATGCTACTGCCTCATGTAAATAAAGGAGATAACAGCACACACACCAGTGCTGTAAGCCAAAATCACATCAAAACTAAAAATAGACAAGACTAAAAAATCCTAACCTTTGGAAGAACTTTTCTAAAATGTTTTTTTTTTTTTATTTTTTTATTGATTTTCTACTATTTCCATTCCCATATTGGTCATAGGCAGTTGCCACCCATCAATGAGTTCTTCCCTATCGCACAACAACTACCCAGTCAGGAAGGGCGAAGCACATGCTTCCATTGAATATATCATTTCATGCTTGTCCCCCGGCCCCAAAGTTTTTCTACCACATTTTTTTCACATACATTTTCATACTCAGAAGGAATGTGCATGTTATATGCCTAAGCTTACAGATGCCAATGATTGTCTAGTGTTGCTTGTAACAGGGAAGAGAGAGTATGCCATCCCTCCCTCCTCAAAAGCTTGGCCAATCATTTCTCATAGGTTCCTGGCCACAGATGTCTGTGTGAACCAAACAAGACTCAGACTTGTGAACTCTTGGTTGGTAGTGGCTCACCTTGTCATTGCATCACTCATTAGCCTAAAAGGTCAGCTTTCACTGACCTAAACATGCATATGTATGAAAGGCAAAAATGCATAGAAAAAGCAAAATAAAAAAATAGTAAACATGTATCTGTGGGAACAAGGCTTTGGTATAGACATGAAATTAATTATCTGCATTATTTTTCTGAACAATGCATGGCTTTAGTTATGTTAAGATTTGGATCATAAGGAAATGTCAGCAGAATCTACATATGGAAATTAGAGCAGTTTTAAGTGTTCGAGGGTTGAAGATGGAAGTCTCTAAATCAAAAATGAAACACAGACATTCATATTTTCCCTCCTTGAATTAGACAGAAAGAAAGAAAGCATTTGATGGACTAGATGTAAATCTTCAGTGTTGATGGTAGCCAGATTTGTAAAAAGCAGAAATCTTAGAATAATGCTGCATTTGACTAGTGGTCAACCTCAGACAAGGAAAAAATAAAGAAAACTAAGACTCAAATTTGAATTCCTACTCTGAACCTCGGGATGCTCTCCTGTACTCTGAGTTCTTCCAGTTTCAGAAATCAGCATGACCGCTCATGAGTTCAGCAGTAAGCAAATGAACTCTTCTCAACCTAAAGTTAAGTTCTATAAATTCCACTGTACATACAAGTATTTGCTTTTTATACAACAGTTAATTCTGATCCACAAATTTGATTTCTTCTTTCCTGGATGTAAAATTTAATGTCATAGTGGATTTTTTTTTTTTTTTTAAATATTACCATGATGGTGTTAGCAATGTCATTCGTATACAGGGAAAATTATATTTTTAGGAGATTTATTTTTTAAATCTTTTCAGATGAAAACGGAAAACTGTAAAGGGATACCAGTTTCACCAAAGTCACCTTTACCATGAATGTGCAAATCATAGTAAATGACTTAGCTATCTACCAGGTTAAAACATGAATTAGGCTTCTCTAGGATCTGTTTCCATTCACAGAGCAAAAATAAACAGGACCTTGGGTGATAGCGTGTCCAAAATGTCACTTCTTTTTTGACATAAATTTCTTAAGATTTAGTTTATAGAGTTGTTGTATGAATGCAAAATCACCTATGAACTAATGATACTGTTAATAGTTTATATCTATGAGTCATATTTAGTACAACAGCATGATCCTGAGTGCGATATTGCTTAAATATCAATAAAAACAGATGGATTTTCTCGTTATATCAATAACATTACATATATAGTTTGTTTGTTTTTTGGATTTATAGTACGTAAACAGTACAACACTCAACACAGTTTGCTAGTTAACTTATTGCCAAGAAGAAATCTCAGATGTTCGAATTTCAGCAAGGCTAGGGTTAAAAACATTCCTTGTAATTTCAAAAACTTTCCATGGGAATATAACTGGAATAAACTGGAAATTTGCAAAATTAGACTTAAATGTAGTTTAAAAAAAAAAAACCTTACAGCATAATTTTGGTTAATGAAACTAGACTTCACGTAAATTTAGTTGAATTTCTACCCTGTACTGTACATTAATAAAAACAAATAAATAAATATGAAATATGAAATAAATATAAAAAATGTCAGAATTGTTATTTTTCAAAAGAAAATATGTATAAAAAATGTTTTTATATTTACAAAACTAAATGTTTATGTTTGTATATAAAACAGTTTGTGTATATATGACAAATTACCTCAAATTTCCAGTTGATTCCCATACATTCATGTTAATTCCTATGTAAATTCTTATTTCCAACTTGGAATATTTCCAAAATTTCCCATCTTATGTTCCAAGAGAAAGTTTCTGGAAATTTTCCACCCATTTGCAACCTGATTCTGAAGTTCTACCTATGTCTGAAGTAAGTTGAATACAGCTTTTTATCTCTTTCACCTCTTTGAACACAATGATAAAACTGTAGCCGAGTACAGTATGGTTTATTACAATTTATATACACTTATTACAGTATATCTGATGTATATGTAATGATAGCTTTAATACCCTTTATAATGCACTACATATAAGAAATATGTTTTTTAACATTATTAAGAAGCTTTTGAGCTACTCACTGATTATTGTACCATCATATAATGAGGGCTTTTGTACAAGAAACTGGAACAAACATCCACCATGCTTCAGTTTACTCCGGTATTAATGGTTTGAATAATTAAATATGTCTCTAGCATGATTTACTCAATGATCAGTGTGGAAGGCAGCTTGATGTGTCAGCATGATCTGTATTGCTGGAGTGTTTCTTAGTTTTCACTCCCCTCAGCTCATGTGGTGAAGAAGTGAAAAATGAGTTATGTTTGTGTTTTTCTGGATTCATATTCGCATTCATCTTGTGTGAGTGTGTTTTCAGAAGTAAATACTGTAAAAGAGGTGTAATGGTGCTGCAACTTTGTATTGAACCGGTGTTGCTGTGGGTAGAGATAGTGGGCAGTGTATTTATACTGTTGCCTCTTCATGCTCTCTCTCTCAGCTCCCTCCGTGCCCCCTCAGAATATCCAGGTCAACACGGTGTCATCCACCCAGCTAGAAGTGCAGTGGGAGCCGCCCCCTGTCGAGACACAGAATGGCATCATCCAGGGCTATAAGGTCTTAACTTCCTCCACGTTCTTTTCTTCCAAAAAAAAATCTTACTCTCATTCATTTCCATTTCCATGTATCTGAGGATGAGAAATAACTTGAATAAATGCTGTCAATTTTTGCTTTTATAAAGCTTTATATTAAATAATCCTCTTCAGCAGTGTGTTTAAAGGATTGGATCATTTGGGCCATGAAATAATAATGACAGGTCAGAGGTTAAGCAGATCCTTGATGGAAAATGCATGACACCGAGACAGTCTGTAAAAGCAAAAATCTATGGATGCAGCTGAATGGCTTCTCCTTTTATTGAATATGTGTGTTCTGCTATATATGACGACCTTTCGGAGTCAGCAGTGAATGCTTGGAATTGAATGTTTAGAATGCGGCCAGCAGGGAAAGATTTTTGATTTTCCTTTTTTTTTTTTATTTTATCTTCTTTATTTTTTTTCTCCACCTCCATTACTCTGCCTTCAGATTCACTACTGGGAGATGGACAACCAGAACGAGACAGAAAAGGTGAAGATCCTCTTTCTGCCCGAGACAAGTGTACGGCTGAAAAACCTGACCAGTTACACGTACTACATGGTCAAACTATCTGCATTTAACGCGGCCGGAGATGGTCCACTCAGTGAACCCAGGAGGGGGCGCACTCTTCAGTCAGGTGAGGCTTTGCTTCTCTTCACTCGCTGTTACCTGCTATAGCATCAGCCAGGCATTGTTCTCTGAAGGGGTTAAACCATAAAACAAGCCACATTCAGCAGCCAAACTACAAAAATCAGGTTGCTTTTATTCCTCCAGAGTAACATGTTGCACGTTAAATCATGTATTCCTCTGACTTTTGTCGCTCTGAATCATGCACTAGCAGAGAATCGTTTGACCTGAGGCTCTCACTTATTGCAGTCTCTATCCATCAGTCTACCTGTGAGTCATCTCCAGAGGAAAAAAAGGAAAAAAAAAAACATTCAGAATTTATTCGACTGGTCTGGATGTGACCTCATTAGCACAAGCCATGGATACACAGGTTCGCATACTCTCGGTGACATTTCCCAAAGCAACAGGGAGCACATGCTGAACAGAGAACACCGAGGCGACAAATGTTGTGAATTAATTGTACGGAGAGTAAAAAAAACGTGCTTGCCTTTATTGCTTTTCTTAACATGGTGTATATGTTTGGGCTCATTTTCATTATTATTTAGCACACCCCAAATTTTTTTCTCTCTTTCTCATTGTCTCTTAGCTCCCAGTGCTCCGAGCTTTATTATTTTTTCTGAAATCACCAGCACTACACTGAACGTGTCGTGGGGATTTCCGGTCTCACCGAATGGAGTAGTGGAGGGTTACAGGGTGGTGTACGAACCCAGTGCCCCTGTTCACGGTACGTTTTATACACTCTTCTATATGAAGCAATACACATTTTTAATGTCTTTAATTTAGCTGCTTTTATTATTAATTATTCATAATATTATTCACAGTACAGAAAGGTTTTGCTAATAAACAGCACAGATGCCAGTTGTTGTGTACGCCACTATATTACTGATCAAGTGCCAAGAACCCTCAGGGGACTCTCGTGGTGCTTTAAATTTTCCCACGTAAATTATCTTTGGCTCATAAGCTGCATCTTGTTGCCGAAACTCATTTCAAAGCCACTGTTCCAGATCTGTCAGTTGATGTTTTTTTTTTTCACTTTATCCTGGAGCTGAAAATTATAATAATTGTATTTAGTGGCCACATGAAGAGAAGTATTTCATTATTATCAAAATAATAATAATAATAATAATAATAAGTGTGTCTGTGTGTAGGCATAAGTAAAGTGGTCACAGTGGACATTCGGGGCAGCTGGCAACGCTGGTTAAAGGTGCGAGACCTGACAAAAGGGGTGACCTACTGCTTTCGTGTTCAAGCCAAAACTATCAGCTATGGCCCCGAGGCTGAGGCCAACATCACAGCAGGACCAGTTCAAGGTGTGTGAGCTGTAAGCAGACAACAAATCGCTCAGTGCCAGGCTGCTCGTGCTGCTTAACACGATACACAATGCATACAGTAACATAGCTACACCAGCGCTGAAAAGAAATGCTTAATTGAGCATGAATCAGTAGGTGACAGAAGTGTGGGCTTGTGGGTCGGAAAAAGCGAAGCTTCATTTCATGCTCTGGTTGCCTTTGTCCGTACAACAATCACGTGTAGTCATTAACTCTTATCTGTTCTGGGAGTCTGAAATACATTTGAAAGGAACCACCATTTAGGTTTAACAGTGTATGGGCATGTTAATGCAAAAAAAAAAGAGGTGCAAAGAAGATTAACTAAAAGAAGAAGGAATAAACGGGATTTGAGGAGAAAATGACTTAATACTAGTAAAATTATTCATGCATTTTACTTGACATGGAGTTAGTTCCAGGCGTGCTACTCTTAAGTCTAAGATTCGGTGTCTTGTGATTTGCTAATATGCAGAGGTGTATATGGTGTACTCCTCTGTATTAGCACTTATCATGTGCTGCTGGAACTCGAGTACATAATTTATGTACGTTTCGAGAATTATACACCTCTTTTTAACCAGGATCTCCAGGATCCCCCCTGAAAACCTCAGTCGCAAAGTCCAGCTCTGGCCTGACCATCCACTGGACACCGGGAGAAACAGGAGCTGGCCGTGTCACAGGTTATGTCATCGAGGCACGCCCTTCAGGTGTGTATCATTAGACAAATAAAATGTGCAGCAGATTATAGGCTCTCTAATCTCTTTCACGTGTTTGATATAAATGAGTCTAGTGTTGTAAGCAAATGGCAGCACTAAGCAACGGCATGTACAGTTATATTAATCATATAGAAGCATAGATTCATTTATAGGGCAGTGGTGGCTTAGTGGTTAAGGCGATGGGTTACTGATCAGAAGGTCAGCGGTTCAGTCCCCACTATCACCACTGT
>JAQMYF010000001.1:40619913-40630429 GCA_030014195.1 Neosilurus mollespiculum
TATATGTAATTACCCCTCAGCCATACTTGGCCAAAGGGGTATTGCTATTGCCTTCGGCATATGTCTGTCCGTCTGTGTGTCCATTGTGGTAGCAGTACAGCCTCTAATAATTGACCAGTCGTGCCAAAATTTGGTGACAAGATGTATCTTTGCAGCCTCCAAACACCTATTCAAAATGAACTTTATTGGTTAATTATTACAGTAATTGTAACACTTTCATTAATTACTATTGATCAATAAGTTTGCATTGTGTGATTCCAATAACAAGATTGTGTACTGCATTAGCAGTGGGCACTCACTTTGTGCTCCTGTCCTGATTGCATTGTGCTTCATTCAGATGTGCTCCTTCAAAAGCATGTACTCACTATGTGCTCCTCTTTTTTATATGTATTTGTATTACCTTCTGTAACAAGATTAAGCTCACAAGATTAAGATACACCATCGGCCAAGGAGTTTCACGTGGTCGCACGGGTATTTTATAAACTGTACAGCTGCAAGGTGGATCAACAAGGTGCATCATAAAATGGCCAAAGAATGCACAGTATCATCTTTGTACACCTTTTTCCCCACTTCTATGTGGGTCAGTGTGAATAGATTGAGGTACTAGGATTAGGGGCCTTGCCTAAGAGCCCAGTGGTTGCAGGTTGGTGGTGCTGGTGTTGAAACTTTTGAGCCAGCAGTTAGTATCCAATAGCATTAACCCGTTGAGCCACCAATGCCAACAAAGAATACATCGTTTATACCTGAGTCATATCTGACCATCATTTGTCCTGTGGTGGTCTCTTTTTCATTGATGGACGGTATAGATGGCCCTGTATAGCAGCAGTGCTCCCATGCTTAATTCATTATCTGAACCGCTTATTATGAAGAAGCAGGAACCAATCTCAGATTACTCTGGGCGAATGGCGGGGTACACCCTAAACAGCTTCCTTGTATATTGCAGGCCCAACACAAACCCAAACTACCATTCATGCTCACATTCACACCTCAGGGCAATGTGGAATAGTCAGTTAGCCTAATGAGCATGTTTTTGACTGTGGGGGTAAACTGGAGCACCTGGAGGAAACCAATATATGCACAGGAAGAACATGCAAACTCCACAAAGATACGCCCTTGCCAGGCACATGGCTGGAACCTATAACCTTCTTGCTATGAGACTAGCATGCCAACCACTACACCATCATCCCCTGCTCCCATCATTAATTGTGCAATATATTTACTTGATAAATGGGCCAAAGAATGTAGATACAATCGTAGAACACCCAAAAAAAACTTTCTAAAAGAAAATCTTTTGAAGTCACATTAAACTTCATAAAAGTTTTTGTGTATGACTCAGTCCTTTCAAATTTGACTCGCAAGGTGAATACTGTCACATGTTCTTTCTGCACCAGCACAATGATCTTCAACTTTTGTATATGCATCAAAGGAGGAACGGTTATTTGAAAGGGTCATGAATCTCCACACTGAGCCTTTCATACCTACAGGCATTATCCTCTACCTCTGAGTCATTGTCAGTCTGTCTCAACATTGTTGTCAACCAGTCAGTCAAGCCTTGTCAGAAATTGTGTCCTTAGATCGTTGGCATATCTGGGCCATGTTCTCTTCAGCTCACTCAAATGAAAACGTGAGCAAGAGGAGATTTACTTACCGTCACATTTTCTGTACCACTTCTCCATATACTGGCAGCAATTCCCATGACTAATTTCACCAGGAAATGAAATGTGAAACCATCTGCTGAAGGTGACTTCCATTTAAGCAATAGTGGAACAGACGGTGCTAGAAATGTGTTTTGGGAATGACCTGTTATCAACAGTTCTATGCTAAATATTGAAGCTGATGTTGGTATTAAACAGCTTTTGGTCAGAATGACTAATATCGATATATGTAGGGTTTAAGTCCATGTCTTGCCTGAAGAACTGGAAAAATGAGAAAATAATAGCTCTGTGAAAGCTCCATGAAACATGGTTACAGTTGTCTTAAAAAGATAATCATGTTACTTACAGAGAAGTGCCCGTGTATCACATGACCTACACTCTTTGTGTATGTCCTTCCCAACAATGCTAGTAGAATAAGGCAGTTTGGTGAATGAATGAATGAATGAATAGCTGAATCACCCAATGGTCAAACCACCACTGTTGACAATTGAAAAAAAGGTGAAAAGCTTTTTCTAGTAAACCAAGAAATCATTCTCTCTCTCTCTCACTCTCACTCTCTCTCTCAGCCCAGATGGACACCCCGTTTTATGAGGAGTGGTGGTTTCTGATTATCCTCGCCCTGAGTGGTCTTATTCTGCTGCTGATGATTGTTTTTGGGCTTGTCTTGCATGGACAGAACAAGAAGTACAAAAGCTGTGGAACAGGTGTGACCAAGACCATGTCATGTGAATCCATCCACTTGAACTCATACTCAATTGCCATACATTGAGCTGCTAAATGTTGATCTATATTAGATGTTGCTCATAGTGGTGTTGCCCCGATCATGATATGCTGATCACCGCAGGTAAAGCTGTGTCCACTGTAGAGGAGAGGGTCACACTGGACAATGGAGGCTTCACAGCTCTGGAGCTCAACAGCAGACCTATCCATGTTAAGAGCTCCTTCCTGAGGAAGAACGGCACCAGGTGAGAATACGCTACCTAACTCTGGTGTAGACTCATCTTAACCGAACTCATCACTCTTCTGGCTTAGCATATTCACATCTACCATAAAAAAATAAACATATTATATAATTGTGTATAGTAATATTTAGTAATCCACAATGGCTTTTTTCCACATGTGTGTGTCTGAATATTGAAATGACTATGAAAGGCAATTGGTCATGAAGATAAAACAATTCTGCCGAATAAAATGATAGATTGAATAAAAAAATATACCTCTTGTGGGGTTTTTTAAGACTTGGGTGCTTTATCACATCCACATAGACAATATATTCAATTAACTAAATGAGTGTTTCCCTATAATGAAAAATCGAGTCAGAGTCCTTTAACATTTATGGAAGGGGGCCTGACCACAGATTGGTGGGGGGGTGTTAAATGGGGTATCACGTATGAATGATTTCAGTGGGACCTAGGGAAGTCCATCTAGGTACTTTGCTCTTGTAATTCCACACTGTAATCAACGATTTCCTTTAAGTCCTCGATGGTCTGTGGACACCTGCCATATCACGCATAGGTGGGTCTTTACCAAACTTTTGTGACAGGGCTGACAATGCAGTTGTATAGAATGCCTTTGTATTCTGTAGCAATACATTTTCCTTTCACTGGAACTAAAATACCCAAACCTATTCTTGCATGATATTGCCTTTATACACAAAGTGAGTTCCATAATGATATGGCTTGCCAAGGCTGGAATATAAGAAGATAAGTATCCTGCACAACCCGGATCTCAGCCCCACTGAGCACCTTTTGGATAAACTGGAATGCCGACTGAATGCAGAGTCTTCTCACCCAATACCAATGACTGACTTCACTAATGCTCTTGTGGCTGAATGAACACAAATTCCCACAGACGCGATCCAAAATTTAGTGGAAAGTCTTCTCAGAGGAGTTGAGGTTATTATAACAGGAAAGACAAGCCTTGTAATAAGATCCTCAACAAGAACATATGGGTGCAATGATCAGATGTCCAAAAACTTTAGCTATATAGTGTATGTTCATGCACTATGCTTCACAGGAAGTCAGGAGAGAAAATGGTCATGGCGGTTAATTTATTCATCATTCCAAAATGTTAGAGGTGCGAGGTAATAAACTGCAATAATAAACTAATTGAATTTACCAGTTTGGCCCTGGAATTAACTGTCGAGCTGTTTAGGGTGTACCCCGCCTTTGCCCGAAGTGGGCAGGGATTGCCTCCTGCCTGCTTTCAACCCTAGTCAAGGATAGAGCGGATTGGAAATGAAATTGAATTTACTAGTTCCTACATCCCCATAAATTACACATGATTTTTTCATTCCTTAAGTCATTGGTATTTCATTTATGAGGACATGGTGGCTGAAAAGAACACTGTATGTAAGGCTGGAAAACGCCCAGCATGGGACGTTAGTCCATTACTATATACACATATTCACACATATATAGGATATTAGGTATTCCACCTTATGGCATATTTTTTGGGAGGATTTAAGAGGAAAAAGCAGAATCTGGAGAGAAGCACTACATGGGCTCAGAGAACTTGTCATACACATATAGCACAGCTCACGATCGCCCCGACACAAGTTTTTTAAATCTGAAACCAGACAGTTGAATTAACAACATATGGTTAAATGGTACAGTAAATAAACTGTTTATTTTACAGTTATGTTCTACTTTCTCCTCCACTGTGATAGATCCCCACCTCGACCCAACCCTGCAGGTCTGCACTACTCAGACGAAGATATCTGCAACAACTACAATGGTGCAGTGTCCACCGACTCCACAGCTCTTACAGAAAGAGCTGCAGATATGTCTGAATCTGAGGTAATGACTTCAATTAAAATGAGACAGGGATAGACACACACATTTGCATGATGAAAACTTCACTTTCCATGTGAAACAATAAGGCATTCTTATTATAGCCTGTTAGCTAAAGTGTCAAACAATTTGGCATCTTATGATCTTACACTGTAAAAACTTTACTGTAAAATTTACAGTAACTTACTGGCAGCAGAACAGCCAGTAAATTACTGTAAAATTTACAGTAACGCAGTAACCTTTACTGTAAATCGATTCCTCTATCGCACACCCTCTTATTTTAGGAGGTTTGATGAAAAAATAACCACAGTAAAAATTTCAATCCTGTAAAATACGTCTAAGTGGTCCCCCAGAGCCCTTTGATTTTGCACATTTTGACCGAAGTTTGGCAATATTTTAATGTTTAAGCAAAACAGCATATGCGTGACCCATATCTAGATCTACTTTGATTTTCATGCTTGTACACCAGGGATTTTGATCTTAGAAGTGATGCACTCAAATTTATTAACAACAGGAAATTAACAGTATGTAGCATCCTAAAAACAACTTATATTTTGGAATAAAAACAGCTGTCATTGATGTTCTAGAGGCAATATCATATATATAATTTATTATAAATTGTGATAAACAGGTTTTTGATATAATGTCTATAATATTTTACAGAGGATTTTTATCATAAATAATATTGTTAGTGTGAAGGAGCTGCATGTAATTAATGTAATAGTCAATTATAAATTTAGGATACTGTGTATGTACAGTACTACATACGGTTAATTTCCTGTTGTTAATGAATTTGAAAATCACTGTATAAATATTTAATTGGTGTATCTAACTCGGAAGAGCTCCCTTACCAGACAGTGGCTGCTTGGGCCTGCTTCCAGTCTTCACTGTATCACGCCGCACTCAAAAGCTCCCAGAAAGCCATGCGCCTTACAATAACATACAGTAACAATAGAGTGGCTTACTGTAAAAACACAGTATTGTACTGGGGGTAGTACCACAAGACAGTAACATACAGTAAACAGGTCAAAACACCACCACTTTATGTTACTGTAAAAAAAATTTAAATACAGTATTATACTGGAGATATTACTGAAATACAGTAACATACAGTAGATCTGCTGCACAGTATGTTACTGTATTTTACTACAGTATTATACTGCCAAAACTGCAGTAAAAAGGGAACAGTGTATAGGAAATGCTAGATAACTTGAACTATATTAAAAATATAGTTGATAGTAGTACTGCACATACATACATACATTCACACATCCACAAACTGCTGAAAATATTAATGCTGGCTATTACAGAAAGAATTCATTGCTATGTATTGGGCTGCCTAGCCACAGACCAGTAAGGAGGTGTTAATGTTATGGCTGGTCGGTGTACACGTATACTGTATACACATTATATAGGTGCGTACACATTTTTCTGGTAACTTACAATGTGATTTTGATATGCCAGGCCACAGACAGTGAGTGTGAGGAGGAACCGATCAAGCACTCATTTGTGAACCACTACATGAGCGACCCGTCTTACTTCAACTCGTGGAAACGGCAGCAGAAAGGCCTGAAGGAGACGCTGGCTTGCGCATATGAGGAGTGTGCCAGCGGAGATGGAGAGGGCTACTATCAGACTGTTGTAACCCAACACAGTGTGGGAGGAGTGTACACACCCACTGGGCAGCCTGCACCAGGCTCGCGTACTCCTCTCACAGGCTTTTCGTCCTTCGTGTGACACTCCCCGAGGAGCAGGACCCCTCTGCCAATCTCTCGTTCTGGTAACTGAGGGATTTGGTATAAGGCACAACACGTGGGAAGACATTTTAGCTGGACTTTCAGCATGAGCACTACACGGGACAACTTGAGTGTCCTCTCAGAAGGGTTAATGAGGAGAACTCATGGACAATCACTGGAACCACAGGCAGAGAGAAAAATAATGCAGAGTGTATTACTGTACATGTTCTTCGTAGGGCCCGACTCGAGTGGAGAAGATGATACTTGTATTACCAGCTGGGAATAAAAACAAGGTGTTGCAGTGAACTATTTCCAGACTTGATAACCGACACAACATTCCTACAGTGACTCTTTATGGTGGCACACCCTCACAGTCTACACCAACATTCCTGCCGCTATTCCCTTTATGAAGGATTTTACATAGGGCAAACACTCTGTAATTATTATAAACGTACTTTAAACTGTATATACTGTCAAGTCTGAATAGTCTCACTTGCCTTCAGTGTCTCTATATATACACGTGTTCTATTTGTGATCAAAATGATCATGAAACTGTGACAGGTGTGATGAGGAAGCACAGCACAGCACAGTGCAGTGGGACTCAGTCATGACCACAGCTCCAGATACACTGTCTGCTCAACCGGAGCCCATTACATCAGTGAGCCAGCCTCGCCGTCAGTCGTGCAGTGATTCTTTGTGTTGCATGTCATCCTCATTCATAAGGTTGCAATTAAAAATTCAGTTTGTTCCCATTTTATCAGGCTGAACAACTGCATTCACTCAAAAGGTTTCTTTTTTCTTTTCTTTTCTTTTTTTTAATGTTCGCCGAAATCCTACGTTCCTTGTATTTAAAGTCTGAGGTAAAAGCCGACAATTAACTCTTTTCACTCCAGTCATGAAGGTAACTATTAATACACAAGCTGTGTTTCAAATGGTATACTTTGTCTAGCAGGAGCTCTCAGCATACTGTTAATACCCCCGAAGATGTACTGAAAAATCGGTGGCATCCTGTTCTATGCAGCATCATTCAGGGATGCTAATCCTAAGCAGAAAGTTTTTCCTGTGGAGGCTGAACTGACACAAGTTGGTGATGTGAAGTATCATATTTAGAGCAATATGTCAGTGTCTGATTTGAGATGTTACTCAGGGACAGCTGGCAGAAGAGAGCTAAGACCCACTGTCTTTCAAAGATTTTTTTAAAAGAAAGATGATCATACAATGTTTCATTTTTGCTAAGTATTGTAGTTCAGACTATTTACTGTTTGTCTTAATGAGGATTATTTTGGATTTTGGTGGAACAAGCACTACGATGGCGGTAGGAATAATACATGGAAGATTCTAGGTTTTGGCGGCACAGTGGCGTAGTGATTAGCATGTCCGCCTCACAGCAATAAGGTCCTGGGTTTGACTCCTATTCTCGGCGAGATTCAGTGTAAAGTTACTAATAAACATAATGATTAAGACCTTTACAACCAGCTGTCACTGATGCAACTCTAGTACAAACTTCAGGTATGATTTAAGTAAAAATAGTATATTATAAGATTCTAGCAGTATTCCATTTGAGACACAGGTGTCTGAGTTTTTATATATTTTATTTTGTTCAAACTTGTTTGTTTTTTTTTCACTGTTTACCAGATTTGATTATTCACTGATATGACTCACGTGTGTTTTAAAAGCTGTGCAGTACACGACTGGAGTGACTGGTTAATCCCAATGAGCTTTTGCACATTATTTATGTACTTTCCAGTGTTCTGGATGAGAGACATTGTGAGTTTGGGTATCAGATAAGCCTGGGCTGACATTCTTCTCAAACTGTGTGAAATCTGAGCACAAATGAAAACATTTCAATCACTGGTTTGAGGAAGTCGGCTCATATCCGTTACCACTCCCATGGGATAACGCGTGGAATATCTTCGGATGTTATAAGTCAGAAGGAACGGAGTGTCAACTTGTATTTCCAGCACTCATAAGCCATAAGGATATAGCTTTCATTTTAGTTTTCTTTTTCTTTCAGTTGATTTCTCCTTAGATTCACTTTTCTTTATTGGATTTTAAATATTTGCCTTTTTTTTTATGTGCTAGACATGTATAAAAGTGATTCTTCCTTCACAGTAGTGTTCGGTAGTGATGCACCACCATTTGTAATTGTATTACTTTTTTGTTGTTTTTGTAGTTTTTCAAGTTGTGAACAAAGCAAAGCAACATATTCGTGTTTATACCTGCCATTTCACCCCAGCCTGAGTGTATGTCATTACCGTCTGTGAAGTAAAAGCATTTTCCCAGTTTTTCAGTGAAGTAAATGTTTGATATTGAATTAAAATGCATCATGAACTTTTTCACTTACACGCTATTAAAGACACCCAGAAATAGTACTGAACACAGTTTACTCATTATTCACTCATTTGCCAAGCAACTTAATCTTACTAAAGTTATGGAGAAGCTGGAACCTATCTCAGCCAACACTGGGCAAAGGCAAGGTACACCCTGAACAGCTCACCAGACCACTGTAGGGCCAACACACACAACCTTTCACATTCACGTTCAGGAGGAACGAGGAAATTGGAGTTCCTGGAGGAAACCCACACAAGCACAAGGAAACCGCAGACTCCACACAGAACCCGGGACTCAAACCCAGGACCTTCTTGCTGTGAGGCAGATGTGCTAACCACTAAGCCACCATGCCGCCCAGCACAATTCGTTCTGTAGTAAATAGATTTATAATTGCCTAGAAGGGCAGAGGAAGATCATTACACTTTAACCCTCATCAACACCAGCAGCTCCTGATCATAGATTGTGGGCTCAGGCAAAATTAAACTGAAAGAAACTTATTCTATAACCTGCTATTTAGTAAGTGTTTATTAGGTTAGCATCAGGGTAGCATCTTCATTCTGAGTCGCGTTCAATGTACTTAACTGTGTTTCCCACCACAAAAGGAGGAGTTATACCTTTAATCATAGCTGCCAGGTTTCAACAAACTTTCCAGCACAAAAAGCCCATCAAGCAGGCACTGGAAAAGAGAGATTCTTTACTTTTTGCTTTCTTTTAATTTCTAGGCCTTTTGTGAAAAATACTCCATAATCCTTCTTTCGCTCTCCCAGTTTAGTTTAAAATACTTGCTTTAAAGCAGGGTTAATGAGGCAGTCAGTGCACTTCCCCATGACTGCACAATGTTTATAAAGGTAAAGCAAGCGATCAAATATGGGGCTATATCTGTCTTTATGGCTGAAGTGCCGTTGAGCATGGCACCTAACCCCAAACTGCTCTCCAGGCACCCCAATGTGTGTGGCAGCATATTGCTCCAAGTGTGTGTGCGTGTGCTCACTTTGGATGGGTTAAATGCAGAGGCAATAATTTCCCTTGCAGGCTTAATGCAGTATAGCAAAATAAATAGCAAATAACAGAAATAATAAGTTCAATGCACTTCAAATGAAATAGAGCTATGAAAGAAAACTTAAAGATGGACTATTTACAATTAGGTCCATAAGTGTTAGGAAAGTGTCACGGCGGATGGTGAAATGAAGCCATCATGAGGTGAATGAAGTGTAGACTTTCAGCTCTAATTTAAGGGGTTTAACTTAAAGATTGCCTTAACCATCTTGGAATTACAGCCATTTTTACATAGTCACCCCATTTTCACAGGCTCAAAAGTAATGTGCCAATTGACTGATAAGCAGTTTAATGGCAAGTTATTTCTTGACAAATTAAGAACATGAAATGTAATTGATTTCAAGTGTTGAATTTTTATTTGGCAGCCATTTATGGAAACTCTCAATATGTGTTCCAAAGAAGCGTAAACACAAGTAGAGGAAGCCATTAAGCTGAAAATATAAACAAAGGTATCATGAGTGGCCAAATCAATAATTAGGTGCATTCTTAAAAAAGAAAAAAAAAAGGGAACACACTGGCAACACCAAAAGACCTGGAAAACCATGGAAGATAATTAAAGAGGGTGATAGTAAAATTCCTTCCTTAGTGAAGAAAAAACCTACTCGCAACATCCAGTCATGCCAAGAACCCTTTTTAGAAGGTTGGCTTATGATTGTTAAAATCACCAGAAGAACTGTGGCTGGTTCTGGAAGATACTCAGTAAAACTTACAGCTCATTAACATCAACAACACAAACTTCCCGAGACTACTATATTTTTAAAGCAAAGGGTCATCACACCAAATGAGTTTGTTTCATTTATTACTGTATATAATTTTTTTTTTTTTTAGAAATAAATTTTAATATAATATATATTTTTGGTGTGTGTGTATGTATATATATATATATATATATACAGTACAGACCAAAAGTTTGGACACACCTTCTCATTCAATGAGTTTCCTTTCT
>JAQMYF010000001.1:40655238-40670366 GCA_030014195.1 Neosilurus mollespiculum
TATGTGTGTATGTATGTATGTATGTATGTATATAGATAGGTGTGTATATGTGTGTGTGTGTGTATGTGTGTGTATATATATATATATATATGTATATGTGTGTAAGTGTATACACACAGCTTAGAATGTCATGTCAATGGCAGTTGAGGCCTAAGAGTTTCCTCCAATGGTTCTTTCCAGGTAAACTGACATGGCTAGAAAAGGCACTTCAGCCCATAATAAGTCGGATTCATAACATCTATTTTTAACCAGGACAGTATTACATTGTATTTGAAAAGTTATGATAAGTATGATTGCAAATATGCCTCCTGTAAAAGTCGACATGGTCCAAGAAGTTAAAACCGAGATGTGTAAGTGGTTGTACTTTGACAACAGTAGTGTGAGGGGTGTGTGTGTGTAGCTCTGATTGGCTGGGTGTAGAGCTCCACCTCAGCATGGGGTGGTAAGACAAGCTACATACGCGCACACACAAATACAAATGCACAAACACACACAGCCCAACTGCCACATTTTATTTTAACCCAAAATAAAAGGAGTCCCATGCCAACAACAACTTACAACACGTTATGCATGTGGTGTTTCAGCTCAGGAGTTGTGCTCAAACAACACTTGATTTCTCCCAAGTAAAAGCAGTTCTTGCTTGCAGTTGGGATCCTGTAATATCATGCAAAGGCCTCCAAGTCTCCCTGATGCAGGTTCAGGGTTATCGGATCCGTTCAGCACTGTAACCAGGATGCAAGCTGTAGTGAGGGCCATGTTACAAAAATCTTCTCAGTGTTTACTTCTCAATTATTCTCAAATAATCTCAGTGTTTACAAGACAGACAGGTAATTTCTCAGTTCCATTTTTACACTTGTATTAAAGTGCTGGCAGTCAATGTAGATTGTTAAATGTTGTTTTGATAAATATGTCATGGATTGCATCTGCAGCTAGAATTCTAGAAAGGAGAATTATCTGGCGAAATTCCAAGTGTTTTGGTTTTTACAAACTAACACTGTGGTGTCTCACATTTATCTCATATACTTCATTCTTGCATAAACTCAAACATTATTATCGCTACAGTAAATGGCCAAAACTATGTGGACACTTGACTATCATCACTTTTGTGTTGGGTTTTCATCAAACTGTTGCAGCAGAGTTAGAAGCACACAGTTTCCCTGAATGCATCCATATTTTGTAGTATTATAATCAACGATTATTCACTGAAGGCGAGGTGGATGTCCCTGAATAGGCCGAGATGTCAGTGAAGTGACATCCACTGAGGAAAATAAGTTTTAGCATCAGAGCTTCTGAGCTGAGCCCCATAGGCATGAAACATGACTTGGATGGAGCACAGAACATAAACTCATTAAAAAGTTAATTAAATTAACAGGACAGGTGATACAAATGAAGCTGGATATCAGTTAGTGAAAGGTGGTTAAAAGAAAACTTAAGTGTTAAGGGAGTGATCATACTAGAGGTGCAATAGAAAGGCGAGTGACTCGAATGGCAGTTCGCGGCTGTCGCGTTTCATTCTCAAATTTGTCGTGTGACAATTTTGGTCGCCTGATTTGTGAACTCGACGCAAAAAATTTCAAACATGTTTGAAATATCTGCAAACGTTGCAAAATGAGGCTCTGATGCGGAATAGTCTCATACTCTTCTTAAATAGTCCGCACATGTCGTAAGAAGGTCTCAAAGTTGTCGTTTGCTATCAAATTATTTGTTTTTCTTTCGCAAGGAAAAGCGAGCAGTTGGCGATTTCCATTTGGAAAGTTTGAGAAAAGTTGGAGACCTTCTGTCATCCGCCATATTCCGTGTATTTTGTCATCATTTGTATTCTATTTGCATTTTGTTTATGCTAATAATGCTCAAAGAAAAAGCGGATGCTTTAAGAACAAAAAGCAAACAAAACGCGACTGATTTACGACGGGAAATTTGCTTTTTTTTTGCAAAAACATCCACAAACCAATCTCAAATTATATGCGAATCAGTTGCAAATTCTCACATGACTTTTGCACGATATTCATATTTAAGCTCAAAATATTTGCTTGCATGTGGAGTTGCGATACGCAGGAGAGATTTATTTATTTCCTCCAGGGTTGAAGTTGATTCATCCCTTAAAGGAGCCGCAATACTCTTATAACACCAGGTTCGGACACCTTTCAGTAGAGATATCTAGCAGAAGCTCTCTTTTTAGGCAGCACCTAAATCTGTATATTATATACTACACAGGAACAAAAGAAGCAGGATTTTAATGCCTCCGTGCCAGTGATAGCCAGGGCTGGGGGCTTTATGTTTCTGGGTTGTTGGTCAGTATGTACATCTGGTCCATTTTTGAGAACATGATATCCCGAGAAGTCTTTGCACAAATGTCCAATCTGACTCAAGCATAAGCTGATTCGATTTTGGAGGTCATAGGTCGATGGTCAAAGTCACTGCTGCCTTATGTATGCCATTTTTGTGAACACAATGTCTTGAGAATGCCTTGAGGGATTTTCTTTGAACTTTGCTTAAACGTCCACTCTAACTCAAGGATAAACTGATTAGATTGTGAAGGTCACAGGACAAATGTCAGGGTCACTGTAGCCTAACAAACCAAAAAGAGATTTTTGTGGGTGATTTTTCCATTTTGAGAGTCTGACGATGATAACGCTACCTGCTTCAAGTGACTGTGATGAACCATGAGTGTCTGCCATTTTGATTGAGGTATAGATTCAGATAGATCAATCAGTTTGAGTGTCTTATTTACTATATACAAATTTTTCATCACTGAAACTAAGAGACCCAAACCTGTCCGGGTGTACCAGTGCCTTTTTTAGAGTGGGCCATATTGCATAGCTTTCTTTTGTAATTTTTTAGATGGCATTTTGTTGAATTTCTCAAATATCAGAATCAGTGATAGTCACAAACCATGAGTGTTTATCCACCAATTCCAGTCAAGCATTATCCACTTGGGATTTAAACCCCCGACATCAAACCAGTCAGATTGCGTCACATACATACATAAAAAAGAATGTAAAAAGTATCTATTTTTTTAATTTCAAAAAACATTTATTGTATTAAAACTGGTTTTGCATGTACATTGAAGGGAAATTAGTTTTTGTAATTTAATATACAGTATGTCTAGTTCATATATCAACTTTTTCTTTTTAAACATTTCTTGTCAAGGACTTCTGCTGTTCATTGCTGCACACAATTTTATGCATTCATTATTCCGTTTTTCTGTACATTTTTCTATCAAAGCCTAACTTAATAAAACAGAACAGTGGACTAACCTTGAGGCCAAAATACTGAAGCATTAAAGTCTCCCGAGTTCTCCTGTTTACTGTACCAACAAAAGGCACATGACTGTGTTTAGGTTGGCACTTGCTTAAACTCATTTACAGAGGGAAATCTTGTAATATTTCTCAATCATCAAAATGATAAAATATTAACTATTTGGTTAAATTTCAAGTGCTTTGGCTTCCTACTTTGCAGGTTTCAGTCATATCAGTGTAATTTTAAGCATTTAAATGTTCTGGAACGCTGGTTATGAATTCTGAAAGAAAACAAAGACAGACATATATTCCTAACAAATGTAAAGCATTTGTGGGTTGGGGTTTAAGAGATTTATTGTGTGTGTGTGTGTGTGTGACTGTGTGTTTGTGTAACTGTGACCTCAATAACTCACAAACTAATAGACTGATTTCCACAAAATTTTAACCAAATATGGGTCTTGGGCCAGTGAACAACATATAAAATTTTGGGCATAATCCGGAGGGTTTTGAGGGATTTTTTTAAACATTACAGTAAAGGACAAGGAGGCAAAAATAACCCAGAATGTGCATGAAAAAAAAAACAGCTTTTAAATTGCAGAACAGGCCACAAGAGGGCACCATAATTCTACATCATCTGCCACTAACCCATATAAAGACGAGATTACACTACTTTGGTATAGGTCTGCACTCTCTGAGTTCATTTTAGTTGGTCCTGCTTTCAGGGCATCCTATCACTCTTTTCAACTGAATGTTGAATGTTCTGTCTTGCCTTTTTTTTAATCATTACCCAGTAAACCTATTGTAAAATCTCACATTGTCCAGAGGATATCTTTTGTTTCTGTTTAATTTTTTTTACTTGCATTCATATTATCAAGCCAGTTGCACTGACTGAGATCTTTGCTATGGCTCTGTACTATTTTTTCCTGTCAGATATTGTTGTCCTTGAGAACTTTAGGAAGCTCTGTCACCTTTACCGTGATTGCATGAAATCCTCCCAACCCAACACAATGTCTTTTATAACGATGGAAGAGGAGCAGGGCATTTCATTCCTACTCGAAAATGCAAAACACGTATATGTTTTACAAATAATCCTGCATAATCACGATGAATAAAAATGAACATGTAGATTATGTGAAGCGTTTTACATAAATGTTCAGTAGCTCACTGCATTTTCCTTGGCCCTTATCAGTGCACAGAACAGAGCCATGGGGCTTGTTGTCATGGAGCTCACAATGGCTATTCCAGTAGACACCTATGAAAACACAGACCGACAAACAGAACCAGAGCTGGGTGCATGCCAGACCTGCCCTTCAAAACAACTGTAGTGTGTATACTGCAGCAGCAAGTGGAGTTCTTTGCGCCTGAGTTGCTCCTAAAGAACTGCATCAATTTACCGCTTTTTGGCTATACTGTTCCAAATTACAAACGTAGTTCCACCAATTCCAAAGAATTTACTGTCTTGGGTGCAGCAACCTTGGGGAGTTTAGAAGTGTTTTCTCAGAAGTTTGGTATTTGTTTTTCCAACCATTTTTTTAAAGAAACAGCCTAAGGCTTGAGAATGGTGCTATAAATTCTTACTTATAAATCTAAAAAACGTTTAAAGGTGCTGTTGGTTCTTATTATTCACAGTCTGTCATATATAACAGTTTACTGTGGAAATAATGTGATCATGTGGGCATCTCAAAAGAATTATTAATAATTTACCTTGTAAACGTTCTTCATCCATTTAACTATTTCACACCAACATAAATGAAGACAGGAAGAAGGGCACACCGCTAACATTAACATTAGCAAACCTAGCTGCCTAATAAACCATTTGAGACCATCAGACTTAGCAGTAACTTCTACAAGGCAGTGTAGCTGTGCCTTTTGAAATTTTGCGATTCCTCAATTCATATTGGAGGCCAGGAGGATAGGTCATCTTATGATGACTCTTGTTTATTATTGTTATTTCTTGCAAAGTAATGACTACTGAAATGTAAAAAAAATAAAAATGACCCATCCCTAATATTATGTTGCCAGATTATTACTAAAAACCCACCATAATACATCTCATGATAAAAGACTCAGTAACTTTAGTAACTTGCAACACGTTGGTACTGTAGGTAACACCGTCATCTCATAGTGCCAGGGTCACGGGTTTATTCCTGAGCCCCAGTGACTCTGCAGAGTTAACTTTATTTCATGGACTTGAAAATGTGTCAAATCATGTTGGCTCTATGAAAACAAATTGTGGGATTGTAACTCATTCACCAAGATGTAGTGTACACATTTAAGTCACTGAGTTTTTGTTCTCAGTACAGGTGATTATAAGTTGCTGAAATATTCAAACTAGTCTAAAAAGTCACCTGAGTTTCCCCCCACAGTCTGAGATTTAACGTGGACAATAACTGAAGCTCTTGACCTGTACACATGCATGATGTCATACATTGTGCTGCTGCCACGTGATTGGCCAATAAGAAAATTTGCATGAATGTGCAGATGTACATCTGTTTTTAATAAAGTGGGAGTTTAGGGAGCGTGTAGAAGAGTTACTCAACATATGCATCTGCTGTATGTAAGAAGTACACTTCAGTGTGGACAAATGGAATGATCTGAAATTAAATTTAAAAAGGAGTGAGGATCAGAAGGGTTGAGATTTATTTATTGTAGGAAAAAAAACTATTACTCTGGACGAATATCACACGCAAGTCAGAAAAGTAGGAGCTCAGAGTTCCAATGGCTGTAGATGTAGTAAATACAGTATTAAAGCCTTACAGCCAGAAACAATCAGCTGAACAAGTGTGATGAAGTGATAAAGGAAAATGAAATTAAATGATTGGGCTCACCTATCAAAAGTAATGGAGCGTGCAGTCAGGGTGGAATGGGTGGATAAGAGTGGCTGGAGGGATTCGTGATAGAAGGGTATCTGCAAGAGTGAAAGGAAAGGTTTATAAGGCAGGAATAAGGTCTGCTATGCTGTGCGGTTTGGAGATGGTAGAAGAGATGAAAGTAGCGGAGATGAAGATGCTCCTATTTTCTCTTGAGCTGACAAGAATAGAGAGATTCATTAGCAATGAATATATTAGAAGTACAGCACAGGTAGGAGTGTTTGTGGATAAAGTGAGAGAGGTCAGACTGAGATGGTTTGGGTGTGTGCAGAGGACGGATGAAGGGTATATTGGTAGTAGAATGTTGAGGATGGAACTGCCTGGCAGGAGGAGAAGAGGAAGGCTTAATAGGAGATTTATGGATGTGGTGAGGAAGGACATGCAGAGATGGAGAAGAAATGGAAGTAGCTAGAAGAAGGAGTGTATGAAGATAAACTGGTAGCTATACTGGTAGCCCATCATGATGAACTGCACTTGAAGGATTTCTCCTCCTTAAAATACAGCAGGTGAAATTCTGGCCCAAAAAAAAAAAAAAAACAACCCTATCCACGTATCCCATCCAAATCAGACCTTGCTAATAACTGCAATTTTCTGGACTATTTACATCCTTATGATCAGGTGTCATGCTTCATGAGACTTAAATCGCATTCTGAATTTGCCTCAGTAACCTTCATGCACCTGAAGTCATTTAGGGAAGATTCATTGTGTCTTTATGCCTGGACTTATTTTGTCATTTGAAATCCATTCACGGATATCTCAGATGTAACTGAAACATTGAAAGTCTAGGGAATACTATTTCGGGGATTGCACTCTGGTTTCCAAGCAGCAGAACTTACTGTATGTGTATCAAACTGTATATTGTAATTATATTGCTATGTATTTATGCCATAATAACAAGGCTACAGAGAACGCTCTCTTCGTATCATGTGCATGTGTGCGACTGAAGCCTTCGCTCTAACACACTGGCTTTTGTTGTTTTTCTACAAAGGATTTATTTGGCAGTTCACTGTTACTAATCGGCAAAGATCACGCTTCATTTTCTGCAAACTTATGGAAGGCGAAAATAAAAAGGTCATTATTTATCTCTTAAGGATCCAACTGAATTCCCCTCCTTTACCCCTTCTTTTCCTAGCATGTTTTAGAACATACGGTGGCTGTCAGGAAGTACTTAGCATTTTAAAATAGAGCAATAATAAGTACAATCCGCTCCCTTCTGGTACATCCTTTAGTGCGTTTATTTATCTTAAGACAAATGTAAAGGAAGCTTATAGCTACTTTTGTTACCTTTTGCGTGAACTACGCAGATGGTACTGTGACGTGCTGATTTTCGTTTCACAGGAAATTGCGTGTGTGTGTGTGTTTGTCTGTCCGCAGTCCACGGTCCTAGTAAGTTATTTGGTTTATCAAGGTAAGTTTTTACATTTTGCATTGTTTTCTCACCAAAAGTAAAAATTGAGAGTCGCATGTGACACAATATATGGCAGTTGGTCCATGCGAAGGGTCAGTGAAGGCATATGATCTCTCCACCACTCACTGGCTTAGCACACAGTGTAAGTGTTAGTAGTGGTGGGTGATCTGTCTCTCTCTCATATATATGTATATATATGTGTGTGTGTGTGTGTTTATATCAGGTATGTTATGCTACTTATACATTTCTAGGATGCACAATCTGCTTTTCAGTATATAGGTTTGTTAACTATGTGTATAACTCACTATAAAAAAAAAAAATCACTTATTTAAAGTCCAAAATTAATTATTGAAGACTCAAAAAGCATGTTGAAGTGTTTAAGATTTAAAACCTTTCAAAACCCTTAGTTAAAGAAACAGGGTATCTGCAAGAGTGAAAATATGTTGTGATCTAAACATATATATTTATATATATATATAAAATCTTGAGTCGATTTTCCGTAGAACAGTGCTCAATACGTCAAAGTAGCGCTAAATACATGGTATGTGGGAAAAATAATAGGACTAGTTTTATCCCGACAAGCCTGCTTCATGGTTGCCCACTCCATATATATATATATATTGTGATAAACATGCTATAGTAAAAATTCTTTGTGATACCTGCGTTAATAAAAATAAAATTGTATTGCAACATTGATCACAATATTGATGTAATATTGTGTTGTGAAGATGTTTAAGTAATCAGATACTTTAAAATACGTTGCGTTGTACATTACCCAGGTGTTTGTAAAAATGGACAAAAGTATATTGTATAGTTGTAACGTTTATCAGTCTCTAAGCTCATATCTGGATATCATTCCACAAAAAGCATCAGCATCTTGTAAGAACAACCCAAAGAATGAAAGTAAAGATACATCAGTCAAGCAGCCAATGGTCAAATCATCCATTTTGTTTGTTGGTGTTTTTTTTCAGTGATGATTGATTATCAACCTAAAAATCATTGGTTTTGTGCGCCGCTTTTTTTCCCCTCTTGTTTCTGTTCACACATCCCGCACCATCCCCTCCCCGCTAACAGTGCCTGCACACGCTCACTCTTATCATGTTCATAACATGCTGAAATAGGAGTCTACTGGTGTTGATTTCAGAATGTGTCGGAAACACGAGCACGCCTGCTTTCAAAATGCATGTAAAAAAACTCGACCCACACACTGTACGCGCGCGTTGAGGGAATATGACATTGACTGCCAGGACCAATAGGCACAGATTTCTGAACATTGTTTTAAAAAAAAAAAAAAAAAAAAAAAAAAACAGAGTTTGGATTTCTAGCTGTTAATTGCTATATTAATTGTAATTTTATATTGTATATTAATTGTTGTTTGATTGTTAATAGTAAGCAATATTTTATTTATGTAGATTTTATCGTGTTTTCTTATAAGTAAATATCATTTATAATAAAATACAATTAACTATGATTTATACTATTAATGTACTTACAAATCTGCCAAGACAATGCAGTGGATCTTTAGTTTAGAGACATATTTTATGTTAAATAGTTTTTAAAAATTATTTTTGTTAGCATGTAGGCTCTTGTAGTAGGAGACCATAGTGATGTTTATCCTTATAAAATCATTTTGTTTTTCTAAAATGGTGTATTGGGTGTTAGATTTGGAAAAGTGTTCATAAACACGTTTATTTTTACGGTATATTAATGTGAGAGCTGGGTCTTATATTCTGTAATGGACACATTTAGCAAGCTAATGTTTGACACGATTTGTTTGGCAGCACTTTGTCACTTCTTCAGGGCCACAACGTCCTCAATGTTGTAATTATTCAACATTGTATTTTGAACATGTCCACAGTCAACAAGGTTGTAAGCATGGAGAGATGCTTTCAGTTGTGTGATTTTATTTAAAAAGCTTGTATAAGTGCTGGGAGATATTTCTGTGAGATGTGTAGACTGGATCAGTCAAAGCACCGTCACCTTACAGCAAGACGATTCTTGGTTCAAGCTGCACTGCATTTCGGTGTGGAGTGCGTTTCTCCAACAGTCCAAAGACATGCACATTAGATAACATCAGTAGTTCTGAATGAGAGTGTGAATGGTTGTTTGGGTCTGTGTTAGCCCTGCAATGGATGACAACCTGTTCAGGGTGTACCCCACCTTCTCTTCCAGAGCTGGGGTTCATGAATAAGTGGTACGATGGATGGATGGATGGTTGGTACACGTTTAGCCATTGTCAGGATTCCAAGCCGTAAGGACCTTTTACATTTACACTATTTGAAAGAGTTTGGTTCGTTGATTAGCACTATCTTTTAGTGTGAGGTGGTTGCCGCCACCCACAAACACCCGCCGATCCCCCGTCCAGCTTGTGTATATACCTCTTTTTTTATTTACAAATTGTACTGGGGATATAAGGGACCAGTACTTGTTAACTATTTTAGCCTGTTAGCTTCAGTTAAAAAAACAAATATTGATTTCAAACCTGTCTTTTCTAGATTTAGTGGAAATGAGAAATATGTAAGAATACTATTTTCATTTAATTTTATATTTCATTTTCTGTCCCAACAGGTGCACATTTCGTTTTCCCAGCACGGTGATAAAGATTCAGTTCACTGCACTGTATCACAAGGAGGCGCTGAAGGAGGACACTGCCGTGTCTCCGGTGATACCCCTGTACCCGCAGATCTCGCCGCTGAAAATCTCCATTCCTGAAAACAATTGCAGAAGCATGATGAGCCCTCTGCCTTCACCCACAGGAACCATCAGGTACAGCGGAGCTGGAACATTAACCAGCACCAGGTTACACATGTCCTGCTTCATTTAGCGTTCCTATCCAAACTCATGATCCCTTAATGTTTTCCTAAAGTGAACGCTAAGCCAGACCTTACGGTGCCTGTCAGCAGTGTTGCATGAACATGGGAAATGGGGAAAATTCTGAAATACAGCCCAAAACAAGCAAGTCTTGAGAAAAATTATGTTTTACCAAAGCAATAGGAAAATATTTTTGTTTAGGCGACTTTGTAATCTTGCATTGGCTATCTTTCTGTGAAGATATACGTGGTACAAGGAGCCAGTTTAACCAAAAAAGTGGTAAATACAGTCAGACTGCCTTATTATGTATAAGACCCACATGTCAGTGTTGTTGTTGGATAGCTATGTAACCGAGTAAAAACCGAAATTCAACCCAAACAGTTTAGTTTTAATCACATACTGCTTTCAAATTGTCCTTTATTTTAGCTCTTACACAGTTCTATTGTCAAAACCCTAGAAACCCATTCACACACTCTGTACCATGGCCAAAATGGAAGGGTGTACCCAGTTGGGTTGCAGAGATCATTTCCAGAAACTTTCTATTTCTATTTTCTATATGAAATTTAAAATGGGAAATTTTGAAAATGGGAACCGAGTTTGCATTAAAATTGTTTGTTTTAACCAAAATAAAAAGTAGCAAGATCTTTTTTTCTCCCTACTACAGCTAAGTTTCATGCAATTTTTGGTTTCTGGTTATTTCCATATATCCTCCTCTCACGTTATCCTCCGGGCCTGAGTACGCTTCGGTGATTACAGTGCAACTTTTTGTACTGAACTAAAGTGAACACCAGGATGGAGACAGTTTTTACATTGAGTTATTTGTAGTTATTGTTTCGGGCGCATTTTGGATACATGGCCTCTCACTTTGTATACAGCTATTAATTATGCAAAGCAATGATTTCCAGTAAATCAGTATGTGCTGCACACGAAGGAAGATTTATACAGAGGTAGATAATGTTGAGGGAGGAATTTGCAGCTGTATTTGTTGACTTCAGTGCAGGATTTTCAGTAAGGTGACAAGAGCTGTTATTAACCCAAATATTCTCTAATTAAATATAGAGTATGCATCATGGCATTCAGTTCAGTTAGTGATCTTGGTGCCCAAGTCCAATTGAATCATGCCCTGGACTGCTTGAAGAGGTGGACTCTGGCACTGTTCAGTTCGACAATGTAATCACGCTAATCAGATGAATTGGACTAAATTACTTAGTAAAAATATGGAAAGTTTATCCAACGGAACGCCGTAAGCAACTCATGTCTGGAGTTTCATATGACCCTGATGATTAATGATTGTTCATTATCCAGTTGTGAACAGTACACTTACAGTGCACATTAAAATTTGGTAGTAATAATATTGCCCTGAAGTAGATTAGGTGAGAAAAGTGAGGTAGGCGAGGGCGTTTGCTTACTAGTCAGAATAATTTTTATTCTGATTATGTAAAGATAATTTCACTACAGGAAGGGGTTTCTCAGGCCAAAAGAATTATTATAATTTTTTTTTTAATACAAAGAATTTCACAGGAAGCAAACAATGGAGTGACTTGACAGGTGTTTCACTTTATAAATAGTTTTTATGGCAATATTACTGAACTGTCATACAACCTATTGGTGTGATACCAGAAGCAAGAAGTGTTGCGCTATTCTATCTCTCTTATAATTTATTCCTGCTGAATAGCTGAACCGTCGAAAAAACCCACCAAAGTGTAAAGATCCTCCTGACAAACTGAAAACAGGAAATAAATGTAGAATTAATCCGGTCAGTAAGTTCGCTTAAACACAACGCTTTATATTCGACTGATGCACAAAGGATAGAGTTCACAAATACCGTGGCTGATTACTGGATCGTAAACTGATCTTGAAGGAAAAGTAGTAAGTAGTATGCAGAAAATGTAAAAATAAAAACTTTTGCAGTACTCATCAGTTATCTGGATGATATGCTACTTTGGTAAAATTTTCCAATTAACAGCCACAGCTCACTTTATTGGCTGGGCTCCTGAGTGGCGCATCGACAAGGTGCGCGACTATCAACCCAGAGATCGCAAGTTCGAATCCGGGTTGATGCCACAGCCATTCGTGACCGGGAGTCCATGGGAGCTAATTGGCCGAGCTCTCACGGGAGGGAGGGATGGCATACGGTCACTTCCCTATCACTCACAGCGATCACCAGCCAATCATGGGTGTCTGTGAGCTCATTCGTACGAGGGGGCGGATAGTGCTTTCCCTCCGAGTGTGTTAGGCCGTCCCCAAATACGCATGCACAGCAGTTCGAATAGAACTAAATAGAACTAATAGTTCGAAAAGAGGCGGGCGGTAGCATCGCATGTCACGGAGGGGGCATGTGCTTGCTTGCGCCCCTCCCCGGTCGGTGGTGGTCGTGTGGTAGGGAAGGCAAAAGTTGATGGGTGGGAATTGGAAACAACTAAATTAGGTGAAAAATAGGGGGAAAATCCCAAAAAAACCAAAAAAACATGGCTATCATTGGAAGTGGCGCTGACTTCAGCTCCGAATGTAAATTAGTAAAGTAATAAATTAATAAGGTATAAAGTAGCAAATGCATGTCTGGTTGTAAAACATTTTCATGTTTGACACAGTAGTCTATAATGCACTACATGGGAATTGTTATACCTGCATACTGTATTATACTGTACACTCAGGTGGGCAGTAGTGTGTAGTATCTAGGCCAGTATGCAGCATTTATTACAAAAGTACAGAGTTTCAGATACAGCCAGAAACAGATTATTAAAGGTTTTTGCATTAATGATCTTGAAACTCTGTATGGTGTTATTTGTAGCAATGGTAGAAAATCAGTTTTGGATTTATCCCTTTAATCCAAAACAGTCTGAGAGTCTGACTTTAAGAGCTGTTTTTGTTCCTAGCTGTTAGGCTTGACTTGCTCAGCAGGGAATGTATTTTGGTTTCTCCAAACACATTCCCAGTGTTTTATTCAGCCTGCTCATGCAGAAGGGAAGTCTGCCCCTAGCGGCCCCTCTGCATCTCTACAACGCATGTGACCGTGACTGCGAGCTGTGTGTGTGTGTGTGTGTGTGTGTGTGTGTACATGCCATATATGGCATGTGCCGAGCTCTGAGCACTCTGATTGGTGGAACGGCAAATGTTTGGTGTTTTTTTTTTTTTTTTTTTTTTTTTTTTTTTTTTTTTTTTTTTTATTCAGCGGAGGATAGTTTCCTTTTTCCGAGGGCTCCTAGTAGCCCACCCCATCCTCTCTCTCTTGGTCAGCCCCTACACCCAAAACAAACAGCGTGACTGCTCACTGTGCTTCGTGCTTTCTCGTCCACCCTCTTCTAGCTAGAGCAAAAGGTTTTTTTTCTTCAGCCAGTCTGACAAGTTTTCCACTGCTGAGCATGTGTTTTTTTTTGTTACTGTGTTGTTTTTCTGCAGCAGTCGAGCTAGCAGGGTTGAGAGTTTTGCAAGGATAAGGGCAGATGGGATACATTTTAAAGCCAGTCACTGCTGGACTAAACACTAGATGTACTATCCAGAAATAGACTTAAAAAAGATGTACTGTCCACATAACCACTGTTTGGATTTCTACGGGGTTTACGAGGGCCCATTAGCACCCACCCCATTTTTTTATTTAACAAACAATAAAAAAGAAACTAGTTCTAATCGAGAATTATTTTTTCAGTGTTTTGTTCTGGGACATATACATCTAACCTCAGCTTTAATACAACTCATGGATGATAAAATTTGGAAAGGAGCACTGTTTTGTTTTGAAGAGTGGTTTTGTTCTGTTCAGCCAGTTAATCATTAAACCATTAAAGAGGTTTCCTCAGTAAATCATTACTTAAGATAACCTTTTGGAATCCTGAGTGGGGTGTTGAACCTAACCGCTTCTTTCCCACTTTAATCACCTTCGTGCAGCATCATTAATTTTATTAGAACCTTGACACCACTCCTGAGAAAGTAAAATGTGAAGAATATTTAGAATCTTAGATGCGTCATCATCATTGTTGTCAGTCGTCACACTTGCTTGTAATCTTCAAAAACTACTCATCCAGTCGTTTTAAAAAAAAAAAAAAAAAATTCACAGAATCTTATTTACCTCATACTGTTGTACATCTATTTTTATTTGTGTATTAAATCAAATTCTATTTATTCATATAAATAATGTTTTTCTATGCTAGTCAAAATAATCAGTGCAGGCGACACAAGGTTTTCCTGGAGCATGTTTTTAACCATAAGAGAGGCAGGTCAGGTGAGCTTCACATGCTGTGAGCAGACTTAAGCACTGTGTAGCTAACAGTGTGTTTTTACACCCATTCAGAGTTATAGTATACGGTACACAGGAACATAAGCGTAATGTTGTGAAGCACAGTTTGTTTGGGTTTTTTGTTTTGTTTTTTCATTCAAAGTCTTAGTATATACTCCACGGAAACGCAAGAAAAAACTGATAACTAAAATGAGATTTTAATGGTTTGGTTTTGCGATTTAAAGCATGATGATGACACTGAGTGTCCATCGTTATGGTTTAATTATAATCCACTAGGGAAAATGGTTTTTAGTCTAGTGAATCTATCAGTTTGCACCATAGTGAACCAGTCAGATTGCACCATAAACTGTTGTTTAACAGACAAATGTTATTCTTAATGTGGTTTTTGTGAATACAGTTTTTTTCAGGTGATGTGTTTAATGTTATTAGAAACAGGCTCTGGTGTCCACAGTTTAAAGCAGGGGTGTCCAAACTTATCTGCAAAGGGCCGGTGTGGGTGCAGGTTTTCACTTCAACCAACCAGTAGCCACACCTTCCACCTGTGTGAGCCACTGATCTCAGAAAGTGAT
>JAQMYF010000001.1:40670466-40681187 GCA_030014195.1 Neosilurus mollespiculum
AAGGTGGTCTCACCAAGATGGCTGCCACCTGGCTTCAAATTGGAACACTAATGTGCATTCTAGTGTTTTTTTTTTTTCTTTCTTTTTTAGTTTTTTTTTCTTTTTTTATTAAATCAGTGATTGAAACAGGTGGAAGGTGTAGCTACTTCTTGGTTGAAAAGAAAACTTGCACCCACACCGGCTTTTTGCGACAAAAAGATTGGACACCCCTGGTTTAAAGCATTCACAGTGCTCTGGAAATGATAGAGGAGTTAACACTTTCTGCTTTTTTGATAATGTGACAAACTGCTTTTTTTTTTTTTTTTTTTTTTTTTTAAGAGAAAAATGTGTCTTTGCTATAACATACATGAAATATGGATAACTTGCAGTTAATAAATAAAATAACACTCGACAGTGAAGTCATGTAATGAAATATGAAAATAAATACTAGTGGAGAGAACATACCTGTTCACTGACCTTTTCAGTGGTACCAACTGGCATATATAATGTCATATATGATCCTTGTTGTTGTATAATAGGGCCCAATGTCAGGTTACGTTACGTTACCTGAATGACATGTTTATGATAATACCTCTAATAACATTACTACTGTCTTGGCATTAGTTTTTATGTCATTAGTGGAGAAATTCGAATTTAAAAACTTGCCTCTTCTGAGTTTTCAGACACACGCATGCTCTGTCTAACTTGAAGACAAATTTGAAGTTCTAATTATCTAATTAGATCCTGGTGTTAGACCGATTAGAAAGTTCCTTCATCTTCTTCCGCTTAATCCGGGGTCGGGTCGCGGGGGCAGCAGTCTAAGCAGTGAGGTCCAGATATCCCTCTCCCCAGCTACTTCCTTCAGCTCTTCTGGGGGGCCACCGAGGTGTTCCCAAACCAGCCGAGAGACGTAGTCCCTCCAGCGTGTTCTGGGTCGACCCCGGTGTCTCTTTCCGGTTGGATATGCCTGAAATACCACACCAGGGAGGTGTTCTGGAGGCATTCTAATCAGATGGCCGATCCACCTCAACTGGCTCCTCTCATCTGCGATCTTGTTCTTTCAGTCAATACCCAAAGCTCGTGACCATAGGTGAGGTCTGTTATTTATTTATTTAACAGAACATTGATATGGACTGTGTAATTATCAGAAGTAGTAAAATCATGAAAAATAATTTTTGAATCAGTATTTTGTAAGTAGCCATGTTATAAACTCCACTGCGTAATTGGAGTTCTTTCATGATACAAATCCTACGAAGTTCTGCATCTGCGTCTACAGCCCACTCAGAGTGCATCTCATCGTACTTCAATAGGGCCGTTTACAGTTGAAAATACCCTGCTGAGCTCATCAGTGCCACTCCTCTCTTGTGGACCAATCAAAATTTAGAAAGGGTGGGACGTCTGATATCACCATGAAAATGCCAAGATTTAATTTCTTATAATCGTTTTTGTTAACCCTTCTAAAGTAAACGAACACTTCATGTTTACAGAGATGGAATTCAGAAATTTTAGATGTGTTTCGTAACAGAGTATCAAAAGCGCTCTGAAAAATTTGTTTGTGGGAACTGCCAGCAAAAAATAAATAAAAAATGCCACATGCTCTCAGTGGATAGCAAGTAGCTGTTGTATTATTGCTTATGCATTTATTTATGCTACTGCATAGCCAAATTGTTTTCAGGGTGTCCATTCATCCGTACCCATGAATGTCCATCTGGGCCGTTCTTGTGAATGTGGTCTCATGAACACTTTATTTTTTTAAATTATTTTTTTTTAAAAATAAACGCTTTTTTTAAATTGTGCACAAATGCCCATCTTGACTCAAGGATAAACTTCTAAAATTCTGGAGGTCATAGATCAAAAGTCAAAGTCACTGCGGCTTCATGTCATCCATCTTTATGAACACTTTAACAGAATTTTCTTCAGATGTTGCATCAATGCCCAATTTGAATCAGGGATAATCTGATTAGATTTTGGAGGTCAAAGGCCAAGGTCACTGCACATCCATAATGCTGGACAAGGTTCATGCAGTGTTTCATTCTAAAATGCTATTACTATGATAAAGAGTGAAGTTTTGTAAAAAAAAAAAAAAAAAAAAATGTACTTGCATTTCTGTCTTTAGTTATTTGTTCTTTGCACAGTGCCCTGTGTGTGTAGACTATCTGTTTTTATTTCTCCTTCAAAGTCTTTTCGAAAAAACGATGGAGGAAATAATCCACCTTATCTACATTCATCAAAATCAAATCTAATATGCTTTTGACACAACTGTAAATAATGTTCTGTATGAGTATACAGTCTGGGCTAGGACGAAATCAGCCACAGCCTCGCTTCATACTATTCCATGTATGTTTTTAAACCCTTCTTCCGGTACTGTTGTGCTTGGTTCTATAGAAGTTCAGGCTAGTCCTGCTTGGCCAGTTATACAGTATGAGCCTTCCCTGGTTGAAGACAAGGGAAAAAATGCATAAAGATAGAAAAATAACTTTTATATTTGGGGTGATTACATATTGCAACTTTTTCATTGAATGACCCATATGTGCCTCATCAAATCGTGAATATGCTGATCAGAATTTTGCACACTCAGCTGTGGACTGTAGTAGCACTGGTATTTTATGTATTAGTGTATTATTTTTGTCTGGATAGACACTGGTAATACGTTAAGTTTGATCAGTGTTAATCTACTATGCACAGGTAATTTTATGGGTTGTTATTGTATTGTTATTGGGTCCAGCTGTTTATAAAAATACTGCCTCAAGCTTGGACTTCAACCCCATTTCCGCTAGACAAAGGCTTTCTTTCCCACTGAGCTCGCTACTCTCCACCCACATCAAGGCACCAGAGCAACAACAACTCTGACCCTGCTCTGCTTCTTCCGGCAGCATGCTACACGCAGGACATACGGCAGCAGTAAAAATAACGCGTGTGTGAGGGTGGGGGGTTTTTGGGGGCAGGGACGCCTTAAGAGATGGGGTGCAGGCCCTGGTGTCTAATGTAACAGCAATGCAACAGAATCCATCCAACAAATATGACTTGCTTGATAATACTGAGACGAGGAAGGGTAGGATTATAACCACTCTCTTTGTGTAGATTATAAGGGGTTTAGGCGTATTCCCCTGAGGCCTTGTTGCCTCAATGGCATACACGTATACTATAACCCAAGAGTAAGCCTGTATTATCAGTGTGTTGCTAAACTATTGACAGTAAACAGCATAAAGGTAGAATCTGATAGGGTGTGTGCAAACTGCTCTATACTCCAGAACCTAGATGAAAATCACAAGCACTTGGAGAATGTTGTTCCAGGAAACCACATTTGTTTACAGTGTCATTTTTGAAAGTTTCAGAGCCATCTGCTGGCCGTTTGTATGCTTTATGTTGAGAGGCAACAGAGGAAAAGCAGAGAGAAAGAATACGATCTAGCATGTATTGGGTGCTCAATGCTCATTGTTGTGCTTAAGGAGTGAGGGCACCGAGGAGCTAATGTTGCAAACATTGCTGGGAAAAGTTGAGGTTGGTTGTAATAGATAGGTCTCAAAACACAAAATCCATCACAGCTTGATATGTATGGGGCTGCATAGCCACAGACTAGTCAGAGTGCCCATTGTGAGCCCTGTCCACTGCCAAAAGTGCCTCCTTGTGCATCAGAACTGGACCCTTGAGCAATGAAAAATGGTTATACCTTGTGAATGTCAGGGTGCATGTGTGTCTCTTACCTGGGGTGGAGGTAGCACCAGGATGTTCTATCGGGAAAAGATAAGCTGGCAGAGGCAGTGTGGTGCTTTGGGAAACCTTGAATCCTGGCATTCATGTGGATGTTGCTTTTTGGTACCAGCCACCAAAAAATTGTAGCTGACCAAGTACACCCCTTCATGGCAACAGTATTCCCAAACGACAGTGGCCCCTTCAACAGGATAATGCACCCTGCAATGCTGCAAAAAAATGTTCAGGAATGGTTTGAGATACATATTTTTCTTCAGGTTGTTGTTTTTTTTACTAGCAATGTGAGCATTTAGATTTTAGCTATAGATATGGTGTTATTCTGGGGGAAATTAGCTAAAGCTAGTTATTTTGGAACTTGGACGTAACTACATAACTAGTAATATACAGCATGTAAATTTGGATTCTAACTAAATTTGGTCCAGTCATACCCTGACGTGTGACGTGCTGATATTTTTCCCCTTTTCCTTTTCAGTGTACCTAACTCCTGTCCAGCAAGTCCTCGGGGTGCAGGCTCCTCTGGCTACCGCTATGGACGTAACATAACCTCTGACCTGCAGTTGGCGGCTGAGTATGCGGCCAAAGCGGTATCGGAGCATCGCACGGAGGTGTTGGATACAGACAACCCCAAGGTAAGTAATCATTTACTTGCTCTGTGACATCACTGGAATGAAGGGAGCTAGCACTTTCCATCCTGCATGTTGCTAATGATCTAAGAGTGTCTAAGGCCCTGTCCACACACATTGGTTTTAAAACTGATCTGAATTTTTCTGTTCACATCAGGTTCAAAACCAGTTTAAAACTAGTTGTGCTGAGACGTATTCCCGAGGTGGTTTTGGCAAGAATGATTCTTCAGTACTGATCTTGCATTTGCAGTGTAGACAGGAGAATCAGACTGAAGTGAACCTACTGAACACGCAAAGCATGTAAACATGCAGCCAGGTGTATTAGCCTTTAATAGAAAGGTGTAATCCATACTAAACCATGCGGTTAAAAGTGCATTTGTGCTAGAAATCAGTATGTAAGCTGCTGAGGTACATTGTCTTATACAATGATTGTGATGGCCATTTGGAGAGCTATTAGATCCAATAAGCAATATGGTTTTTAGAGTAGATGCTTCACTGTTAACTGTGTTTAGGTACTTTTGGTCATGGGGTTTATGCTCTTGTGCAGTTGCAAACAAGCAAGTCTTTTGTTTTTCTTCTCTGTTTTTTTATGTATGTGTGTATTTATTTAATTGCCATGATACCTTCCCATAAATGCACTGTTTACATCTTGCAAGCATCAATTAGGATCCTGTTTTAGTAGTTTGGACACCAATTTTATAAGCGATCCTAGGATCAGTTCTGCTGTTTCAGATGTGGGTGGAAACGAGTCCGAGGACTGATCCATGCAAAACCGATCTCACCAGAACAGATCTGTATATAACTAGATGTGGCCAGTGCCGAGATGTCTAGCTGAAGATTTCCGGACTTGTTTTTTTTCCTGGCTAATGCCTCCCAATTTCATATGGTTCCACAGTTATAACTGTGCTTTGCCTTGTAAGCGGTCATTTGCAAGACAAAACATCATTTCCCACCTTGGGGGGAAAAACATGGATACCACCATGAAAGAGTGTCTTGTTTGCTCTTTCATGTAAAGTTAAAGTCCTGATTAAAGACTGTCTTTGTTCTACTGTAATTAACTTGTAACATTTATACAACTTTTATAGTAAAATAACAGCAGCAACAGCGAGTAGCTTAACAACAAGCTAGACAACAGGCAGTATTGAGAGACATTAGCAATGAGATAGCTAACAGACAATAGTAGCATTTAGGGACAGGCTATCCGACAGGGATGAGTTATAACTCTAACTTTGATGGTTCATTTCTCAAAACCTTTTTAACCAAGTACTTAATTTATTTAAAGCCACAACTAATTTAAAAGCAAAGAAGTAGAATGTTACACTTTTTACAGTGTGAGCGATTTACAGTGTAAAGCTCAATTAGATAAATATCGTTCAGTTTCTGGGGAAACATTTCTCTAAACAATTTTTTACAAACATTCCCTGTCTGTTGGAATGAAACCCTGTACTCGTTGATTAAAAAAAATATACATATCTTTTGATGGCTTGTGTGTGTTCCATCTTAGGATGAGTCAAAGCCTCCATACTCATATGCACAGCTGATTGTGCAGGCCATATCGTCGGCTCCAGACCGACAGCTGACACTAAGTGGCATCTACGCCCACATCACCAAGCATTACCCCTACTACAGGACTGCGGATAAGGGCTGGCAGGTCAGTTTAATCTCAACATGCTTCAACATGCCTGTCTCGCTCTTTATCAAACACTGTTTCTGATCTGCTCGATTGTGTGCAGAACTCCATCAGGCACAACCTATCGCTGAACCGTTACTTTATCAAAGTGCCACGTTCTCAAGAGGAGCCGGGAAAGGGCTCATTCTGGCGTGTCGACCCTTCGTCAGAGGCCAAGCTGGTGGAGCAGTCCTTTCGCAAACGCCGTCAGAGAGGCGTTTCCTGCTTCCGAACACCATTCGGCCCCCTTTCCTCCAGGTGAATAGCCTCATAGCTCATTAGCATAACCTAACACACACATCTTGATACTCTTGTGAAGAACTCCTTTGATATAAAATTTTATTTCAGCGAACTGAAATCTGACCTAACTCTTAACCACAGGAACCAAAAGGAAACCTCATGGGCACTTGCCAAATGCAGGACTAGAAAATGATCAGATATTTCTGTCTCTCACACACACATCTGGCTGTCAAAAAAATTTTTCCCTTCAATACTACAAAACTAATAATACTTCAATACTTATTTATCATGGCTTGTTGGGCTACCTGTAGTTGTATGTCCATATGCATTGTTGATCGTTGTGTTTGCTCTTTGGGGGAATTTAAGGTGCGCCAACATCCACGTTTTGTTGTTGTTTTGGTAAAAAACAACAACATTCAAACAACAAAAATGTTTAAAGATTTTATATTAAATGAAGGAGGAGTGTGCAAAAGTTGGCCTGATACTCAATGCTAAGAAAGCCAAGGTGATCACCTTTGGTCATCCTCCAGACCACCCTCCCTTAACCACCATTGGAGGTTCATCCCACAAAGAGGTGAAGGACTTCAGATATCTGGGGTCATGGGTGAACATCTCTGAGAAACACATCAAGATAAGGAAGGCTCTAGCTTGGATAGCCCTTAATGGGATGAAGTTGTTACACCTGGATGTTGAGATTACACCTCAACACAGTACACTAGGCAGTACTAAATCCTGAATGGCCTTTTAAAGATGCTGTATGGAAGAATTAGCCACCTGTCAAATATATACACTATCCTTCACACAAATAGGGGTCCCTTATAATGGACTGGGGGCAACTTAGATGCTCCAGGGACTCCCTTTTGCTTCTAGAGGTACAAAGTACGAAATGTAGGTTGTACCCTTCTGTGTTGGGGCTTGAGGTTAGCCTGGTAACTTCTGTAGATATCTCTGCAACACAATCCATACACATCTATGAGATCATGAAAATTTCTTCACATTCTGTTGATAATTGTAGTTGGTTTATTAATGTTTTATGCTAAAATTCTTATATACACTGCCTGGCTAAAAAAAATAATTTTTACATCACATATGTGATCAAAAGTTGCACATAGTTATTTTGTTGGCACGCCTTTAGCCATGATTGCAGTAAGTAATTGCCATTGCTTTAATTGGTCAGGTCGAGGCTCAGCAGCACAGTGTCAATACATTGTGACCCATCACAGCAAAGTGGATATTAAGTTGGGAATTATTAAATACTTTGTTGAACTTTAAACCCGATTTTCTTCAAAGTTGCATGTTTAAAATGCTGAAAATTCCTGGCAGGTTTTGGTTAGTTACTCTGAAATTAGCAACATATGTTAGGAAATTCGGGATCATTTTAAAGTTTAGGATATCAAACACAGATATAAAATTGGGGATCAAATAGTGAAAGAGTTGTTCAGGGAGGAACAGGAATTCTTTTTAAACATTAACTGGCACCACAGAGTCCTAACCTTTACCCTATTAAAATTCTTTGGGATGTGCTGGAGAAGACTTCATGGAGTGGTTAGATTTTCCTGTCACCATTTCAAAATGTTGGTGATAAATGAACTTAACTATGGATGGAAATAAATGTTGTAATGACGTGTAAGTTTGCTTATACAATGCCATGGTGATTATGTGCTGTAATCAAGGCTAAAGGCAGTCCAATAAAATAGTGCACAACTTTTTTGTTTTGGCCAGGCAGTGTATATGTACATGCGTATAGCACTTTTAAAAGCCCTGACACGCACACACAGCATCTCAGTGTCAGAGAGCATCTCTTTAGTTTATTCTCATTTCCTTTTTTCCCCCCTCTCTTCCTGCTGCTCTTATTTGCTTGGCAGAATAAAGTAAGTCATGTCTGTGTGAACTAATTATTCCAATTAACCCATCTCAGGCTTTTTGGGTGTCATGTTGTGCAGCAGCTTTGACTCTACTCTGTGAAAACAGTGTGTGAGGGAGCAAGTGTGTGAGGTTGTTTGTGATGTCAGGCTGTGGTTGCTTGCAGTCATAGTGTAACCTTAATGTAACAGCTGTAGGTCATGTGTGTGCAATGTATTACGCTGCTTTCAGGAGTGCTCCAGCCTCACCCACCCACTCTGGCCTGCTGTCTCCTCACTCGAGTGGTCTGCAGACCCCAGAGTGTCTGTCTCGGGAGGGCTCACCCATTTCCCACGAGCATGAGTTTAGCACCAAGCTGGCATCAGTGCCTGAGTTCAGATACTCTCAGAGCGCCCCAGGTGAGTCTTAGACATCCTGTTTATTTAGTCAGGAAGTTTTTTGAGTCCATGTATTTATAATTTCCCTAAATCTGTGTGAACGCCAGGCTCTCCGGTGAGTGCGCAGCCTGTGATCGTGGCCATGCCTCCTCAGCCCCCAGTGACCGTGGCAAAGCCTTTAGCCTACATGCCCGCTTCCATCCTCACCTCGCAGCAAGCCTCTGGTCAGGCCGTGCACGTGCTTCAACAAGGTCCAGCCGTCACCATGGTGCGTGTTCTCAATGCTGCCTCGAGTTCCGCCAACGGATATGTCCTGGCCAACATTGGCGCTGCATCAGCTGGGGAAAGTTCTATAGAACACAGAGGTACCACCTCCACCCTGATCACACTTTAATTTGACTGCTTAAGTTTAGGACTCTTTTTAGATGCCAGAGTTTGAGGCAAAAGTGCCTTTCTGCTTTGTTTGATTGTGAAGGTGCTGTGGAGGAGATGGCAGCCCCCGCCTCCATTCCTGCAGGCAGCCGCGTGATTCAGTCTGTGGGGAGCCATTTGAGCTCAGCCTCTAGAGGGCAGCAGAGTTACACCGTTCTTCAGGCGAATTCCATGCCTTTGGGTCAGCACCAGCTCCCAGTCCAGACCATCACCCAGAATGGCAAACATGCTCTACCCACCGCTACTATCTCACCCAACATTTATGGTAAATATATATTTTAGGGAGAAGAGTAAAATTTTTCTTGTGATTATTCTTAAAATAAAGATTTAGGCACTGCCTAAAAGCGGAGCTCCGAAAAAAAAAAGTACTTTTCCTGATGCAAGGTTCCATTGTGAATTCGTTTTGATGAAGCCATCGATGACGTAATGTCATGTAACCATCACATCATGACCGCCCGTTCTGAAAGTTTTGATATTGTCTGAAAGCGTCATGCTACTGAGAAGATTTCTTTAATGAAAACCCAATATCACCACAGGGTACCGAGGGTCCGCTGGATAGATACACATTACACACGCCAGAAACGTCTTGCGATTCTTCAGCATGATTGGGTTAAAATCCTTTCTATTCAAATGAGAAATGCATTGCGTGGCAATAATAGTTTATTTTGCCAACTAATAAAACAAAGATATCCACTGAATATGGAACATAGCATTCTGTTCACATTGTTAAAACAGGTTTTGGGTTTTTTTAAAATTAAAAAGTATATTTCATTTTATGTTACTTAAACAAGTAACAGTTTAAAGGAGAAGGTAGGGTAGAAGTTACTCAGGCATTTATTCCCATTATGACAATTTTATGCCAGCATGCAAAATATCACAGGATTCCCACGTGTACATGGACAGATGGACGCACACAGTGTTCGAAACACAAAAAATCAGATTGATGCGATACCAAATTCTCTTAAGTATGGTGTGGCGCTTTGCCAATAATTTAATAATTTAAATTAATAGATGAAATAATAAATAAAATTGATACAATTTACTGTATTTTATTAGTTTGTTAAATAGTAAATTAATCTTTTAAGAACAATCAGTGTATTTAATGATGGATGATTGTTCGGGAGATTTATCGCTAGCTGATTATCTTCTACTGTTGTGAAAACATCAGCGGTCTACTCATCCATCTAAAATCTTGTGAAAAGTGTTCCAAAACGAGTAGAGGTTATGACAACAAATGAGGGATTGTAGAATTCACCGGCAAAGGCAAGGAATCAACAGCGTCCCCCTCAGGTCGACCTGGGCCCTCTGACAGGTGTCTTCAGACTGTCAAGCAGACAAATGAAAGTAATCCTCATTGTAAGGCAACTGATGTTGCAGGGAAATTACAAGTGAGTCGAAGTACTGCTGTGAGGTATCTCCATCAACTTCACTGTTATGTATAGGTATATCTGTGTAAAAATCTTTTAAAAACGATGGTGTCTGTTTGCTTTTGATATCTCACTGTGTAGTCCACTAGTCTGTATGCCAAGTTTGAACAAAAATAAAACATAAATTCTACATAGTTGGGTCAGTTAGAAAAGTTCAGATTTCCAAGCATTAGTTTTCCAGCACAAGATTAAGTGTTAAAGAAAAATGTTTGAATGTCAGTAAAGAGAACAGTGAATTATATAAGAGACTGCTTTTCAGATTAAAAAAAAAATTAAGGTGCTGGAATTTGCTGCAAAACATAAGAGGTATGGGAGAAATCAGGTAAGAGGTATGGGAGAAATCAGGTAAGAGGTATGGGAGAAATCAGGTAAGAGGTATGGGAGAAATCAGGTAAGAGGT
>JAQMYF010000001.1:40682878-40692935 GCA_030014195.1 Neosilurus mollespiculum
GGGAGAAAACAGGCAAGAGGTATGGGAGAAAACAGGCAAGAGGTATGGGAGAAAACAGGCAAGAGGTATGGGAGAAAACAGGCAAGAGGTATGGGAGAAATCAGGCAAGAGGTATGGGAGAAATCAGGCAAGAGGTATGGGAGAAATCAGGTAAGAGGTATGGGAGAATCATGCATGCGATCAAGTATGTTTGAATCAGTTTTTCGGTGAAAGGATCCCCTGCAACAAACTTGGTGGGGACACTACCCTACCTGAGTCCCAGAAATGATTTGATTTTGGAATGTCTATGCTAAAGGTCAAGGTCAGAATCAAGGTCAATGGAATATTTGAATATTGAGCGCTTATAACTTGATGCCTTATAATAAGTGTCGATAGACATATTGTTACTATGGAACACTAATAGGAAACCACATACGATCTATCCAATAAGACAATTAAGCGTGATCTTCAAAGAGCAAACTCGTAAAGCCTTCAAACCAAAGAGTTTTTTTTTTTCACAAATTTGATCACATCCACATACTATAGAACATGGCATAAGGTGACCACATGAGTAATTAAAGCCAGTAACTATACGGGGCCAATTTGCTACATTATGCATTTAGCATGGCGGAGGTACCTTGCACTCTGACTTCTTCACTAGTTTATTATTGTTGCTTATAATTTTTTTATTTCCTGTAGAAATTATTCAAACACTGGGTCAGAACACATTGCATATTTCCTGCTCTACAGTTCAGTCCATTGGCACAGATTGCACCTTGTGGAGGAGTGTAGCAGAAAACTCTGCTGGAAACTCAGAATAAACCCTGTATGTGGATTTCGTTTCCCATTGTGTTTGGTTTAGAGGCGGAGGCTACCAGCATCTGAGTGTTTGCGTTGGCTGAAAAACTCAATTCCGCAGGACAAACACTGAATATGTGACAAAGTCCTAAAAGTCTGTTGGTATAAAGAGGACAAGCAGAGCCTGTTATAATGGCTATAGACCGGAACCAGTGATGGTGCAATTTTGCTGGTTCTAAACCCCATTTTTTGTTTTTGTGCTTAGCTCTCACCAACCCTCTTCAGATCCTGGCAGCACAGGCCTCCACCTCACCCCCAGTGCTTGTGAACAGACCCTCCAGCGTAGAGATGGAGGAAGCAGGTCGGCAGGAGCCTGAGGCCAAGCGGCCCAAGATGGAGGATGACGGCGTGGTGTCGGTCCCCCAGCCCGTCATCGTTGCAATGACCCCAGAGGCCAGTGACTGAGCACGGGTGTGAGTGAGTGGAGGAAATGGTTGAAGCAAATCCTCAACAATAGTGTTAGCACAGTTGTACCATTGTTATTGAGGGAAATGAGAGTTTTGATTTTTTTTTTTTTTTTTTTTTTTTCTTTTTTTTATAACAAGAACTTCAATTATTTGTGAGAGAACGAGCCCCGAACGAGTGTGCACATTAAGGGCAGGTCAGAGTTAAACGCATTATCCTTTAAGCTCTAAAAAAGTCAGTGCTGAGGCGGTTTAAATTTTAATTTTGGGAGCGTTCCCTTAAAGCTATTAAAGAGGGGAATGCACACGAGGCATCGTGCTGCTGAGTAGTTCCTCACAAGGTACAGACAAAAGCAGTACTTACTCGGGTTGGGGCGGGACCAATCAAGCGATAACTAAGCAGCTACTTCTATATGAGAGCACTGGCCTCTCAGAACTGAAGCATTATGTATTAAGCTCATTGGAGGCTCGGTTCTCTTCAGGGGAACTTTGGATTTATTTATGAGTCTGTGCTTTAAGCATGGTTTAGAAACACCTGTTAAAATTGGATTGTTATAAGTGAAAAAACATCATGCATTTCAAGGCCTGACGTTTTTTTCCAGCCTTGAACTCTTGAACATGCTATAAAGTATTTTTCTACAGTGGGCTATTATTTACCTTGTGTATTTAGATATTGTAAAGAGAAATGTCTAGCACATGTCTGTTTTGGGAATTTAGTCTGCAAACGTAAAACAAACTCAATGAATGTATGTAGCTCTTTTCTTTTTTTTTTTTGTTCCATTGTTCATGGCTCCCTCTTGATAAATACGTGTTAGGGAATCAGAATGCCACGAATGTCCTTAATGTTTAATGGGTTTTTTGTTTTGTTAATTATTATTATTATTTAAAATAATTCGAAACTAATTTTGAAGTTAAAACCCTTCAGTTAATGTTCGGGTTAGAAATCTACCTGGCCTTCATCTTTATGCTTTGGATTTCATGTTTGTACGTACGGAAGTACATACATTACCTAATTAGATATGTAATAATTCTGTAATAATAATAATTAAGCGCCACACACTATAAATGCTGGAATATTTCATTATTACAAGGGGCTACTGACAACCAAATACATTTATTTATATTTCTTTCAAAGACCCAGGAATGTAAGGATGTATCAGTTAATATTGATAATTAGAGAGGCTACTTTTCCGCTCTCCACCTTCCATCGACCTTCAGATGATGCTGGGAAGTACTTAATGAATGTTTAAAGACTTTTCTATACATTCTCTCATTTTTATTTGACTCATTTAGTTAGATTTGATATTTTTACTAATAGAGTACAAATACAGTGTTTGACAATCACTAACCTGGTGGTGTCATCTTCCGCTTTATAAAAGATAAGAAGAAGCATTAAATCCGACTAACAGATATTTAACATGAGAGAAAAAAAACACTCGAAAAAGACCAAATGCATACCCACTTCTTTAGTGCCTTGAGCTCTGGAGCAAAGCTGCTGCTTCAAACTCTACTACCTGCTGCTTGGAAGTTAAAACACTGAAGCTTTTTTCACTCTTCAGGGTCCGAACAACACAATAACACTGTCCGATCTGTTAAAAAAAAAAAAAAAAAAAGGTGGTCAGAGTTTCAATGAGTTATGATCAAATCTTTTTTTTCCTCATAATATATGGTGTAATACGGTAATCACCAAGTTTACCAATAAGTCTGAAAAAGACGCCTGCAACATGAAGAAGGAGAAGCGCGTGGGGAGTTAGTCAGGAAATAACTTTTTGTAGGTAATGAATGCATTTTTTTTCTTTTCTTTTTTTTACATCCTCTTTAATGCTTCTGTCTATCAAATTTACACCAATAGAAAACTATCACACAATCAAATCACTGACACTCAGTTTTATGTTATGAATTAAACTTAGTTCAGATAAGCATTAAGAGCAGTAAGCCTTTAAGGCTTTTAAACCTCACACCTGGTTGTAGTTGAGTTTTTCTTCTCTTTAAACCCACTGAAATAACTTTTCACTGCCTAAGCAATCTTCCTGTACTACTTTTTTTTTTTTTTTAAGAAAATGTCATTCGATGAATATATAAAGTATTTTCGTCAGCTGATTTCTGTATTTTTGATTTGTGTGCTTTTGGTGTTTTATGCATATTAGCTTATGCAAGTGTTTATACACTAAAAATTAATAATTACAAAAAAAATTTAAATTTATCTAATAAACCAATGCATGTTTTCTTTTCACTTGTTAGTTACTAGGATCTTTACTGATTGTATGCAAACCATGTTAGTCCTTCCAAGCAATGCGTCGTCTTTGCAAGCCGTTATTACATATAAAGATTCTGTCATCCATCCAGCCGTATTGATCTGATGTTTTCACGCATCCTGACAAAAAGAGAGAGATAGAGTTTTGCTTTCTTTATTTCTGAAATATAAAGAAAACTGCAATTGAAACAAGGCTATGACAGTGTCATGATTAACTTTCTTAACCAGTTTACTAACAGAGCATGTTATGAACTGTGTATGTTTTAGTCACTGTGTTCATATAGGGCTATTTTTTTTTCCAGACTCTGTTTGCTCTGTATATTATTATACCACAGAACATCCTCTTGTGGATTGCAAAACATGTTAAACTGAAAATATGGATAATGGTTGATTTCTGAAAGGAATTATTTTTATATCCATAACTGTCATTTCTTTCAAAACATTTTCCTCAGAATGAAAATACTGTGTACCTGGTATCTCATTTTATATCTCTTTTTTTTTTTCCAGATTCATTCTGATTACATGAAAGCATTTTTTAATGTAATAATGCATTTCTCTATTCACATGTGCATCTCTGTCTGTCCTCTTTACCGCCTTGTGGAACGCTTTAGGAAATGTTGAAATGACCACGGCCTATTAAAAGGTTTAAGATGTTCGAGGCATTCTGTGTCCTTGCTTATATCATTCATACACTAATACAATGAATACTTGTGGATTCTTTTCTTAATTATACAAAGATTTAGTGGGAAGGATTTACCTTTTATCACATTGGTACAGATCAGCATTCATGTTGTAAACAATTATTACACATATACAGACATTTTTCTCTCCATAATCCGCCTTTCTTTCAGTTTTTCATACAACAGAAATTATTCTGTACATTGTAGACACACTGGAACTTACAATTTGCCTTTTTTTCTATGAAAAAGCATTAAATTTAATTCTAGTAATTCACCCTAACAAAATGGCCAAAAAGCATCTTGTACGTAGTACAATCTGGCAACCCTAACATTAAATGTCTGTGTGCTGCTTCTCAAGTGACACTGTTCATAGAGCAAGCACAGGCCAGAAACTGCTTATTGAAGAAAAAACTTCAGATTTGAAAATAAAGAGCAATCATTAACAGTTAAAACATAGCATGAACAACATCGATAATCGGGTGGCACGGTGACGTAGTGGTTAGCACATCTACCTCACGTCAAGGAGTCCCAGGTTCAGCGAGGACGTTTCTGTTTTGAGCAGCATGTTCTGCCCATGCTAGGATGGGTTTCCTCCCACAGTCCAAAGATAACACACTTAAGACTAATTAGCTATTTCAAATTGCCCCTATGTAGGTGTAAGTGTGAATTTTTTATGTGTGTCATGTGCCTGAGATAGATGGGTGAGTGGTCCATGGTGCACCCCACTTTCGCCCAGACTTGGCTGAAAGCCTCCCAGCCTCCATCCGACCCTATTAGGATGAAATGGTTCGGCAAATGAATTAATGAAAATTACATTATCGCTTACCAAGGAGTGGGATGTATTAAGCAGAAAGCGAACACTCAGTTCTTGAAGTTGATGTGTTGTAAGCAGGAAAAATGAGCAAATGTAAGGATCTGAGTGACTTTGACAACATTGGCCACACTGATGGTTAAACGACTGGGACTATTTATCGCCGAAACAGCAGGTCTTGTTGGGTGTTCCTGGTATGCAGTTGTAAGTAGCTACCAAAGGTGGTCCAAGGAAGCACAACCAACTGGCAAGAGTGTCATGGTCTCCCAAGGCTAATTGATGCGAGTGGGGAGTGAAGAATGTTGTTTATCTGGTCTGATCCCACAGAAGAGCTAATGGAGTACAGATTGCTAATGCCATTAATGCTGGTCGTGAAAGAAAGGAGTCAGAGCACCCAGTGTATTGCAGTTTTCTGTGTTTGGGACTTACTTCCACAGACAAGGCAGGTGGTGTTTATGTTATGGCTTATCAGTGTAATTTATGCATCAAGTGACGTCCCAATATGAAGCGACCAATGAGCGGAGGCTTCGGTAGCACGTGACTACTCGAATGCGGAAGTAGCTGTCATGTGGTTTATAGGATACAACAAACAAGCCTTTGACTTGGATCAATTTAAGATATATTTTATTGTATTTTTTTTGTTGTTGTTTTGTTTTGGTTTTTTTTTTTGCAGTAAAGTGTCTCTGATGTGGTTGAGTTTCCTGTTTAAGTATGTACGCTTCCGGAACAGAGAGTTTAATCAAACAGGCAAGGTATGATAACCGTCATGTAAACACTAAAGACTCCTGAAATGTTTAGATTTGCTACAGTATACAGTGGCTTTTCTGTACATTAACTCTCTCATGATATTGTTCCTGTCGGTGGATTATATCCTGAAGCATCGTCTAATAAATGTCCCTTTTTATTTCTCGAAGTAATATAAAGCTGCACAATTTGCTAAACATGTTTTATTACACCACAGCCCATCTCCCTCTGGTGAGACTGCTGAGAAACTGAATTACTGACTGGTAAAGGAATGACCATGTTGCATGACCATGCTTATATTGGTGTAATACATTTTAGAGAAATACAGGAAGAGGAGCTGCAGCGGTTTTATGGCCGTATATGTAAACAGCTTCAGTCTGGTAAAGAAGCTGGAGGAGAGGTGATCGATTCCCTTCAGAGGCTCCACTTGATTGTTTCTGCTACAAAATATACCAGAACGTGAGTTGGTTTTTCACTGAGACACCCACGAAAATCTCTCAGCAATGCACACATACACACAATATAGCACTTTAAACATCATAAAATGCTGGCATATGCAAATGATGCAATAATAATAATAATAATAATAATAATAACTAGAAGCAGTCAGAGAGCTGGGCAGCTTACTTCCCTTCTCATTTTCATTTCTGCTATTTCCCCAATTATAGTCCTTCCTGTTGACGTACACATTTGTGAATTAGAAGAAATTATGTAAATGTTGTACTGTAATCTTTATGGAAAAATTGTAGTGCTTTCATATGGGATTGAAATGGTTAATATCGCCCCTATTCCTCCATTTTAAATCCAATCAATTTAAAAGATTCCAATATTAAGACAGTGATCCACCATAATCTCATGGAGTGTTACTTTGGCCCCCCAAAAACTTCATTAAAATCCATTTATAACTTTTTGAATGAAGGCACGAGCAAACAAGCAAAAAACAGACAAACAAACAGTTCAGTGCAGCAGTTAGCAGTGTTGCCTCACAGCAAACAGAGTCTGGTTTTAAACCTTGGACTCCAATAGTCCAAAGACATGCACATTAGGTTAACTGGCTACTCTAAATTGCTCGTAAATAGGGGTGAATATGAATGTGAATGGATATTTGTGTCTGTGTTAGCCCAGAGGTAGACTGGTGACCAGTTCAGCATGTGTCCTGTCTGTCTGCTGTGATTGGCTCCAAGACCCCCCCCCCCGACCTGCAATAGACCAGGGGTATAAATAATAGATAATAGTGTCAGTCTGTTCTTCACTAATAAAAGTCTTCTGTTTTTTTTTAATAAACAAAATGCTTTAGAATTGTTTGTATATTTAAAATAAAGAGTATAAAATAGCTGCTATTTTAATGATTCTTATGGGTGATTATTTGAAAACTGAATCTCATAATGATGTCATGACCCAAGGTAACAGAGAATTATGGCTTTAAATATAATTTATTTTCTGTATTTTCTGATCGTGCTTAAAGATCGTGCTTAGTTCCCCACTACAACAAGCAATGATTTTATTGTGAGCCTATACTTTTTTTTTTAAATCCTATACTTTTATGTTATATGTTTACTTGAGCTCTAATGATGTCATCATTCTGAATCTGTTTTCAAATAACTGCCCTTAGAATTGTTAAAACAGAAACTATGATTTTGCACACAGAAAGAAAGTAATCTAGAGATTTCAATGAGGTTAATTTTTAACAAGTGCTCTCTTCTCTTTTGCAATAAAGTCTGTTTATAATTATGAGGTTGGGGATACATTCGGATAATGAGGTAACAAATAGAAACAAAAAGATGTGGGAAGAAATTGCTGAATAAGGAATTTACCTTGACTTGATGTGGAAATTTTGATCCAAATCATCTTGTAAAACATAATAAGAAAATTTTTGTGGGGTGTTTGTGTGTGTGTGGTGTTTTTTTTTTTTATTTTTATTTTTTTATTTAAATCAGATAATGTTAAGGTCTGATATTATCCTGTAGCTGGATTCCAAGTGGCTGGATCATGATAAACAGTTTACAGTGTCATTCTGTTTCAACCTGTATAATAAACAGTCACTATATTAAATAAAACAATACCTTATTGTCCGATCTCCGCTGCTAGGCTTCCTCCAGACCTCATAAAGAAGCTCCAGACGTTGCTGCGCTTACCATCATGTCTGGAGCGATTACAGGTCCTGTCCTCAGCCATCCTCAGGGAAAGTCTGCCTCTCAGTGTGCACACTCTCTCCACCGAGCTCAGCCAGGACAGCAGAGCACTTAGTTATCTGGCTAGTGTAGTGCTCGCACAGGTAATTCCCATTTACTGTTTACATACATCCTCAATTTTAATTCACAGTGTGCTGAACCAGTACTTCTTTTTCTATCAGGCTAGAAGCAAGGATGATCTGCTTCCTCTTTGTCAGTATTTAGTGAAGTGTCTGGAGTCAAGACAGCCTGAGACGCAGGTCCCTAAACACACACTTCCCATTCTGTCTAAAATGTTCAGCTTCTCTGCAGATATTCTGAATGAAGGTGAGCTTTTTATAACAGCAGGTGGACAATATAAAGTTTCTACAGTGATCATTTGTCTTGTAAGGTTTTTGTATAGTAAAAAATATAAAAGTGATGATGAAGTGTAATTATGAATATTTTGAATGCAGATCAGGTGAATCTGATCAGTCGGAAGCTGGCTGATTGGCTTCGATATGCCAGTATTCACCAGGGAGCTTCCATGTCCTCTGGGGGATTTTTCACCAGTCCCAGATCACGGCAGGTAAAGCACAAATTCCCTGGAAGCTGTAAGAACATGTGATCTGACATTAATATTAATATTTTCATTAATAATTTTACAGTAGACTTTTTTGGGATATTAAAGGGATCATTAGTATATGCTATAGGGGAATGGAGCGACCTGATTGGTTCACTATCTCAGGCCTTCTTTTTTTCTCGGCCTTCTCCCTCTGCAAATAACAACCCCTAGAACGAATGGTTATCTACATACATAGGTGCACCTCATTCATGAATTGCTTATTAGCATATTGTTAGCATGATCTGTTTGGTCTGCTGTTTGGGAATTAAAAAACATTATCATTGATTATTGATTTTTATGCTTGAATCAAATCAGTGGAAACTGACAGTTTGTCACGGTCACTTGGACCAGACGGCATTGTCATTACTATGCTGTGAAAAAAACACCTCTACACTCACTTCCCTGTCTTTCACTGTGATCACCAGCCAATTATGGGCATCTGTTAGCTCATTCGTACGAGGGGGTGGATAGCGCTTTCCCTCTGCATGTGTTAGGCCACCACCAAATACGCATGCACAGCAGTTCGTAAAGAGGCGGGTGGCAGCATCACATGTCATGGAGGGGGCATGTGCATGCTTACACTCCTCCCTGGTTAGTGGTGGTGTGATAGGAAAGGAAATACTTGATGGGTGGGAATTGGATACAACTTAATTCAGGGGAGAAAAAGAAAAGGGGGGGAGGGGGTTTATGAGGAAAAACCCCTAACAACTTTTATACATAGTATTGTATGTATATATAAAAATACCTTTATAGGCACTGTTAGCCACCCAGCGCTTACTTCTGCTCGGAGTGTCATCTGACCTGCCTCTGTCACGGTTCGAATAAGTAAAAATAAACAATAAAAATCTTGTTTTAGTCTGATTTTCTATATGTTTCTGCACAGTATATACAAAATTCTTAAAGAGACACAGTTACACACCTCTTATGCACCTACTCGCACTTGTGCACAGAGCTCATGCGTCAGTCATGATTTAAAAGATTTCAAAAAATAAGCAATAAAAATGTAATTTTAGTCTACTTTTTGCTTATGTTTTGTGTAGTATATAATAAAACATTTATTTGACTTTGGCTCAGTGGATACCTTATTTTTGGTGAGTAATTGTTATTTTTAACACAGTCTAACTTCATTTTTGCTCACAGTTACAAGTTACTTATTAGACATAAGTGTGTATCTGTGAATTGTTTTTATTATTTTTGATGTGTATTATGAGAACAGCCGCATATGTCATGAGCATATTTTTTTTTCCATCTTTCCTACCTCTAGGAGCTCATAAGACCAAACCAAGTCTATATATATATATATATATATATATATATATATACACACACACAATTATTAGGCAAGTTGTATTTTTGAGGATTAATTGTTATTGTACAACTATACTATGCTCTTGGTCAATTCAAAATGTTAACAAACCCTCAAACCTGAACATTTAAGTAGTGAAGTTTCGGCTTTCTTAAGAGAATATCTATAGGTACACCATTATTAGGCAACTATTAGTGTGCAGAATTATTATGCAACTAAATGAAAAACAAAGATTTTCCCATCTCA
>JAQMYF010000001.1:40716971-40730273 GCA_030014195.1 Neosilurus mollespiculum
AAACTAAACACTAACCCGACCACTATGTCCTTGGAAACACTGAATAAACACATGGGTAGAAATGTTATCACTATACACTCCTGTTATAAGATTACGATAAACCAAATATAAGATAAATAAAGATGTTTTTACTATATTTTCAAGTTCTAGTTCAAGCTTGTAATTCAGATAACTTTACTAAGTGATAACTTTATTGAGCCCAATTCCTTTGTTTAGTCCATACATAAAACATACAACTACCAAGTAGGGTACTTAGCATGCCAAAAGCAACAGATCAACATAAATCAGTACAAGAAAACAATGAGCAAATACATTAAAAAAAATATTTGTTATGCTTCAGATGAATGAACAAATAAACATGCTGGCTCTAGAACAGCAGTAAGTTGCTCTTTGCTGCTCTTTGCTGCTCTGCTCTTCATGCACTGCTGGAAGTCTGACGCACACATGTGCGTGCAGAGCTCATCTGCCACTCTCATGCTTTAAACTTGTACAAACAAGCCATAAACATCTTGTTTTGTTTGTTTTTCTTATGTTCCCGTGAAGAATCAACTTAAACAATAATTCGCCTTAGGCTTGGTGGATATCGCTGAGCAGTCTCCTTGACATTCCAACTCAGGGACTGTTCAGCAACATCCACCTCACCTTTCAGGACTTGTTAATTATCCACCTGGCAAATTCGGGATAATCCTTAAATCTAAACAGCAGGCAAAAACAGTTTGTCATTGTCACGAATTATGAAAGACAAGATATTCGACAAAATCTCTTCCCAAAAATATGAAGAAAGCTATGCAATTTGGCCATTGTGTTTTTCAAGGCAAAAAAGCACTTTATGCAAATTGTGAATGATTTTAAAAAGATATTGTGATGGCACATAATTGTGATGGAGTGAGCATGATCATAATTATGTTTTAAAAATGTAAAAATAAACAATCTAATTTTAGTTTGCTTTTTTGAGATCTCGTTTAGCATATTCCAGAATCATTCGCCATAGGCTCGGTGAATGTCACTAAATAATTAAATAATGCATTCAGTGCTCCATCTCAGGGACTATTCTGCAAAATTCCTCTCATTTTTTGGTGAATAATTTTATTTCTGCATAACACATACATAGTTGTACATATATACTCACTATATCCCAGTCATATTCATACATAAATGTATCCTTACATCCTAATATATATAAATTATATTATATATATTATAAGTTTTTACATTATTTTTTTAATAAAAATATCATACACTATTTCAGGTTGCAGCATATGCAGGGTGATGCAATAAAACCTCCTACATTTCAAAAGTAAATGAAAAACAAAATTGTTAAAGATAAACAAATTATTAATTGTTTACAACATCGTGTTTTATAAATGACATCCTTCATTGGTGAAAACTTTGTCCATACACACTTAGAGGCAATTTCTGAAGGCTGCCAACCATTTTTTGAATTTATCTTTAAACTGTGGGAGGTTTTTTGGGTCACCTTGTACTTTAGTCTGAATATCACACCAAAAGGAAACAGTATCCTCTTTCTCCCGTTATTTTTTGTTAAACTGTTTACCATTATTTGTGTGTAGGTAAAGCATTATATAAATACTCCTACACCAGTCTGACAGGTTTCATAGGACTTTGTTCTCAGTAGTAACAGTTAAGTGGATAAATATGCTGGGTGGAAACGTATTCTACCACTTAAACTTAGGAAATCTTCTTCCCAGAACAATTTAAAACTGCCTTTCCAGTATAAAGCATTAATAAGCATTTACAGTTAAATGGTTCACAATGGCACAAAATGATAGAATAATAGAATAATGTTTTATGTGGTGAGTATGACAGTTAAAAGGTTTTATCTTGTAACAACAGTAAAGGAACTTAGACAAGACTACAACTCGAATTACAGGAACTGTACTTATCACCTTCACTGTTGTTGGGAATATACTGTCTGTGTGAATGTGTGTGTGTGTGTGTGTGTGTGTGTGTGTGTCCAGGGTCCTTATCTAAATGCACAAACTGTTTACACATTCCCAGAACTGAAAGGTGCCCCAGCACCTTGTTCTGTGTAAAATACTCACTGTAAGTGACTCTTCTTCCAGCTTATAGTGTGGAACATGGTGGACATGATGAACAGGCCAGACAGTCCGGTGCCATACAACCATGCTGTGATGCTTTCCCATTTGTCATCAGACAGGAAGTACAACAGTGAACTGCCCACGATACTGGGAATAATCCAAAGCTAATAATATAAAAAAATAAATACAACATTTTAAAAAATGTACGTGGGTGATGAATTGGTTCCATGGAACCATTTCTATGGGAAAAAAATGACCACTAACCCAGTTTAATTTGAATATATTTTACAAGTCTGGTTCCTTTTTTTATAATACAGGAAATAAATAGAGGGTTCAGATGAAGGCATTGTTCGTTGATGTTAACCTCCAGTCACATGGAAATAAATGTTTCATTGTCAATGTGTTTGGCAAAACAGTCCGAATGCTATCACTAAACAGTCAGTGAGTCATTTCTGCTAAATATTAACATAGACAAGTACACCAACAGCTCCTGTCAATTAATCATTAACAAACACACTATTGAAGTTTATTTAAACCCGTTATTTGCCATAGGGCATGTGGTAAACCACTTTAACTTTTTTATTTTTCCTTAAAAAAACAAACTGAATGATTCCTTGAATGAATTCATGACTCAATAAATGCACATTTCCAACAGATCCTGCCATCACCAGGTCAACAAGGCAGCGGAAACAAGATAAACAAGTCATCACTTCCTTCCCTAACATCAAACTGAGTCTAACCCAAGCATTCGCATGTGGAAACGCCGAGGGTGGGTGTCCTTTCAGAGCAGCAGGCTGATAAAAGAGGTCAGAGAGGATTTTCTGTCTGTGGGACAATCATGCCAGATGTGATGCAGTTAAAGCATAGGAGGAAGATTAGAGAGCAGGATGTTATCCAAACAGCAGCATTGCTCCAAAACCACAGAAACACAGCTATTAAAAAAAAAAAAAAAAAAACTTGCAAGAAAAAAAATGCAGGAATGACTGAACTCAACTTCCAGAGTACACTGCATTCATCATGCTCCAGCAACGTGAACTCTGGATGTTAATCAAACACATTTCTAACCTCAGTAGTGTGTGTGTGTGTGTGTGTGTGTGTGTGTGTGTGTGTGTGTGTGTGTGTGCGCATGTAGGTGGGTTCTCTTTGAGCTGTGCTATTACATATTGAAGAGACGGATGACCCGTGCTGCTTGCGGCTACAGGTTGCTTGGCGCTGTGTTAAAAGTATTTTTCAACCTTGTAAGATTATATCCTTGTAGTTACAAACGTCTGTCTTGTAATGCTAACTATACACTAGAAGACTTTGAAAAGACACTGAGAAGACTCCAATCTGACACCTTGGTTACATCTGTAAACAATGTACAGTATAGTCAGGCTATGATTTTGCAAATACTGGATCAGTATTTATTATTTATTATGATTGTGTTTCCAAGTAATTTCACTCCACTCCTAGCCTTTAAGGAATCCAAGCACAGAGGAAGGCAGCCTGCTTGCTCATGGCACAGCGCCAGCAACCCCTTGCTATGGAATGTTTACCCACAACAGATCCATTACGATAATATGCAAACTGCATCTAGACACATTTTGAGATTATTTCCCATCATGCTCCTATACCTATTGCTCTGCTTCCTGTTTGGTGCTAAAGATATCTCACCTCTTAGTTATTGACCATGTCTGCATCATTATTTGCATGAACCAAGACTAAGAACTTATGATAATATTAAAGGTGATTGATTTTAAAGATGATTGATTTTATGAGAGCAAGACAGCTATCCTGACCTTCTGACTGCTTCACACCTAACGACGGAGATGACAGGAGCGAGCTACAACTTTATCGAGACTCTCACGTTTTCTGTCTGACACTGTAAATTTGAAATCACCTGAAAAGTCGTCTGATGGAAGACTAGTGGACATTAACTGCTACATGACTACTGACTTGTTCACTCATGACAGTTGATAAGTTGCAGTTGACAAAACTGCAACAAAATGATCTCTAAAGCGTTTAACTTCGGAAGGCATACCAGCAGAACCTAATACCTCCTGAGACAAAGTTGACCATACTTGGGTTGCAAGCAATCTTGATTCATCCCAACATCCATTATCTGTTCCATTTATTAATCAGGGTCACTGGTGAGGATGGGTCCAATCCTAGCTGACTATATTCTAGTCTATTGCACACCTGTAGCCAATTTCGAGTAGCCAGTTAACCTAATACATGTCTTTAGACTGTGGGAGGAAAACCAGAGTACCCGGAGAAAACCCATGGGGGCACAAGTTAAATATGTAAACTCCACTCAGAAAGGCCCTTGGGTAAGTCTTGAACACAGAGCCTTCTCACTGAGAGGCTACATTGCTGAACACTGAACCACTGTTAACCCCAGGAAGACTGATAGTTTCAAAAATCTAATAATCATCGTCATCATCATCATCGTCATCATCATCATTTGGCTCGATGGTGAAATAGTTCAAATTAGCTCCAGCTAACTTGTAGGCTGCTTTGTTGGCTTATTGTTTCAACCACCATCATCACCACCATTAGCAACAGCAACAGGAGCCACCCCTGTGTTTTTATAAATCCACATATATTCACCTTAAATAATAATAAGGATAAAGTCCACTTACTCCATGTGTAGCACAGTTAGCAGCATGTTCGTACTCAGTTGGCTGATATCTTTTGTTTGATGGGACTCGGCTGTTCATGAATCTAAAAAACAACAAACAAGCCTCATTTGTTTATCTTTACATACATATCGGTCATGGTTTGTCCCAGGAACACAGAGGTACAAAGATGCAATTATTTGTGGGAGGTAGGAGGAAACTGGAGATCTGTTCAGACCTTCAGAGACATGAACATGTAAAAACTCCACACAGACAGTACCTGGATTTTTCTCTATAAGTATAAAGAGGAATCCAAGAGTATCTGTAGTGTGATTTAATAAATAAACCATTTATTATTATTTAATATTATTATATCAACCATAACAAAACTCATTTTAAATGAATAACCAAGAGTAAGTTTTGATCTTTAACGTGGTGCCATTACTTCATAAGCAGTCATCAGCACTGAGTGTTACACCAGGCATAGTAATACCACTGTCAATTTGCAGTTTTACAGTTAGTACTTTTTTCATGATGGCTTCAACACCATCTCAATCCATACATCATTAATCACACCAGTTATAAGTTTGAATAACTCAAATAATGGGCTTTATTTATTCAACAACATACTGATATATAACGTACACATTTTACAAGTAACTCACGGCCGCTCATTCTTCTGAACTTTGACTCTGGAACATGCAAGTTTTTAAAATAAGTAAGGCTGACGAATAATTCAGGGGGCAAAGATTCTTTTAAAATTATTTCTCCATTCCTTATTCCATCCACTATCTAGAGGAATTATCCGTCAGGGTCACTGGGGAAACTGGAGCCAATCCCAGCTGACTTCAAGTGAGAGGCGGAAAATCTTTTATTTTATTAATTCTTTTCAATATTTGCAAAAGCCTCTAATGCAATTTAACTGTCCTGTGGAACAAACTACCTCTCCAGCACTTAGAATGAATTAAACCAATTTTAAATTGCTTTGGAACTTATACGATTACGTCAGATGTGTGAGGATTCCTGGGAATTTATATATCTATATCATAACCAATAATTTATGGGACAGGTTTTCACCATATTCTGAGAATGAATCAGAGGTGAAATTAGCAAGAATTAGCATGTATGAACTTTCCAAAGAAAGAGAACTGTCTGGACATGTCTTCCATTTGCTTTTGTATATGTAGGTGATGAAAGCTGGTGATATTCCTGTATGATTTCCTGTTTCTTTAAGAAATAAATTTGATTTCCGGGCTCGGGCATTTCTGTGTGGAGTATGTCTGTTTTCCTTATGTGTGTGTGTGTGTGTGTGTGGGTTTCTTCTGGTTACTCTAGTTTCTTCCCACAGTCAAAAGACATGCATATTAGGCTAATTGGCTGCTCCACATTGCCCCGAAGTGTGAATGTGAGTGTGAATGGTTGTGTGTGTGTTGGCCCTGAGACGGTCTGGTGAGCTGTTCAGGGTGTACCCCACCTTTGCCCAGTGTGAGTTGAGATATGCTCCAGCCTCCCTGGGACCCTAGTAAGATGAAGAGGTTTAGCAAATAAGTAAGTGTACTCATTTTCTATTGCCTCAATATTGGTAAAATTGGCTATACACACTATTTATACTAATTCAGCACCAAAGTGATTTGCAGTGTAGAATTCAAAAGAAGAGGAAGAAGAAGGAGCAGGAGGAGAAGAAAAAGAATCCCTGAATTTCAGTGCCCTAACCTCAATGATATAAGGAGATGAGAAACTGGGCTCTGATATGCAAACCAGCCTTACCTTTTCAAGCCAAACTAAACATGAGTTCTCTGCCAAATATTTTTGAAGCTATGTGCCCTAACTGTTTACACTGGTGAACATCCTACAGCTTGTAAAATAAGCAAACTGACAAGAGCATGGAAAAGCAGGCTGCGTTTTCCTAATGAAAAAAATCCTGAATATGGCAGACAAAAAGCCGAGCTGTGGCTGAGCTGTTCACCCACAAATGTAAGCGATTATCGACCTGTAGAGCCATATTCCCTCTGGCCCCATCTAATGATTTAATCATTTTAATTACATAATGCACAGCAGAGATGAATAAGGCTGGGCTTTTTCTCTATTCATGCTTAAAAGTAAACCCCATTATTGGAAATCATGACCTAATCTTCCAAATGCATCAGTGAAAAATATAAATTATTCAGTCATTCAAGAGGTTTTTTTTATATATATGTATCAAAAGCAGAAGCACATCTGTGGATGATGCCAATCTGGAATTGTATCCTAATCCTGCCTAGGAATTTTCCCAACACTTCGTTGTTGCCTGGCACTGGCAAGTCTAATCCTGTGTGGAATCTGTGTTACATCACTCAAACATTTATGTCAGGGTCACCATGACAACCAGTGGCTTGGGGATTCACTTTATATTTTCTGCCAAACCTTTATTTGTCTTTAAATTTGTTACAAAATTTGTAGACAGAAGCAGAAAAGAGAAAACCCCTGGAACGTCAGGGGAAGTGTTTAAAACACGCTTAACTCTGATGAAATATAATGAACAACAGATTTATTTTTATTTCCCAGGTATGCAAGAAGTGACCAGAGAGAGGAGAGGGGGCACACCCAAACACATTCTGATGAAATAATTGAACAAATATTGAAGAATCATCAAATCTAACAAATACAGTGTATCCATCCATCCATCCATTACTGTACCGCCTATTCATTAGGGTCATGGGGGAAACTGGAGCCAATCCCAGCTGACTTTAAGCAGGAAACAAACAACAATTCACACTCATAGTCACACCTCTGGGCAGTTGTGTCCAGAGTGGCCAGATGACCTAACATGCATGTCTTTGTACATTTGAGAAAAGCGGACTACCCGGAGGAAACATTCTAATGCATGATAAAACCCAGAACCTTCTTGCTGTGAGGTGACAGTGCTAACCCTACCACTAATCCAATCCAACTTTATTTATGAAGCACTTATAAAAAAAAAAAACACCATTTGAACTGAAGTGCTGTACAGAAGACTAACGACGATAAATAAATAAGACGTAAAAAGACATAAAATATATATAGTTAATGGAAAACATGTTTATCAAGGTTTCCTTCTTTTCCGATTCATAAATCTTGGTAGTCAAATAGGAAATATGTGCACAGGTGACCATGTAAATTTGTGTGACCCGTCTTTTAACCAATATAACAAACAGGTCAACACAGTTTTAGTTTTCTTCAGTTTATACTTCCACCCTTCACAAAGTATACACTTCCTCATTCCTCCACAGGGACAGACTGGCAAGCTGTTCAAGGTGTACCCCTACCTAAATAGTAGGATTTAGCTGTTTGGTAAATTAATGAATCTGTAACTCAAAAAAAACATTAAAAACCTTTTCCTATGAGTAATCTTTAAATGTCAAAATTACTGGATTTTGAGCATTAACATGTTCAAAGCGAGTGCCAATATGCATGCAATTATCATGGAACATTAATTGGAAACCATATATGGACTTAGATATCATAAGACAAGCACATGGGTAATTAAAACCAGTACTTATATATGGCTTATTAGATATACTCTGTGTTGCGTGGCACAGGTACCTTGTACTGTATTAGAGCCCCTCTAGTCTTACTGAGTGACTCATGTTATGAATACATTTCAGTTTTTATTTAAAGTGAGAGATTATTACCTTGATGCTGTTTATGAAAGTTATGGGCGGCCACCTTACAGCATGAAGATTCTGGCTTTGAGTCTTGGGCTCAGCTACAGAGTTTCTGTGTGGAGTTTTCCTATTCTCCCTGTGCTTGCATGGGTTTCATCCAGGTACCCCGGTTTCCTCCCACAGTCCAAAGACATGCACATTAAGCTAACTGGCTATTCCAAATTGCCCCTAGGTGTGAATGTGATTGTGAATGTTTGTGTGTGTTGGATCTGTGATGGTCTGGTGTCCTGTTCATGGTGTAAAACTTTTTTTTCAAAGAATTACTTAAAAATCACAAATAATGAAGTCACAACACCACACAGAAACTATCTGTTCTCTATCGAAATGCATGATATTGAAATTATACATTTAAACAAAAAACATCATATTTTAGTTACATGCTTCAAAGTTCAAAGCACTTACATTCATTTAAAAATTAAAATGTCATCGAAGTACATAATTCATAGTGAAATTAGTCAAATAACTTTCAGTACTACCCTCCTTTGAGATTATTTTGGTTGGAATTATCAAAATTCAAAACATGGCTTAAAAGTAATGTTACCTGGATTGTAAATCATGATAATTAAATTCTAATACAAACAATTTCCTTCATAGAAATGAAAAATGTAAATGTTTATTTGTACATGTATATCATAAACGACCATCATCAAATCACCTTCAAAGTTCCTACACGGCCTCTGAGAGAACCGCTACTGCAGCATCAAGAAGATCATTTACATCATTTACACAATTTCCTCCGGGATCATTAAAGAATTGTGATTGTGATTCTGATTCTGATCAAGGTCTGCCCAGGTAACGCTGGCATTGCTTGAGGCCTTATCCAGATACACCTTGAGGTTCTTGGCCAGTTTCTGTACCGAGAGAGGTTGATATTTCTCTATACTTTCTACTTCTAATAGTTCTACGCACTGTTCACTATCAGCTATTTACAAATGAAGGCCATAGTAATGCTTGAAAAGGTCCAGATGACACAAAAAAGTTGTGTGCCCCTTAATAGGATTAATCAGTTCCGCAAATGAGTGAAGGAGTGTTTATAAAAAGGTAGCTCAGTTGTGACACCGCATACCCACTAACCCCATGATTTAGAGGTTGTACTTAAGCCTATAACACTTAACAGTAACTGAGCTTGTAATTGACACACAGCTCAGTAACCAAAAATACACGTCAGAACACCCATATTTTGAATACAGAGTTGTGTAAATCCTTCATTTTTGGCTGCAGTTCACTGGCTTAGCTCACAACAGTGAACTAACCTCATGTGCATACCTTTGGACTGCGGGAGGAAACCAGAGAATCCGGAGGAAACCCATGCAAGCATGCAAACTCCACACAGCAACGCCAGAGCCCAGTACTCGAACCCAGGACCTTCTTGCTGTGAAGCAGACATGTTAACCACTACACCACTGTGCTGCTGATCATGTCTAGCAAAATGTGATAAAGTAGCCAGAACACCATGCTTCTTGTCCTTGTGGAATAACCTAAAACAATCCATGTTACATATCGTCCTGGGTTATGTTGTTCGCCCGCGCTCCCCTATCTGTGTCTGTTTCAAAATATCCTACATTGAGGCATTTTTCCTTGACGATGGTTTAATTAGAGAGCTTTCCCAGGTGTGTTGTATGAACTGAACCTAACTAAATAGACCTGACAGGAGACTCCTAAACAGCTTTCTGGTGAACCCAAACAGCGGCTTGTGAAGTATTCTGTCCTCTGTGTTGTGTAAAAGATATTTTTGGCACACGAACAAAGATGAATTCATACAATGGATACTAAACATTAGGCCAAGGGTTTGTGCCCAGTGTGTCTGTGACTAGATTTTATAATGAGAACTGCTTCAATGATGGTCAGTAAAGTTTAATCAGCTCTAACTGAACACATGACAGCAATACATCACTTCACACCTGCTCAGAAGATGTGAAAGTTTACAGTGTACACTGTATTATACATTATTCACATGGATCTGTAATTTTGAAAAAATAATTCAAGCACAGTATATTATTAATGTTGTGATACTGTTCAGAGAAAACCAGTCACCCATGTGTAGAAATACAGTATAAAATTAAATATTGCCCCAAAACTGTATAGACGTACACGTCTTTCAATGTTGTGCCTGAAACAAGGCTGTTATTTGTTCACTTAAAAGAAAACTTTTTTTTTGTTTTGCTTTCATTTTAATTTCACTTTAATGGAATAGTCATTCTGTATATTTATTGGCACCCTCGTGGTTTATAAATATGCTGCAGTAGTTTTATTCTCAGCTTGGCCTGTTGTAATATAATAGTGAGACACTGAGCACTGAACAAGTAACTACTATGCCAGTGTTTAGTGAAGCAGAACAATCCCAATCTCTGTGCCTCAATACATGATTAATAGAGCTGTTCTGGTGTCCAAGTCCAAATTTCTCTACAGAAATAGCAGAGTTGCCATCTTAAACACTTCTTCAGCAAAAATGTATTATTTTAGCAAATGAAGAATTTGCCAGTTTGATTAAACAAACGCACCCGGACAGTTTGTGACTGTACACCTATTTGTGTAATATTTACTTTTCATAGTTCTATCACATAATAGTGAAATTCAAGACACCAGGATTTGTGTTGTAATCTGAAGTTATGTAAGAAGGGTAATGCCCCAATCATGGGCCTCTAACTTGAGCATTCCTGCTCTCACATCATGTCCTGTTAAAGAATCCCAGGTCCTGGCTAACTTCAGATGAGCTCATTATACAGTATAAATCTGTTATTTATTTACCAATGAAAATATATACATACACTGTATATTTAGTATGTACTACACGGGAATGACACGATCTGATTAGTTTGCTATCTCGACATAGTAAACATTATCCACCATGTAAACTCGTAATGAAGGTTTAACAGCAGAAAGATACTGAGGGTTTATGATGGTCACTGACTCTGAAATCCTGGATATTCAGCAAGCAAGATGGCATCTCAAAAAATATGCATAAAACAACACAGTATGGCCTTAATTATTTTTCCTTTATTGCCTTTAAACCTTGATTGTTTTCATTAGTTAATGTAGTTGTAATACATACTCAAATCTGATTGGATAAAAAGTCTGTAGCAATAGTGCTCTTAATTAACATCACAGGTTTATATTAATCATGAAGCCACGTCCACGCGGGAAACAATGTGCGACAAGCAACCATGCAAAGTTAATGATCGGCAGCGAAATGAGAGAGGAGAGGCGAAATTTTCTCAAGTGTCACGAAGTGGGTGGGAGCGGAATACAACTGAGCTGAACTTTCACGCGAGCGATTCAAGTGATAACCAATCAGAGTGTGAAGATAATGTTGATTCACAGAAGCCAACAAACCCCAAGTTCACCAAAACCTTTTCCTATTCGCTTCCTTAAAATTAGGCAATTTTGCCTGCAGTTCAGCAGTAAAGCGACTCACGTGTCACTCATCACTTCCTATGTGAATGTGCCTTAACACAGGTGGCGGAACCCTGAACAGGACTCCAGTCTATTGTAGGGCTAACACAGATACAACCATTCACATCTACATGCAATCTAGGGTAGTTCATTCAGTTGACCTAATGTGCATGTGTTTGTACTGTGGGTGGAAACCAGAAGTCCCAGTGGAAACCCAGGCAACCATGAGACTCAAACCCTAAACCTTCTCTCAGTGAAGTGACATCACAACCCTCATTTGAATATAAATTACTAAAATAACATACGTTCATTAATGAATAAAATATTGGTAGCTCACTGTTGTAGAAGTAATATAGAACATGTGGAACATGCTGCACAAATGTGAATAATCCACATTGGAGCAGTAATTGTATTACACCATCCTATCACTGATGATTTTCCTCAAACACCACACCCTGTTAGGTTTTATTCCTTTTGAATTAGACACGCTGAAGTCTAGGCCACTTGTCCAACTCATCTTTACACAATGGAAAACTCTTCACTCATGAGTTCGCTTCCACACTAGAACACACCCTTGGTTGGAGTCAGGAGACATACATATTTAAGGACTTTCATTGTGTTCATAATGCCATGGTGAAACATTAAACAGTTTCATAGACATATGTATGCTGTAAATATACTGTACGTGCGTGAGTGCTCTCATTGTTTTGGTAGCAATACAAGTACACTGGTATACAATGGCCCAAACAGAGATGCCCACACAGGTAATGTCAAGGGTCTTTAAAGAAGATGAGTCCAGGCCTGGTGAGAATACAAAAATTAATAATATAGAGATTTAGGCACTGCCTAAAACTGGAGCTCCCGTATGATTTCCCTTAGTTGACAAGTTTTTGGTGGGAACTCTCAAACCTCATAAACATATCCTACGTATATCAGGATTAATTCATTTTATTAACTTGTTTATAGAAGAGAATAAAAATGAAGTAACCAATACCCACATGTAAAGTACACCATTTAGAAACCGTAGGTTTTAGAGAACATTTCAATAACACAAGAATATCATTAGGTGTTTATTTTTTCACGTCATTAACGATGACGTCACATCACTTGATCTGACTATTATATACCTCTTGCTGTCTATATATCACTCTCTCCCAGAAAAATTGTCTTATGGTTTTCCTTTTTGGAGATATAAAATCTGTTGAGTAGAGATGCTTTAATCATTAAAAATATTTATATTTTATTGTTTGTATATGTGTATTTATTGCCCAGTCTCTGTTGTTAAATAAATATTTTTCCTTCAAACTCATACGAGGTATACGTACTTACGTTAGATGTGTTGCTACGTCTGACATCACATACGCATGCAAAACTTTTCAGACCGTGCATGGACGCCGGAGGGACGGATGGACGTATGCAGTAGGTTTTTCTTGAAGGTTAGATGCTTTTTCCTCATCAATGCTGCTCTGCTGTGCGGGAGCTCTGCTACATAATTAAATGTGACCCAGTCTGGCAAAATGAGTCACAGTGACCAAAAATTCAAAATTGAGTTAGCCATACCATTTTAAA
>JAQMYF010000001.1:40740427-40754721 GCA_030014195.1 Neosilurus mollespiculum
AGACAGACAGACAGACAGACAGATAGACAGACAGATAGATAGATAGATAGATAGATAGATAGATAGATAGATAGATACTCACAGCAAGTAAAGTTGAGGCTGAAAAGTAACAGTCTTGAATGCACTTTACCTTCCATACTTAGTGTTCCTGAAATCCATGCTGTAGATGAAACGTGTGTGTGTGTGTGTGTGTGTGTGTGTACGCGCGCGCCTGTAGCTTCGGGTTCGGATTGGATCGCGCTCTCGGAGCGCGTGAACACGGGGTTCTTGACTTTAGTCCAAAAGCGCACAGAAGTTCCTGAAAGCGCTGCAAAACTACAACGAGGTGGCTTCTACATCACACTCCATTCCGGCACTAAATCCCATAACCGCCCATTTGGCTCCACACACACACACACACACACACACAGTCACTGGTCCACCTTTATACATGACTTCAACACTCGAGGCAACCAACTTTTTACAGCTGAGTAATAAATGAATCAAACAAAGAAACATAAATAAGCAAACAAAGGTTCGGTCCTATCATTAAACTTGATTTGTTTGTGTGTTGAAATGTTTCCTTGTTTTGCACAGATACACAGAATTCCACCAAAGCATCAGTGATGTATATCCCACACTGTATAAACACCACTAAACTAATGTCCTCTGTAAAAGCGATGCTTCTATTCATGCTTCAATCATTCCTGCAAATACATTTAACAAGAAAGACATTCATTCAAAATATGGAGGAAGGTGAATGTTTTAACAAGGAAGCATGGTGGCATAGTGCTGAGCACATTCATCTCACAACAACAAGGTCCTGGGTGCCTAGGTTTCCACCGGGTACTCCGGTTTCCTCCGACAATCCAAAGACATGCACATTAGGCTAGTGGGTTATTCCAGATTGCCCCTAGGTGCCAGAGTGAGTGGGTATACTTGTATGTGTTGGCGAGCTGTTCAGGGTGTACCCCGCCTTTGCCCAATGTTGGCTGAGATAGGCTCCAGCCTCCACGCGACCCTAGAACATACACCAAATCACTGAGTGATGAAATGCGTTTATTAACAAGACAAGTGAGTCTCTCCGGGTAATGATCATTTGTGTATCAGGAGCGCCTCCATCTGGCCAACACACAACATTACAGTCTCTGGTCCTTCAGTAGCCTGTTTTTTAATTTGTTCTGCTTTGTTCGAAGCACATGTAATTAAACTAAACAGCAAAGAGTTAACAGTTAGTTAATCAATAAACAGTGAAATCGGATGTGTTAGAGCACAGGGAAAGCATTTGTGCAGGAGAGTCTGGAGGTTCTCTGAGATCAGGGTTGGGAACCTGTGGCCTGGTGGTTTTGAGTGCAAGTCATTTCACTTTAGAGCAGATTCTGTAATGTTTCTGCCCGAATTTCAGTACACAAATTAAATAATTATTACAATTAAATTGAAAATAATAAAAATAACTTACTGATGCGAAAGTCAGGGGTTCAAGCCTTACAATCACCAAGTTGTCACTACTGTCCCCCCAATGTAGCTAACTGGGTTATCAAAGGCCAGCCATGTCTCTCACTGTCTATGACAAAAAGCATGTAAAAAAACCATTGCTGTCGCGCGTAAAGAGTAGGCCATTGGGTTGCTGGCAGCGTGTTTCTGCCCTGTGATGGCCTGGCAAGCTGCCCAGAGTGTACTCTGCCCTCACCCAGAGTCCGCTGAGATGGGCTCCAGCCTCCCCGCGATTCTAACTGGGATTAAATGGTTCAGAAAATGAATGAATGAATAAAATTTTTATTCTGACCATTACAAAATCCATCTCAGGCCAAAAAATCAACAGGTCAACAACTTATCATGCCACTCATAGCATGAGAGTGAGAGTGTTTTGTGTCACTAATTAATTCATTCATTTGCTGAACCACTTAATCCTACTAGGGTCACAGGGAGGCTGGAACCAACTCTGGGTTAAGGTGGGGTACACCCTGAACAGCTCGTCACTCCATTGCAGGGCCAACACATACACAAACAGTTTGATTTTTTGATTAAATTATAGGTCGATGGACTCAGCAGTGATCTTTACACAATTTTATAGACACAGTGGTGCACAGACACTAGCATGGGAATAGAAATCACGTTTCTTGACATTTATATGTACCTGATTTTTGGGAAATATACTAAGCAGTGCTTGAAGGTGTTTAAATTACTGGCAGCTGCATTGTTACCTGATGTTTTTTAATTCACCTTTCAAAGAAAAAGTTGTTAGACAGGGCAGAATTGGGTTAGTGCTTCTGGTTCACAGCAAGAAGGTCTTCAGCTCAAGTCCCTGGGCTTGAACCCAGGATCTTCTTGCTTGAACCGAGAGTTCTAACCACTACACTACTGTCAATATAAGTGAGTGATGTTTTCATAGGATTTTTTTTAAACTATGATAGTAGCTATATAATCCTACTTTCATCTACATGGTTAAAGACAATCATTCATCAATTGTTTTCCCAAATTGTCTTTTTTTTTTGAGGAATAATGTCCTGTGTGACAGGACTGAATGAGGCACAACAGGACTGATGGTGTGGTGACAGGACTGACATTGTGGATTTGTTGATGCAAGAAAGTTACATTTTGTATCTGTTAATTAAGTTTTGGTAAACAAGTACGGTTTGGAGACAGTAGCACTGACAATAAGACAGGAGGTGGAGCTGGAAATGGCTGCGATTTTTTTCTAGGAGTGACAAAAATGTACCTCCATGATGGCACCACGGTACTTCGCTCGACCTCATGAACACATGATACTGGTTTTTACTAAGTGCTGATGAAAAATTCTGCACTATACCTCACATTTCTTTTTTATATACTACATTGTCACTTTGCATTTTGCTCTTTTGCTCATATTTCCTTGCAGTTTATTTCCTCACTTATACTTATCTGTATTTGCCTAAATTCTTGTAAAAACTTACATAAACACTTCTCTGTACAGTGAGTAATTTAAACTTGAGTCACATCCCATGTTTGTGTTCACAAACTTGGCAAATAAAGCTGATTCTGATTCGGAATGGACAGAATTAGAAAAAAAATATATAAGAAGAACAGCACGGGTAGGAGTGTCTGTGGATAAAGTGAGAGAGGCCAGATTGAGATGGTTTGGGCGTGTGAAGAGGAGGGATGAAGGGTATATTGGTAGAAGAGTGTTGAGGATGGAACTGCCTGGCAGGTTTAGAGGAAGCCTAAAAGGAGATTTATGGATGTTGTGAGGGAGGACATGCATGTGATTGGCATGATGGAGGGGGATGCAGAGGACAGGCCAAGAGAAGAAGAGGAAGAAGAAGAAGAAGAAGAAGATATGTCTTCCTGTTTTTTCAGTGTGCCCAACATTAACCCCCCCCCCTCAGCTGCCCTAACTAGAGCCATCTAACTACAGTGAGTATGAACTGAAATAATTACATTTATTGTGACTGAAACCTAATAAAAGTTATAATATACTACACAGGATCTGATTTGTCTGCTATTAAAACATTATTCTGTGAATGGATCACTAACCCATTGCCTTAACGGCTGAGCCACCACAGCCCCTTTTAATGATGTTATGTACAGCAGATGATGAGACATTCAAGATCTTTACAATTTTATGTTCATGAACAGTATTCTGACATTATACCACAATTTGTAGACACAGATATTTGCAGATTACTGAACCCTGAAATGAACTGAAGTTGCTCTTATATGGTTTGTATTTTATGGTTTCACCCAAATGAGGATGGGTTTCCTTTTTGAGCCTCTCAAGGTTTCTTCCTCGTGTCAACTGAGGGAGTTTTTCACTGTCGCCGCGGGCTTGCTCATTAGGGATGCGTAGGGGTTGCAGAAAAATGTTTAAATTCCTTATTAAATTACTTTTACTATGTAAAGCTGCTTTGCGACAATGTCAGTTGTAAAAAGCGCTATACAAATAAAACTGAACTGAACTGAACCCCTCCCCAGATGCTCATTCATGATACTGACCTGTTGCCAGTTAACCAAATTAGTAGCAAAATGTTACTCCAGCTGCTTCTTCCTTTCATGAAATAGTAAAATGTCTCACTTTTAACAAATGATATATTTTCAATGTTTTTTTTGTGAATATGGGTTAGTGACATTTTCTTTAGATCATTACACTGTATTTTAGTTTACAGTTTACACAGTGTCCCAACTTTTTTGGAAGTGGGGGAGTGACACTAATCACCCACTGAGAAAGACGAGTGTCTATTTCTGGTATTATGATGATTATAATACAGGAGATGAAATGAAAGGTTGTAATAAAATGAAGATGGAGGTGTAGTTGGTGGGAGAATTTTCAATTTGAACCTCTTCTAAAATACATTACATGGCCAGAAGTTTGCAGACACCTCGCCATCAAAATCTCCACTCTTCTGGAAAGACTTTCCACTAGATTTTGGATTGTGTCTGTGGGCATTTGTGTCCATGTGTCTGCAAGAAAGAGATCAGGTCTGATGTTGGGTGAGGGGTTCTGGGGTGCAGTTCAGTAGGGTTGAGGTCGGGGTTCTGTGCAGAACATTCAGGTTCTTTGCATGCCAATCTTTCCAAAATGTCTTCATGGAACTCGTTTTGTACACATAGGTATTGTTGTACTGGAATATCTTTGAACCTCATAGTTCCAGCTGAAGAAAATAATAATTCTCCAGTATACAAAGACGTTATATGATGTTATGGTTAGGTGTCTACATAAACATATTCCTATATGCTATAATATATATATGCTATAAACATATTCCCTGAACATGTTCTATTTCTCCTAAGGGAAAATGTTCATGGAACATGTTCATAGTAGAGCTCCTGAAATTTGGAAGAGCCCGTAGAAATTTGGATGGTTGTCTGTGCCTGAGTTGATACTCATAGGCTGTTATTTATCGCTGATTCGCATCATGATTATTTTTTTTTTAATTATTATTATTAGTAATGAAACTGAAACTAAAAACAGAGGTTCATACACCACTGCTCAGACTTACACAGAATAAAAAAAACACAATCTAACTCAGGTACGCTGACAAAATTACGTTGAGCAAAATGAATTTGTTAAATGGACAATTAAATTAACAAGACAGGTGATTCAAATTAATGTGGGAATCAGCTAGTGAAAGGCAGTGAAGAAAACCTGTGTTGACTTTTCCTTCTTTTGCTCCAGGCTGTAGTCAAGAAACGTTTCCTCCAGGGCCGTAGTTTAAGTTCAGCCCTTAAAGGAGCTGCTTTACTCTTATAACATCAGCCTCATACACCTATCTGTAGAAAAATCTATCAGGAGCCCCCCTCTCTCTAGCTCCTCCTCCCCGTCCACTCCTCTCCTCCATTTCCTCTTTTCCCTTCCATCTCTCCTCCCTTCAGCCCTGCGTATCCTTCGGCTGCCCTCCTCTCTAGCTCCATTACGCTTCTCCTTCCTCTTCTTTCATCTCCACTCCTGCATTATTCCTCCTCTCCTCTCCACTCTTCATCTCTATCTCATCTTCATCTTCATCTCCCGAGACCCCAGTACCACCCTTCATGAAGTGGAGCAGGAGTCACTAAGTGTAGAAGTGCTCTTGAACCACAACTCCTATCAGCCAAGACAGTGCATCAGAACGGAGCAACCCATCAGAATACAAGTTTGAGGATATGAAAGGTGATGGTAAGGATATGCACCATAAAATGAGGCCATTACCAGATATGTCTATCTGGGGACAGCAGGTTAACCAACAGGATGCAGCTCTGAGACACCAGATCAACCTAACCAAGAACTTGTCGCTGCACTAAACAAGACAAAGCAACAGAACAATGAATTTTGGCAAGAGTTCCGGACACTGTTCACAACCTCGTCCAGAGCTACTGAAACACCATCCCATTCCTGTTACCGCTGGTCACCATGTGCAGATTTTGATTTTGCTCTACAGTATTAATCCCACAAGGGAAATTTGGTCTCTGCATTTAACCCATCCAAAGTGAGCACACACACACACACACACACACTCAGAGCAGTGGGCTACACAACCCCCGATGCAAACCGATATAGCCAGAGAACCCAGACACAGCCTTTTTATGCAACATGTGAGCAAAAGTGTAGGCATACGAAGAAAAATAGAGAGGAGAAATCCCCCCCACTGCCCCAACTATGCATATATAGCTCCTCATGAGCTAACACACAGAGGGCCCAAACCAACCATCCCGTTGACAGACCCAGGAGACTTTTCAAGGATGAAGACTATACTGGAAAACATCCTGCTAAATAATGCCACAAAGTGCTACAAGTTTCAAATCCTCACAGGCCACCTCGGATGTGAAGAAGCCTCACTTCTGGTAGATTAGCAGCTCCAGGCTACCGTACACAACACGATGCAGGTCTCACTGAGTTTTATGGGCAGTCTCACAATTTGTCCGTACAATGTATCGCTAAGTTGATGGGTGGCTTGAATGTCCGCAGTGGAAATCTGAACGTTGTTTTGCTTGTTTGCTCTCAAGTATGCTCACCACTAGGATCCTGCCACAGCTGGGGAAGAGGGGCGGCTGCTGAAAAGGCCATCGTGGTCATGGGACATGCTGATGGGACATTGTGACAGAGAGATGGAGTTTACTTTTTCTTCATATCATTGTGATCTCATAGTATTCAGAGTATTTTCTTATTGGTATTTCATAGCAATTACATTGCATTGCATTGCATGCTTTTTAATTGTTATATCATTGAGATTTCCTGCAGTGTTTTCTCTCTGTGACATTTAGTTTGCTTTTGCATCATAAGTAACTCAACAGTATAATCACCCCTTTCATGCCTTAAAGAGTTGCGGTCGCCCCATCGATGAAGGGGTTAAATTTGCATTGACAGGACGCACGTTGTAGCTGCTGCGCATGCGCTTTAGGATAGACTAGCGTGCAAACACTTGAGGGAGAAAAAACACCAGCACCACGACTGATCGAAACAAGGGCGGAACTAAATGTGCTCGTAGGAGTGATGCGTGGTTTGGAGACCTCACCATAACAACAACAACAAAAAAACGTCCTTCATATTTATTGCAATTTCGATTTTTGACTTGACTTGTCGATGGTGTGCTCATGAACCTGGCCAGTCAGAGCGGAGAGGCCGGCTGCAGCCAGCTGCTCTTCGCCAACTTTAACCAGGACAACACGTAAGGCTGAGCGGGGAGCCGCGTCACTGGGGTTCGGGGATGAGGCCTGCTTTAGCATTTCACTGTGTTTCTGTTACTGGCGGGTGATTATGAATGACTCTCTAGTTGTACAACAGTCTGTATGAATTTTAAGATGATTAACGAATCATTGAAAGGTTGTTGGTCAACTGGGGTTTGTTAAAAAAAAACCCATATCTTTCTAGCTTTAGTAGTCTAGTGATTTTAGATATGTAATGCATGGTCTCCTGAAAAACAAATATGCGATGTTATAAGCTAACATTTATTAAGCATAAATAAAATAAAAGATGCTGAAATGCAAAATTATTGTTCGTTAGCTTAGTAACCTGCTGTAGCTACCGCTAACTCCTAGCTATCCACTGTGTCTAACCTCAGCTAACTGGCTAAAAACAGCCTGAAACAAACGTGTTGGACGTGTGAATGTCCACCCTAGTGATGGTGTAGCCTTGTCTAAACGCTTCGGGTTTTGTTTAGTTATGTAACAGGCCTGTTTCAAGACATTCACTTTAATTTCGCACTCATGTCAAATCCAGCCATGAACTAAACCTCCGGATATTTTGGGCAGTGTTTGCTAGCGGTTATCCTGTGTACTAACTACGTGACTTAATTCATAGTCAGTTTAAATGCTAAAGGTGCAGTAGTCGATTTGTTAACATTTATTTTTGGGTAAAAATAGTAAGAAAAATATATGTACGGAATATTTTTTTTAAACCCCTAAATGTTTTTAGCCTCAGTTTCAGTACAAGTGTAATCATGCTAGATAAAAGTACCTTTTGCTCCATGGTGCTTGATTGTGTTTGGATAGGCCTTCTGTCAGTCATCTCACACACGCCCACTTCTCAGGACGAACTCAGCCATGTACTGTAATTCTCGTGTGTGGGTTTTTTTATTATCTTTTTTTATTATTTAATCACTGATTCTAAGGAGAAAAAGAAACTTTGCAGCAGGCCTGAAATATTTGATATTTAGCGAGAAAGGCTGGCTTTTCCTAACTACACAAAACGGTTTAGTATTTATGATTTTAGCTCAGGCTGTTCTGGGACTCCACATATTATCTTTCAGCGACAACTACAGGCTTCAGACTCTTTGTCGGGGTCCAAGGCCAGGGATGGGAACCCTGTTGCTTTTGCTTTCCTCTTTAGTAAATAAAACATGCACAGACCAAACCGCTGGGCTTTTTGTTATTTACACATGGGTAAAGATCACTGCAGGGACAGAACAATTACACACGTTGGCCTACAGGAGGCGCTACAGTGGTGCTACAAAAAACGCGTTTTGGGCAGTACAAAAAAAACCCTTCTTTTCTGATCTGAACCACGTGATGTTGGCCACCCCCATTGTTTTTGTCTGTTTGTTTGTTTTCGAACTCTTAAAAATGCACGATCTGTATGATACTTAAGACATATAATCTTAAGTGACCCGACAAAAAGTTCTCAAAATGATTTTTCTTGGTTCACAAATGTGCTAATTATTAACAAACACTTTTTTGTAGCTAGCATGCTAAATACACACTCTTGCATATTCTGGCCATTAGTAAATGGATCAAATTTGACATCCACTGGCCTCTAGGAGGCATTACAATTACAACAAGTCTATATCTCAAGAGTGGCTCATCCGATTTTTATAAAGCTCGGTGGGTCAATCTATGGCCACTCGTGTGACCACCAGTACAATTGTGTTGTGATTGCTCAAAGGGCTTATTATGCTAACAGTTACAATATTTTAAATTTGGAAGTTACATTTGAGTGAATCGAGTCAAATTTACAGGCTACTTCCTTGACCTCAAATACCAAAAATGGCATCATCAGACTATTGAGAGAGACTTCCACTGACGTGCTTGGGCCCCATTCATAACTGCTTGCAGTTCTACTCTTAATTTTGAATGCAATTTCGTTTTTTTTAAGTCGGAAAACAAACCTTTTGCTTTAAAATTCTTTATCTGTAATAAAACATTTAGAAATTGTGGGTTAATCTTTGTTACTGATCCAAAATTTGAATGCTCAGATGTACACAGATAGTTACTGTTTCTTTTATAAGCAATTAAATAAGTGGGGGGGGGTATTATTCTAATACCAATATAAGAAGTAACGTGTATAGATGATTGCCTACAGCGTGAAAGCCCTCAGGTCATGTGGTCAGTGATTTGGTGAATCATTCCTGCACAGAACAGTTCCTTTTAGTGATACAGTGCATTATGGTAATTATTTGTGTATCATTCACAGGACATTCTTATTCTTTAAACTAGGTTTGCCAAATATACAGACCATTGTTAATATACTTGTGTGGAAAACATCATAAAGTCTGTGTGAGGGAAAACTCACAAACTCTTTCCGATTTGATGTTATTCATTTATCAAACTCTGTGCCTTTGCTCATATCCCTATTTGTTTGAAAGTTTACAGTTCATGTGCAGCCCGTTATGTTAACGTTTGAAGGCTGTAATGGTACATGGCTCGTTTCGACAAACCGTTGTGTCGTGTTTATTGCTTGAGTGTGAGAGAGAGAGAGATTTTCGTTTTAACATTTTCTCTCTCCTGAGCAGGTCCTTAGCAGTTGGTACGAAATCTGGATACAAGTTTTTCTCCTTGTCATCGGTTGACAAATTGGAACAGATTTATGAATGTAGTAAGTATCCTTTTATACAACGAGCACATTATGTACACAACCCAAAAGCACAGCCATTGCAACTAGCCGTTGTCTAGGGCCCTGAGCTGGGAGGCATTGACACCAGGTCTGCTGTAAACTGTAGTCAACGACACAATGTCAGGTTACCACCTAAAGGGGGTCCTCACTAGTTTCTTGTCAGAGTTAAAGAGTCTGCAGCGATGTGTGCTGGTACCAGCAGGTGGCAGCAGTCTGATGTTATGCGGCTGAGTAGTGTGTGTAGCGGAGCAGCGTAGCTGATAGCAAATAAACCACAATATGAAACGTGTGTACCCTTCAGGAGGCACAAAAAGACAGGACCAGCAAGAACAGGCGGGGAAGGAAAAACGAAATAGTGGTGAGTGACAAACATGTGACAAGATACACTGACAAGTTGTGTTAAAATAAGTAGTCGGTTTGATGTTATTGTTATTGCTAGCAAGAGCAGTTAAGTCAGTAGAGTAGTTACAGTGTGCAGTATGTTGATGCACAAACAGCAACTTGGCCATTATTTACAATTGTGCAGATGTGTAATAATAGCTGGGTATTTGTTGACCAGTCGCTGATGGTTAAGGATGGCATGTCTTAGAATTCATAGTGAACTGATTAGTCGTATGAAATCCGTCATTTTATCCACTGCTAGCAGCTGATGGTTGCTAATTTTATGCTTGCGTTTTAGCTGCTTAGAAGTTCATTGTCTAAACCATATTAATGCACATATGACGAAATCGAATAGAAATACAGTAGAGTGGGAAGACCAACTGAAGATAAGAGATCTTTATTGTCAGCTGTTGCATGTACAATGAAAATCAGTATTGATGGTTAAAATCACCATTGGTGGTTGGTATTTATATTTCATATTTGGTATTTTATTTTATTTCATTTTGCGTTTTATCTGTATGATGTGTATAAAAATATAAAACCTGTTTAAAAAAAGAGGTCAGTATACTGTTATGTTTCCCTTTGGTCTTGTTTGCCTAGGCCCCCCAGAATCCCTAGAAATGTCACTGCCTGAAAGAACATACTCATCGTTCTTTCCAAAATGTTTACTTTGTGTCTAAATCAAGGGAGAAGTGTTACTAGTAAACCTAAATGTGGGCAGTGTTATTTCCTGACCAGATACCAGCACACGACAAACTAAACACAACAAACTGAAGGCTTGTGTTAGCTGAGAGAGTTTTTAACTTGTTTTAAAAATATTGTGCAACTCTGTGATTAGCAAATGTGAAAGATTTGTTCATCTGTTTAGTTGCACAATAAAGAAACTGGAGATATAAACAGAAGTGTACAGGTTGGGCACTGATCAGGCCACGTTGGCATTTGAAGTAGGTTTGCTACAGGAAATAAACTCACTTTTATTGTAAATAAAGATAGTTTGCTAAACATACACTGCCCAGCCTAAAAACCAAAAACGCACACTAATATTTTCTTGGAGAGCCTTTAGCGTTGCTTACAGCATGTGATCTTCATGCCATTGTTTCACCAAACTTATGCATCAGAACATTTATTTCCATCTGGTGTTGGGTTCATATTTCACCAACGTCTTGAATGAATGAGGGAAAAATTCAACCACTCCATAAAGTCTTCTCCAGCTCCTCCCGAAGACTTTCAAAAGGGTTAAGGTCGGGACTCTGGGTTGCACTCTTTCATTCCACGAACCACTCTTTCATTATCTGAGTCCCCATATTTTATCTGTGCCATCAGGGAAGAAAGAGTCCATTGACGTGATAACCTGCTCATTCATTACCATATTAATGTTGCTGAGCCTCAACCTGACCAACTGTAGCAACAATGCCATGGAGATTACATGCTGAGATCAAGGCTAAAGAGACTTTAAGAAAAAATTTTTTTTTAATGTTTTTAACTTTACTGTTTTAATCTAATATTTCAGAACAGATTTAGTGTTTTTTCTTTTCTTTTTCTGTTTTTATTTTGTTTTTCTCCAAAGCTGGTGCGGACGATGTGTGTATTGTGGAAAGACTTTTCTCCAGTAGCCTTGTTGCTATTGTGAGCCTTAAGGCACCGAGGAAGCTCAAAGTTTGTCATTTCAAAAAGGGAACTGAGATTTGTAACTACGGCTACTCAAACACTATTCTGGCTGTGAAACTGAACAGACAGGTAAGTCCAAGTGAACACCGCATGCACATGTAGGACCAGAGGTGGTTAGATCGTAGTACTACAGTTTTCCGTCTGTATATAGTTCATGAGTGTGTACTTTTTTTTTTTTTTTTTCTTTCAGCGGCTGATAGTATGTCTGGAAGAATCACTGTATATCCACAACATCAGGGATATGAAAGTACTGCATACAATTCGAGAGACTCCACCAAATCCATCAGGTGTGCACATTTTATAAACTTACTAGACTGCTGATACTCACTTAATGTACCTGACTTAATTTTTGTCTGTCTGGTAGCTTGTTAGCTTTTCCTATTTTTGTATTATTTATGAAAAGGTATTTGTATTTCTGCTCAGTTACACATCACAGGATCTTCTTTCACAACACGATATTCATAGATTTAAAAGTTCTCCTTTCTCGCCAGGACAGTGAAACATTAATTTTGATCCCCTCATTTGAGGAACTGAAACAGTCTAAAAGATAAATGGGCATGATGCATGCGGCCGGATGTTGTAACAGATTGTTCATGCTGGTTACTGTGTTGGTTTTGGGAACAGCGCAATCTGATTGGTCTGCTATCTAGGGGATTAAAAAACATTGTGCTGACTGAATAGGCTTGAATAAAAGCTATAGACACTCAAGGTCTGTCGTTGTCACTTGAAACAGGTGGTGACATTATGATGCTTTACAAAGGAAAAACAAATCAGGCGGCATGGTGGCGTAGTGGTTAGCACGTCTGCCTCAAAGCAAGAAGGTCCTGGGTTTGATTCCCAGCTCGGCCGTTTCTGTGTGGAGTTTGCATGTTCTCCCTTGCATTCTTTGATACTACTTCAGAAATCATTTCTTCACAGGATTAAAACCTATGTCCAGAAACCAGACTGCCATCTAGCGTTTTTCCAGGCAACCTGGGCAACAGAAAAGTCATTCAGGAGCCTGTGCCACTCACACGCGACACTGTCTGTGAGCTCATGCATGCAATGGGCAGATGTGTATTTCCTCTGTGTGTTATACCCATCCAGGCATGTGTTTCGGTGGAAGTACGTGCTTGCCTTCACCCTCCATGATCATTGTGATGGGGAGGTATTTTGGTGAGACTACGACTAAATGTTGAGAGAACGATTGGTAAAAAAAAAATCATTAAAATCCTCCACCATTTGTGGAGTGCGGATTTCTTAGGTTTTCGTGTAATCTATATACTAATACTTTGAGTTTAAGCTATTCTTTTTGTAATTCCTTGTTTGGCAGATTTCTATTATGTAAACCCAAGACAGGAGACAGAAAAACCCCCCAAATAATTTTAAGAACAGGTGTTTTATTTTTTTCTTCAGCAACACAAATGAACAAGAATACAATAAAGGGCATGTGTGCATCAATAAATTTTTTTATTGACCTGTTCTCCCAGATGTTTGTACGCACACGCACTGTGTAGATATTGCTGGATTCGAAACAGCAGTTGGGTGCGGGACCATTCCGATGTACATGATGATGTTACAATAGCTGCAGTGAGATGGCGTAGAAAAGACCAGGTTGTCGAAGAAATGTTCCGGTTTTTAAATTGATTTCGCACTCAGCAAGTTAAGACTGGCAGGAATAAAAAAGATGTTTTTACCAATTTTTAAAAAAAATAAATCACCAATATTAACATCAGAGGATATGCAAAACAAGGAATTAAAAAAGAATAGCCTTTAAGAGGGGAAAAAAAAAAAAAAGCTCTTCCACATTGCTTATGCTGTGCTCGCAGACACTACCTGACCTGCTGATGTAATATACAAATTAAAAATAAGTAAAAATTAACTATGAAAATCTTGATTTGGTTTTATGTTACCATGTAGTATATAAACCAGTCCGGGCTCGGGCTTGGTGGCTGTTTTGAATAGTCCGCTTGAAACTGTCTCGGGGACTGTTCAGTGATATTCACCTCACCTTCAGTGAATAATTGTTAAACAATGACTTTCTGTTTTGTTAACAAATGTGATCTTTTTTTTTTCTTGATTTTTAGGATTATGTGCACTTTCAATCAATAATGATAACTGCTACCTTGCATATCCAGGAAGTGCTACAATAGGGGAAGTACAGGTTTTTGACACCATTAATCTGGTACGTTTCACGTCATGTTCAGTACACATGTTGCCTTTTTGGGAATGGAATCTTTTTAAAGGGACTGAATATAACAGATACTAAAATAGATATTTCTCTTTCCCAGAGAGCTGCTAATATGATCCCTGCTCACGACAGCCCGTTAGCAGCTCTGGCTTTTGATGCAAGCGGAACAAAACTCGCCACAGCTTCTGAAAAGGTTTGCGATTTATTTGCTGTTTGCTAATTAAAATTCATTGTATATATAGAGAGAGAGGTTGTTAGGTGTTCTTATAACAGTGTAATGGTGAAAGAAGAGTTTATTAGTGCTGGGTGCAAGCAGGG
>JAQMYF010000001.1:40791876-40815401 GCA_030014195.1 Neosilurus mollespiculum
TGCCCTCGCCCAGAGTCGGCTGAGATGGGCGCCAGCCTCCCCACGACCCTAATTAGGATTAAGCGGTTCAGAAAATGTTTATGAATTAATGGCGAGGTGGATATCGCTAGGGAGGCTATCGCTAGAGGTGGTGTAGTGGTTAGCATGTCCACCTCACAGCAAAAAGGTCCTGGCCTCAGGTGTGTCTGTGTGGAGTTTGCATGTTCTCCCTGTGTTTGTGAGGGTTTCCTTACACAATCCAAAGACGTGTACATTAGGCTAATTGGCTGTTCCAAATTGAACGTAGGTGTGAGTGTGAATGATTGTGTTGGTCTGGCGAGTTGTCCAGGGTGTACCCTGCCCTCGCCCAGAGTCGGCTGAGATGGGCACCAGCCTCCCCCTCGACCCTAATTAAGACTAAGTAAATGAATAAATACACAGAAACATAAGAAAAAAACCAAAGTAAAATAAGATATTTATGCTTTATTTCAACCTTTTTAAAGGGTGACGATGATCACACGATGGCCCACACACATCACAATGGTCACCCACACTTCATGAGATCTTCCTGAGAACTGAACCTGTGTACAGCATCTTCCTGAGAACTTAACCTGTGTACAGTATTACACAGTGGAATTACCTGTAACTACACATTGCTGTGTTTTCACGAGGTTTGAATTAACTCTTTATATCTGTGTACATATTTAGTGAGTATCCAGCTGTATCCAGCTTTGTGCAATCCACTGTCTAACCATTAATACATGTCAACCCTAAGCACTACTGTTGCTACTGGTTGCCATGAAGTTTACACAAACTTTAATTTTTTTGCACATTTAACCCTATTTTTTGCATTGATTACACATTAATTGTGTCTTTTATTCATGCACACTTTATTTTATTGTCCTGACTTCCACTCTGTTTTATGTAGTTAATTCAAGTCAGCTGGCCTTATTGACATCTCAAACATATATAGCTGGTACACTACACAGTGAAATGTAAAATGTTCCTTCCAGACTGTGGTGCTGGATAAAAAAACACAGAACTTGCATGGCACTCATAGAGTATAAGGTACCAATGTGAGTACCACTCTAGTTCTGTGTTGTTTTATCCAGCACCATAGTGTGGAAGGAATGTTGTTTTATTCAATTAGTATTTGCATTTTCTTCTTTTATGTTGGCGATTTGGAGTAGTAGTTAGCTCTGTCATCTCACAGTAAGAAGGTCCTGGGTTCGAAATTGCCAATTGACTTGGACTTGGAGTCAATGCACATTAGGTGCACTGGAGACTTTTTATTGCCCATAGGTGTGAATCGTTGTTCATATCTGTGCCAACACATTTCAAAAATGGAAATTCAGTCTCATATATATCCAGATGTATAAAATTACTTATGGAACAAAAGTGAAAAACATTATTAATAGATATATACAGTGGTCAGTTCTTATACAGTGTTTACTTGGCATCTCTTGGCCTGTCTCTTGTATTCCATAAATGGAACTGCACAGTCCATTTTTTTCTTCTTTGTCAAACCTTTCCCAAGTGGAGGTTCCATGCAGAAGTAACAGTGGTTGATATGATCAATTGGCTCTCTCCAAATCTGTGGCACAGCAAAAGGCATCAATTTCCTTTTCCTCTTCATCCACTGGTGAAGATTTTCTGCACAATTGTTGCAACATATGTGTGGGGCCCAGTTCTGTCCTAATCCGCAATTTTGCACCCAAAGTAAAGATGGTAGGCTTTCTGAACCACAGCAGTTACACTGTGCTTTAGTGATGCAAAATCACTACAAACATAGCAAATTTTCTGCACTCTTCACCCAAGTACAGGGCATGTCTTCGCCTGGAAAAAAAAAAAAAAAAAAAAAAAAAAGTTAACGTGTCCATATCTGAGATCTGAATAATAAAACAGTGACAAACCAGAGAGCATAATTTACCTAAGATTTAATCTCTGAAAAATGTATTATTTTGTGACTTCTGATTTAAATTCAGATCCCTTCCCTCTGTAACGCACCCATCCTTCATGATTCCTAAGTCAGGGTGGTATATGCTGATATGCTGACTTAGTGCCATAACTTAAAAACTAGAGCCAATCAACAATTTTAAACATCATTTTCAGTCCCAGTAGCCCCAAATTATTTAAGTCTTACTATATTTATTTCTGAAGTATTTTGGCTGTAGGCCAGTATAATCTTTCGCTTGAATAACAATGCCTTGCCATTTTTTTAGACAAGTCCGCCTCATTAGTATTATGATTAGATTATGATACATCAGTCTCATGGCTATACACTGTGTAAAGACAAAGACATCTATTTTAATGTAGCGTTATTAAATAATTAAATATCAAGCTCTGTAAGGTTTGCCTAAAATTTATTAAGACAAAGATGAGCTCATGACAGGAAAGTAACAGACACACTGATATGATAGTGCAGCTTCCCGCCATCACTCCCCATTACTGAAGAGCATTTCTAAAGAGCTTTTGGTGGACTAGATTAAACTCAGGCACAGACTTTCTATCTAACACACAAAACACATCAGACAAACCAATTAAAAAAAACCCTGAGATCATTTAAACCTTTTTCAGTTTAATTTTAAGACTTCTGTTTTCCTCTTCATTCCCATCTGCGGTCCAGAAACCCCTCAAGTGCGGAAGGAGTGCTGGTTTGTTCATTACTCTATGAAACAAAAACAAAAAAAAGTACAATTTAAATGCATCCAACCTTAACACTAAATCAAATGGTACTATTACTCAAACATTCCAGCAGAGAAATGAAAATGGGATGCACTTGGTGTGCCTACTGTGGAGTTTATTCAATGCCATCTCTGCCATGCCAGCTTTTTCCTCAGCGTTATCAAGCTCATGAACGGCCTTCCTGTACTTGGTCAGACTTGCATTCACTTGTTTCTCCTGTAGCTACAAATAAAAAAATATCTTTTAAGAGCAGCAAGAAAAGTAGGCTGTCCCTAATTTATGTAGCCAGCTCATGCTTTTCAGAATTCAGTTTGGTATTTTTGTTTTGAAAGCAGCAAATCTTTTATTTATTTATATAATCAGTGGCAATTCTTGAGTCTGTTGAGGACCTATGCAAGAATTCACAAGAGGCCGCTCTAACTAGTGTCCATCACTATTATCTTATATATACCCCACCACCAACATAAAACCCTATACATTGCCACTGCTGTAGTGTAAAGGTCTACTGGCAGGTGGTGCCTCTGGTTATACATCCAGAGAGGCTTCTGCCTCCTTTAGGGCAAGCTGCAGCTCTTTGCTGTCATCCCCCGCAACGTCCAACCTTTTCTTAGCCTTCTGTAGCTCATGAATACGCTTCCCAGCTTCCCCCAGCTACTCCATGAGACCTTGAATCTCAGAATCCAATTTGTTATTTTTGTTTTGAAAGCACATAACCACTACCTGCTGGCTCTCTCTGCACCAAAACCTTAGAAAATTCACTGTTGGTGGTCCCTTCAAAACCAAGCTCGAATTTTTCTTTAACTAAAAACCGAATGGATCGGTTGAATCAGTTTAAACTTGAGAGGCAATCATAGAGTGCAAGGTACTGCCACCATGCAGCATGGATACTGTAGCAAATAAGCCTTAAATGGGTACTGGTTTTAGTTACTCATGTGCTCCTTTTATATGGTTCACCTTTTATATGGTTTCCATTCATTCCTTATATGTTTTTTTAGTAGTGTTTCATAGTAACAGCATGTCTATCGGCAATAAATACATTTAAATTTATAAGCTTGCAAAATTCTCTGACCTTGATTTTGACCTTTTAAGGTCAAGTCCATATATGATTTGCTTGTAGTGTTACATAGTAATGGCACTTGTTTTAAATAAGTTTGACCTTTCAGGGTCACTCAGGATCAAAAGTAATTGTGTCATTTAAAAGTGCCCATATGGTTTCTTATCTTCTTCTTCCTACTGCATCTATTGGTATATGTAACTTAGTTTCTGATATATAAGTGATTTCAATTTAACATGGGAACCTCCACCATCTCCAAAAATTTGTGACTTTGCTCTAACCTAGAACTTTGGCCCAGGCTTTCCAAAATCAAATAATCTCTTGGAATCAGATAGCATAGTGTCCACGCCAAGTTTTTATGAAAATCTGCACGGCTGCGGTCCGGTCTTTGTTCACAGTCAAACTGACTCACAAACAGTTGACATGACTCATTCATTCATTCATTTTCTGAACCGCTTAATCCTAATTAGAGTCACATGGAGGCTGGCACCCATCTCAGCCTACTCTGGGTGAGGGCAGAGTACACCCTGGACAGCTCAGACTCACAAACCAGTGATTACAAAACCTCAGTTATGGCTGGAGGTAGGTACTTGGACAAAATATTTTCAGTTTCATGTCACAACTTAAGATCTGTGACCTGAAATGTTGATAACTTGTTGTAGACTGTTTGGGGCATTGAATTACCCTCAGACCCTTTAATATACTTATTTAATCATACAATACATAGAATTAAAGCTGAGAAAAGAAGGAACTACACTGAGGCACTCTCAGCTTCTTCTATCTGTCTCCTGCATGACTTTAGTTTGTTCTGTAGTTTCTTGACAGGCTCCTATATGAGAAGGTTAGTTTATGATCTTCTTCCTACTGGAAGATAAGCTGTTTAATGCACCACTCGTATTTATGCAGTGCTCTGTCCATCTTGACATGCTGCTTCTGCTCTGCATCCAGCTCACTCTTCAGCTACTTGGCCTGAACACAATGAATAGAAAAATTTATTTTACCATTGCATGGAGTATATAGGTGTAGGACACCTAGAAATGATATGAAGTTGTGTACTTTATGAGCTAAAGTTTCTATACACCTGGCTATCATACCCAGATATGATTTTTCAATATATTGTTTGAGATTTAGCCCTTTTCCTGTTGGAATAACCTCACCTCTTCTGGGGAGGCTTTTCACTAGATTTTGGGGTGTATTTGTGTTCAGCTAGACGAGCATTAAATGAGATGAGGTACTGATGTTGGGTATTCCAGTTATATCGTAAAGGTGTCCAGTGAGGTTGAGATCAGGGTTCTTTCCCTCCTATCTTGGCAACCCATGTCTTTATGGAAATGGTTTTGTGCTCAGGGACATCGTCATGCGGGAACAAGTTTGAGTTTAAGTGAAGAGAAATTGTAATGTTACAGAATATGAAGATGTGTTATTCCAACTTTGCGGACCACCGTGTGTGATGGTCAGTTCTAAATATCTTTTTTGTTGTATAGTGTATATTTTGTGAGTCTCACCTTGGCTTCCAGCTTTTGGATGATACGTTTGCTAGCCCTTAGTGCAAGCTCCTCTGCCTCCTGCACTTTGAGCTGCAGCTCTTTGATCGTCAGTTCATTGTACTTCTTGATCTTTTCCAGATGCCTTCTGTTCCTGATGCATGGTCCTGCTCCTGACGAAGTTCTACAGCCATGCGAGCTGCCTGGATAAGAGATGGAAAAAAAAACAAGAAAATATCTTTAATCAGTGCTAATTGAATTAATGCAGAATGTTTTTGGAAAGTAAGTGCCAAACGAACATCTGTGACTGCCTTTTTGGTTCCATCAGCAGCAGCACAAAACTCACTGATCAGCTCTTCATTCTTATTGGAAAGGCGAGTCAGGTCTGCCTCCATTTTTCACTTCAAAACAGTTAAAGCCTGGTTCTGTGAAATAGGATGAAAATCTATTCCATATGAATGTATGTTGGGCAGCACGGTGGCATAGTGCTTGACATGTCTGCCTCACAGCAAGAAGGTCCTGGGTCCAATTCCCTGGCTTAGGCATTTCTGTTTGGAGCTTGCATGTTTTCTCCCTGCTTGTGTTGGTTTCCCCCAAGTTCTCCAGTTTCCTCCCACAGTTCAAATACATGCACATTAAGCTTATTGGCTGTTCCAAACTGCCCCAGGTGTGAGTATTAATGGTTGTGTGTTTGCATTATGATGTGGAGAGCTGTTCAGGGTGTACCCTGCCTTTGCCCAGTGTCGGCTGAGATAGGCTCCAGCATCCCTGCAACCCAAGCAGGATTAAGTGGTTTGGCAAATGAGCGAGTGAGTGAATGTATGCTGAATATTTAGTGTTCGATTGCATTTGTTTATCAGTTAATCTATACGTTTATACTAACACGGACAGAACAAACATTAGCAAACTTTAACTTTGTGTTTTTATTACATTAAAAGCAATGTGCAGTATTTTATCATAAAGTTTAATCCTTCAGATTTGACTTTTTTATTCATTTGCCTGTAGTAATGTTTACAGCAATCAAAGCATTTTTTGTGATGTATTCTATACCTGCACACTGAGCTCATTTTGGTGCTTGGTGACATCCACCTGCTCCTGCTTGTGGGGTTTTCCGGAGTGCTCAAAAGCCTCCAGGCCACTGCACACTTCCTCTATCTCTGTCTGCATTACGCACAGTCAGCGCTCTTGCAGGTTGTACTGCTCTCTTAGCTCCTTGTCTACCTGTGCATCCTCATCCATCTGCATCGGGTGGAAACACCCGATCAATCCCAGAATGCTAATACAGGCAGTTTGTTCACTATAGAGCGTGGCTGTTAGGGGTTTTTTGTATTGATACCCATAATAATAAAAAAGGTGTGATTTCTAACTGACATGAGCTGCCAATATTCAAGCCTCAAAAAAGGACGAACATGTCTTCATTCAAATACAAATCTACTAAAATATTGTGGGACAGCACAGTGATATGGTGGTTAGCATGTCCACTTCACAGCAAGAAGGTCCTGGGTTTGAGTCCCATGCTCGATGGGTGTTCCGGCATGGAGTTTGCATGTTCTCCCTGTGCTTGTGTGGGTTTCCTTTTGGAGATGATGCAGATCAGATTTCGTATCCAGGAATTTTTTAAAGGATTCTCTAAAATTGTGGGATGATTGTTTTTTTTTCTGGAAGTGTGATACTACAGCAGGTCCAGCAGGGGGTGGAGGTTTGGTGGAAATTTGCGATATCCGGGTGCTCTTAGTAGTTATGTGTTTTAAGGTTTGGTCTACCTAATTAGAAAACAAAATGTTTTGCCATTCTTCATCACTCAAATCCAGTATATTGTATATGTAATGCCACTATAGCTATGAAATACTTTAGGTTTAAAAATGACTTCCACCTGAAGTGAAATAAAACTGACTTTTGAAATAGAATGGTTAAACAGCTTTTTCTGTTTGACATGCCATTACTATGCTGCTTGACTCTGCTTGGATCAGCTGACTGTTGTAATCTGTGGCATTCCAAATGTTATGTGTGTCCTCTATGCAAGAATAACCTCACAACATGGATAAATTATCCATCGTCCATTCATCAGTTTCCTTTTTATTTGCTCTTTATCAGCTGTTATAAACTTAGATATCAATTTACTGGCAATTATGTCATTAGGTTATAAGCTGTGCTCTAATTTAGTGTAACTAATTGTTGACTGTATGTTTGCTATACTATAGAATAACAAAATGTCAGTGTTGGAGTTCTATGTGATGTAGCCCACATAAGTCCGAGTTGAATCAGAATTCACCCTGAGGTTGCATATGCCTTACTTTAATCTACTGTTGCATTCTTTTGAGGGTTTTGACCAGTTCACCCTTTTCTTGTTGGCGTGGTCAAACTAGATCTCCACCTCGTTGAGGTCAGACTCTATTTTTTTCTTCAGTCTCAAAGCCTCAGTATGACCTTTAACCTCTGCCTCCAGGCTTGCCTGCAGTGACTCCACTGCATACTGGTGTTTTTTTCTAAAAAAAATTACAAAGCTCCTAATGGCTGAACTCGATAACATTTTTTTCTTGCTTTCAGAGCAGATCCATATTAATATAGTAAGTCAAGCATAACCTTGTGATTTCAAACTCTTCTGCTTTTTCACGAATGTCTGCTTTGACCTGAGCCAACACCAGCTGGACTCAGACCACCTTCCCTTCCTAAACCTTTATTAACTGATAGAGAGAATGCTTGCATATGCACATGACAAACAATCTGAAGATTCGTTAACTGGTCTTGGATAAGATCACATGCATATTCTATAATATATAGTTATGGTTTAACAAGCCTCCAGAGAGGCTGCTTCCTCCTTTAGGGACTTCTTCTTAGCTTGCTGCAGCTCAGGAACACTTTTCCCACCTTCCCGTAGCTCATTTTAGAAGTCAAAGCAAAAAAATGAAATAAAATAAAATTATAAAAATTGTCTTAATTATTATTATCGGATATGCTAAAGAAATGCTTGTGGTTATGATTAGGAATTGCAGTATTTTCAACATTAGGCATTTTTTTAAACTCATGCGACTTGACCACCACAAATCTGAGCAAAGCATAAAATTTGGTTCACGAGTAATGATAGAATGGAGCAGTAGATGGACAGACGAACTGGTGTAGTGTCAGCAGTAATGATGACACTACAGTGATCCGTTATAGGGAACAGGTAGCTGAGCTGAGAGTCAAAACTTTTGATCTACTGTTCCATCTACATTCCAAGCCTCACCTATGGTCATGAGGCTTGGGTACTGACCAAAAGAATAAAATCGCAGATACAAGAGACTGAAGTAAGTTTCCTTTTACGGTTGTTTGGGCTCAACCTTAGTGATAGGGTGAGGAACTCAGGTATCTGGGAGGAGCTCGGGATAGAGCCGCTGCTCCTCCACATCAGATGGAGTCAGCTGAAATGATTCGTGCATCTGATAAGAATGCCTCCTTTTTTCCTCCCTTTAGAGGTGTTCTGGGCATGTCCAGCTGGGAGAAGGCCCAGTGTAGCCCCGTTGCCTCTGCAACCTGGCCACGGATAAGCAGAGGGAAATGGATGGATAGATGGATAGATAAATTCAAGGAAAGAAATATATACTGTAGCAAAGTGTCTAATAGACAACTGTATCTTTTTAGAATGTAACTTTACCAGAGAGCATCTTGATGTCTTTCTTGACAGTTTCCACATGGTCCAATGATTCTTCACAGGCGGTCTTGAGCTTGTAGACCTCTGTCATGTGCGAGCAGCATTCTTTTTGGGAATTCTCCATCTCAAGATGCAGCTCTTCACACTTCTGGCTCCACTCCACAATCATCTTGTTAAAGTTATGCTGCTTCGTATGAAGTGCAGCTGCAGAGGCATTGGACTACAGTGAAGGGGAAAAAAGCAACTGCTGTTGGGGTCACGTCTATTTATATATAGACCTTGTTATGGGAAAGAGATTTTCTAAAAGCCTTGATACTAAATACCAATCTTATGCTACTGTGAGTGAGTGAAAACCTTCTAGAGGTTGATAATCAGATTCTCCACTCCACCCTGAAGCCTTTGCTTTACCTTCTCCAGGCTAGCTGTTCTCCAGGCTAATTTCCTCTGCCTCCTGAAGCTAAGCAGTCAGTTTGTGCCTATAGACGAAGATTTTTTAAAAATCAGATCTCTGACTACAATTGAGCGGAGCCGGTCTCATCTTTCTTTGGGTTGCTTACTTGTTCTTCTCCTGCTCCTCATTTCTGTGGATGGTGTCACTCTCATACTTGGTCCTCCACTTCTGTTAACAGTTTGGAGATGAGGCACTGAATTTTTGACTTAACCTCTTCCTCCTCCACCTGCTCCTTCAGAAGTTCCAGGTCATGGTGTGCGTTTGGCAATCCGATGAAAGCTGTTCTCCGGGCCTGAAGGAGAATAAAGCCAGGTTCATTTTCTCCACACATTCACCACACACTCCACACAATCCTAGTAGGATAAAGTGGTTGGAAAATGAATTAATAAATGAATGTTTATTTTGAGAATAGCCGGTTTAACCCATATGATTGGTTTTCCCAGATGCCCCACACATATATTTGTACTGCAGTGTTTGAGTGTCAAGAAATTTATAACGTGTAGCTGCAATTTCAATAAAGCAGATCTGTTCAACAGTAGCACCCCCTGCTTCTTCTAATCGGTCTCCAAGATCCTCAAGATCCCGGGCCAAATCTTCTCCTTGCTTCTCAACCTTAAAACAGAAAACCCATTTAAACTAAAAAACACACTTTATGGAAATGCACTGAAATGGGATGAGTAGAGTGAAATACCTTAGCTTTGATTGCCCACTCCGCCTCCAGTTCCTCCTCAGGCTCCTCAGTGCGGATATGAATAACCGGAAAATACATTAGCGGGATTTCAAGGGAATAGCAGTCACTTAAAAAAATGACAGAATTGAAGTATTATTTTTAAATAAAAACCTGGTGCTCTTTGCGCTTCCTGTGCAGAGTGGAGCTGAAAGATTGCTCATCCTCTAGCCTGGCATTAATTTTCAAGGCCCTTCTGAAAGGAAGGGGCAGCAACATGTGGGTGCAAGAAGTGCAAGACCACAGAGCATGGAGAAAGCTGTGGAGGCCATCTGCCAGCAATGGCATAAAGTGCTAAGATGATGACGATGATGAATACACAGCTTCTAAGTGAAACTCTTTGTATATTAAAGCTGCATATACTTTTTAACAACTTCCTCCAAATTAATTTTAGCTCTTATCATCTCACTGATTGCCAATGGTCATCTTTAAACAACCTCTAGATTGTGTTGGGCTTGTTCCACCTCTATGCATATTTTCTTCTCTTGTTCCCAGTTATCTTCCAACTGAAGAAATAGTAGTGGCCTTCACAACAAGAAGGTCCTGGGTTTGAGTCATTGCTTGGCAAGGTCGTTTTAGTGTAGAGTTTGCATGTTCTCCTTGCTTGCATGAGTTTCCTCTGGGTACTCCAGTTTCCTCTCACAGTCACAAGACATGCACATTAGGCTACCTGGCTGTTCCAAATTGCCTCTAGGTGTGATTGTGAATGGTTGTGTGTGTGTTGGCTCTGCAGTGGACTGGGGAAGCTGTTCAGTGTTTACCCTACTTTTGCCCAGAGTCAGCTGACATGGGCTCCAGCATCACTGTGACCCTAATATGATTAAGCGGTTCGACAAATGAATGAATGGTTTCTCTGTCTGAAGGTCATCCAGGGTTTTCTGAGGATGGAATGTGCATTTTGACATGTAAAAATGGCAACTATAGTAGAAGAGTGTTGAACGATGTCTAGCCTAGTCTGGCTTGCTGCAGTTCCTCCATGGCCTTCCTCTCATTCTGAAACTGAACAACTGTGTCATCTCTTTGATTTGGATCCGCTGTGAGAGTACAAACTTTGATATTTAGGCCGTGGAATGTGATTAAACTCTTACTTATTTTATTTTACCTTTATCTCTGAGTCAGTGTATTACAGTATATCTATATGACAAATTGCTGGTTTTGAAATGAAATTGTAAAATGCACCCTTGGGTTTCACCTGTTTTTCTTTCTCTGACTTTGCCAGATTAGATTCCAAGCCTTCCAGAGCCCTCTTCAGGTCCATCAGCTCTGCCTCCAGCATCCCCTTGTGAGCATTCAGTGCTGTAGTGGCACCCTCCTCCACCTCCAGTCTCTCGTTGATATTCTGTATCTGTTTCTCCCTGTTCATGTTCTGTTTCATCAGCTGGTTACAGCACTCCTCAGCATCTGCTATGGTTTCTTGTTCCTATTTATTTAAAAACAGTGCATATACAGGGGTGGAAATTAACACTAGTCCACTGGCCCGAGGTGAGTCAAACATCTGTAGGGCGAGTGAAATTAGCTAGCAAGTCATCCTGCTGGCGACCTGACAAATCCAATCGGCAAAGAAGATTATAGTGTTCCTGACCAGTAAATACGAAGGAGGACTAGTAGTTTCAGTAGTATACTAGTAGTATATATATATCTCAAAGAATTTGTCCCAATTGTATTTTTTTAATCCTCCAGACTTAAAGCCTCTAAGGCTAAGGGCAAGCTACTCTTTACTTGGGAAATCGTAACTTTGGAAAGTGCAACTGATGATCTTCTCGACCTTTTCTGCTGTCTTCTGAAGTGACACTAGCAATTCTTTCTCCTTGTTTTTTAATTCCTTCTCCATGCGAGCTACATGAAGCAAATGCTTAACCTAATACCAAAAAACAATTGTTGGTAAATGGAACATCAGAAAAAAACCTTTTCTTTCTGTAGTTTAAACTCACCGTCATATAGAGTTTCCACCATCCCCAGAATCCCAGCTGAAGGAATTTCCTCACATTTTGCTGGATGACAATAAGAGCAATAATAATAATAATAATAATAATAATAATTATTATTATTATTATTATTATTATTATTATTAGAATAATAATTACATTTAAAAAGACTAGTGTGTGGTGCTAGACTAGAGGAGAGGTATCTCAGACTGCTCTTCTCTCAAGCATCCTCTTAAACTCAATTCTTTGGACCTGCTCCACAGACAGGCCTGCAACATGATCTTAGCCAGACACTCATCTTGCATGTCCTCAAGCTTAGCCAGGATTCCAGCATGGAAGAACATTTGTAATATAAAATCTTTATTACATTCTGCAATGAGATATATATATACATTTGATGCACTGTGGTCCTAAGATCATATCTTAGTGTGTCCTATCTTGCTCTTTATAGTATCCAGCCTGTTTAAACCTAAAATCGATACAGAGGACTTTTGGTTGCACACAAACCCCTTTTGGAATGATGTTGCGGTTCAGGATGTAATATCTGTAGAAAAGATTATTGTACAAAAATGTAAATTCTTTACCCAAACCAAACCTGAAATTCAGGAAACACTGGACAGAAAAGAAATGATTAAAAAATTATCAAATAAATTTAAAGCTGGAGTGGTGCTGTGATATAATGGATAGCACCATCACCTCACAGCAAGAAGATGCTGGGTTCAAACATTTACAGCAGCATTTGGCAGACACTCTTATCCAAACCTGGGCCCTTTCTGTGTGGAGTTTGCAAGTTCCTCTGCTGCATGCATGGGTTTCCCCTTTGTACACTGGTTTCCTCCCACAGTCCAAAGACGTGAATTAGGTCAACTGGCTACTCTAATTTACTCATAGGTATGAATATGTGTGTAAATACATGTTTGTGTCTATGTTAGCCCTGCAATAGACTAGTAACTTGTTCAGGTTGTGGTCCACTGCTTGCCTGGGGGATTGCCAGCTTCCCCTGTGCCCCTGGCAAATAAGTGATATAGATCCAGCGAATGGATGGATGGATAATTTAAAGTTGTTCTTGTTTTGCATTGTGTTAACTTTAGCAACTTCACTATGGGTCAAACTTGATCTAGACTATACTGGGAGCACTGGGAGTGAGGCAGGGATACATCCTGAATGTTGATGATGACAGTCCACTACAGTGCATGGACCATCTTAGGGCAGGTAAACCTACATGAACGCTGGGACAGCATGGGAAACTCCAAAAACTGGAACCATCAACACAAGTCTGGATTCAGCTGGGGAACCTGGAGCTGTGAGACAGCGACATTGTTGTAGAAAGTGTAAAAACTTCATCAACGTCATCATAGGACTGAACTGAGCTGACAATAAACTCTTGTTCTTTATTCTAGGGGTCGATGCATAAATTAGTTTTTGCAGGATTTTTACAGCAGAGTACCTTTCCTGACGCCAAACCTCTGGTACAAACATTCATTCACATTCACATTTACACCTAGGGACAATTTGGAATAGCCACTTAGTCTAACATGCATGTCTTTGGACTGTGGGAGGAAGCCTGAGTTCCCAGATGAAACCCATGCAAGCAATCCACACAGAAATGCCGTCACTGACCAAAGGGGCTCGAACACATTACCTTCTTCCTGTGAGCTGAGAGTGCCTACTGCTGTGCCACCATGTCAACTAGCAATGTAAATATAGTAGACACCTGACCATTGTGCCCATATGTGATTCCTTGAATGTCCTGCACAAAACCATGACCTCAGCCTCACAGAACACTGTTGGGATGAACTGGAACATTAATTGCACCCCAGATCTCTGCACCCAAGACCAATGCCCGGCATCATTAATGTTCCAAAATGTAGCGGAAATCCTTCCCAGAAGAGTGGAGATTATTATAACATTAACTGGGGGAATAAACCTGGAATAGGACATTCGATAGAAACATATGATTGTGATAGCCATGTGTCACACATTTTTGTCCACACAGTGTAGGTGGACAGTAATTTAAATCCAATGACTTTGGCACTATATGTAAGAGGAATACCTCTGTGTGAACTCAGGTTACTGCAGTCTGTTAAGGAAAGCCTCAAGCCAGCTGGTGCAGGATTAACATCACATTCTAAATACCTGGTCAAACACACTGGCTTACATAAGCATGGTAAAACCACATAGTAATTATAATTTTACATTGTGTGTCCTACATGTCCTTATTTAACAAAAAGTCACCACACTAAAGCAAAGCTCTTAAATAAAACATAATTCTATGTTTTAGAATAACCAGATTGTTTAAATTCTTTGAGTACAATGTCAAGGATAAAATGGGTCACCGTGGATGCTCCTTTTGAGGAAAAGGGAACCAATCGTTGTAAAAGGACAGAACATATAACACTTTTTAATTACAAAGAAATGTATCGCCACAGTATTACATCTGGTACCCTGAAGAAAACAGATACATTCAGGAACGAAGGACCCTTTTTTCTGCTTTTTGGCTCCTGTAGAAGCTTTCTCTTCTTTTAAGACTTCAGTGAGGAGGGACATGGAGTGCTTCTGGTACAGACCAAGCACCATCTCATTCATTCATACATTTATTTGCCGAATCACTTAATAGAATGAGGGCCGTGAGGAGGCTGGAGCCTATCTAAGCTGACTCTGGGAAAAGATGAGGTACACCCTGAGCGGCTCACCAGTCCATCACAAGGCCCACACACACACCTAGGGGCAAAATGGAAAAGCCAATTAGCCTAATGTGCATGTCTTTGGACTGCGGAAGGAAACAGAATTACCCAGGGATAACCCACACAACCACGAGGAGAACATGCAAACTCCACACAGAAACGCCTTCACTGAGCTCAGGACTCAAACTCTGGACCTTCTTGTTGTGAGGCAGACGCGCTAATCACTATACCACCATGCTGCCCCTTCTCATTCAGCTGGTCTTTACACTTTTCCAACCAGCCTGAAATATTGTATCCCACCTAGAAAATGAATTAAAACAAGGATATATAGACCCTCAAACAGACTTTGAGAAGATCAGTATTGAAAATATATCCAAAGGTAGACTCACAGTCCCAGCAAAATAAATCAGCTCAAAGTGCATTTCTGGACCTTTAGTATCAGTTTTTGATTCCAGGACATTAGAAGACTTGCCCAGATGATTGTCATACAAGGAAGCCTTTAAAGCGGAATATGCATCCTTGGGGAAGACACATTGCTTCACCGGGATGGAAAAAATACTCATTGGCTGCAATAGAGAAGAAAATTAGCAAGAAAGTGGTAAAATCTGCTGAAAGAATTATTCGAAAAAATATTAAAATACTTGGGAACCAGGTCTAGCATAACAATACAGGCCTACAGATAAAGCCCAAAATCTATAAAGACTCGGTCTATCCTATCCAGTAATTAGCAATAGTGGATTCTATTTATATATATATATTCAATCAAATCCAACTTTAGGTGACTCTATTGCTACAGAGTTTTCTTGGCAAGGTTTGTTTTTTACAGGGAAGGTTGCCGGGTCTTCCCTAACCCTTCCTATATGCCCGGACTTGGGACCGGCATGTGTTGCCACAGTTGCATGGCTGGACAGAACCATTCACACTTACATTTACAGCTAGGGGCAATCTGGAATAGCCACTTAGCCCACTGTGCATGTCTTTTGACTGTGGGAGGAAACCGGAGTACCCAGATGAAACCCATACAAGCACGGGATGAACATTCAAACTCCCCACAGAAACGGCCTCGCCCGACCACTGGGTTTGAACCCACGACCTTGTTGCTGCACAGTGAGAATTCTACCCACTACACCACTGTGCTGCCAGCTACATCTTATTTACCTCAAAGATTTCAAAGTCAATATCTAGAATTCCAATGAACTACTGGTGCTGCATCTTTGTTTCCAGCAAATGATTAACATTCTGTCATAGCTGGCTTCAGCCAGAGCTCCAGCAGAGTACACATATTAGTCCTGGTTGTGACCTTTGGTCACAAACTCATTCCCAACTTTAACGCAGAGCGATTCCTTTCTGCAGGCGTGCGGAGTTGATTACCATGATATGGGCAACTTTGTGAGCCCTTAAATACAGATTATTATGTAATGATTACTTTTTTGCTAGCATTTAACCAGCTTTAAGATTTGCTTATGTCCATGATACATTCTTATCCTCAATGGTGTCAACATCAGCCTGCTCATCTCTAAATTTTTGCATGAACTTCAAGCTATCGAAGTGCATTATGCCTGTGGTTATTTTATAGACGCTCATTTTCAGTTCATTCAAGTGGTGGCTGATGGTTCATTTGTGCTTACCTCAGTCAGGAGGGACTCACACTGTGTTGGTAATTTCCATGGTCACATGGATCAAGTGTCCGCACTTTTGACCATATCGTGTAGGTGCTGGACTGCAGAGTCAGATCAAAAGAAAGTTACTTATGGATGACTGTACAATATAGTGCATAAACAAACAAGAATATAAATAAGTAACACACCCTGCCAGTTCTGGTTTCCTTTCTGACAGAAGCTGGTAAAAGAAGTGAAAGCTGTGTCCCGCTGCTTGCTGAGAGATGACACAGGATTTCCAGAAGATCTTTAAGCGAAACCATATGACTGTGTTAGAAGAGATTTTCACTGAAATTGTATGACGTGATGAGTACATTTTAGACACTTACAGCTCTCAATGTCTCCACCAGCCAGCTTAGCTGTTGGTCCAAAGTGAATACGTATAAATTTCCCCTGAAAGAAATATGATAAGGGTTATTCCAAATGAAATGCGATTTCTCTGTGGTTTATAGTTCATACTGTATATTTTGGAACCGGGATGTTAAAAATCCTCACAAAACTAGAGGAATTGTTGTTCCTCATGGTTTTGGCAATGCCGAAGGCCTCCAAGACTGGGTTAGCCTGGAAGATTTGATCCTCCAGGGAGCCAGGCGAGAGGACGTTTTCACCATCAATATCGAGCCCCGTCATTATTCACATATGCTGAACGTGACCAAGGGGTATTGTGTTACACAGGAGGACATCAATCACATTCGTTTGCCTTGCAATCTGGAGCCGACTTCCCTCCAGTGGCACCCACGTTGGTGAAGTACTGGATGATCTTTTTGGTGTTCTTAGTCTTACTAACCCCAGATTCTATGCTATGAGCAGTGAAGAAGTAGAGGATTAAACATCTTTTAAAGATCGATCAATATCAAAGTACATCAGAATACCATGTAATAAAGGGAATGGGCACAGATACAGTATATATTCACTGTATATATATATATATATATATATATATATATATATATATATATACTGTATCTGTGCCCATTCACTTCATGTAAATGCAAATAAAATGTTAAAAACAAGACACTTGCAGGATTAATGCAGTATATCAAAATCAAAAATCAAAAATAAATGTACACACCTTTAGGCACTTTGAAAAAAAGAGTTTGATCTATAACTTTGTTAAAGATTTTTCTTTTAAGATTATTCTATTAATTTAATAGTTTTGAAAAAAAAAAATTACCAGCTATTTTCCCTTTAACATATATTTATACCTGAGGCCACAGTACTATTATTTTAATGAAACTGAATGAGCGGCTCAGTGGCGTAGTGGATAGCATGTCCACCTCACAGCAAGAAGATCCTGGAGTTTGCAAGTTCCCCTCGTGCTTGCGTTGGTTCCCTCTGGGTACTCTGGGTCGGTGGCTGTTGACCTTAGGAGTGAGTGTGAATACTTGTGTGTTGCCCTGCAATAGACTAACAAGCTATTCAGGTTGTACCCTGCCTTAACCCAGAGTTGGCTAAGATAAGCTCCATCCTCCCAGTGACCCTTGTAGGATTAAGCAGTTTGTAAAATGAATGTACAGAAAGGAATGAATGAAATTAAATGTTTCTTAAATGTTTTTTAAAAAATACTATGAAGATCAGTAATACCTAGTAGTAATAAATAATACTTGATATTTGGTGTAATAATCCTTTGCTTTAAAAAAAGAGTAGTCTCAGTTACACTGTGAACAGTTTTATAAGGAAAGGAGATTTTAATTCAGGCAGTTCAGATTACCAGTGTCACTAGCCTGAAAACATTGGGTGGGTTCATTTGTTATCATCTTTCCTTACAGTGAGGGTCTATAAACAAAAAGATATCACAATATAATAAACATTAAAACCAAGCATGAAGGAAAGACAAGCATTCCATGTAAAATGTATATGAATATCGAAATCCAGGCTCTGAACAAGTTTGCCTGTCTTTACAGTGACTTTGTCATCATCCTTGGCCTGAATCTCATCGGCGACGAAGTCTTCCTTATAGTCCCTCACCCAGCATGAAATCGTAATGTCACAGGATTTGTTTATGACCTCCATCTTTGGTGTTTCTGAGGGAGCCAGAATTGGCATGGGGTCCACTTCATCACCACTCTCACCTTTGTAGGCATGGGTCAGTTCCTGTAGAGTTTCTCCAACCAGTCAGAAGGTACCACTTACACAGATACAAAATAAATAAGATATTTTGTTAACACAATTTAAGGTAATAGGAAATAGTAAGTAATTGGTTTTGGGGAATGTTTAGAGAGCATAGACGAGTCAGGAGAACTGGCTGATGTGGCAGTCTGTTCTAGAGAAGCTGTTACATATGATTGAACAATCTAAATGTCAAGTCCACTTGTATCATCTACAGTAGCTGTGGGTCACCACTTACAGCACCATGCAGCTGTCTTGTTGAGGCAAAAAGAAATATTGCCTTTGATATCTTGCTTGTAGAATATTGAATTAATCTCAGACACTTGAACAAAATGCAGCTAAATAATGGACTCTGAGCATGTGTGTACATATTTGGGGTCATTAAGCATGGTAATGCAAAGTTGTGTTCACACACACTGATCTCTGGTTATGCTAAAGATGTTCTGAATGAGTGTACACATCAAGTACGTATGCCTGTTTGGCAGCAAACTGTACTACGGTTATAATCAAACTTCTTAACATAAGCATAGACGTAAAGTCTGATCTCCCCTGGGAACAAACCCTACTGCCAGCTGCCGATCGCTGATTGAGATGAATATACAAAGCAAACAATTAGAGACGGGAACTGATGGAGCTTAAGCCTGTGAATATCATTAACAGCTTATCAACGGGGGCTAACTGGCTGTTCCAAATTGCCCCTAGGTGTGTGTGTGAATGGGTGTGTACGTGTTTGCCCTGTGATGGTCTAGCGAGTTGTTTAGGGTGTACACCGCCTTTGCATAGTGTTGGCTGAGATAGGCTGCAGCCTCACTACAACCCTAGTAGGATTATGCAGTTTGGCAAATGAGTGAGAATGGCTTCTCAACTTTTCCTTACAGGCTTATATGGTGATTAAAGTTTGCATTTTGTAGATCCATAACAGAAAATATTGTCAGAGATTCCTTCATAAATGTCCATCTTCTTGTTTGTCTGTATTTGTTTGTTTGTCAATTTGTCTGTGAACAAAAATCTAACCACACCTGTGCACAGATTTAAACCAAACATGGTGGGGACACTACGCTGTAAAAGTCACAAAAATGACTAAAGGTATATCGCACTGTAACATGCACTCACAGGGGTTATTTATATTAGAAATCTTAGAAATCTTGCACATTTTTGGGAGGTGGAGGACACTGGAGCACCCTGAGGTAATTTATGCAAGCACAGGGAGAACATATGAATAAAAAAAACTGTATTTATTTGTAAGACAATGCGTTCAACTCATTGAAACAGCCAACTAGCCTAACATGTTGTCTTTGGACTGTGGGAGTACCCAGAGGAAGCCCATGCAAGCACAGGAGAACATACAAACTCCACACAGAAATGCCCATGCCAAGTCCAGAACTTGACCTCAGGACCTTTTTACTGTGAGGTGCATGTGCTAACCACTACAGCCCAAGGTTAACCCGCTACTCTGACATACTGATAGGTGTGGAAAAGTAGGTTTGAGACACACTGCAATGAACTGGCATCCCATATATACGTACCACCTCACTCCAAGAGTTCCCAGAATAGGGCGTGCTGCAACAAACTATTTATAGTCCTTATTTATGAATTATTTACAGTCCATATTTAAATGTGAGTTTGCACAAATGGCCACATTTTCCTCCTATCTAATCTCACAGATGCATTTGATCTAAAAGAGATTGTTAGGTTTTATACAAAACATGTTATACTCTACATGCGGCCTTCACACCAGTTCGAGTGTACTCACTTACCAGGCATATCAAATAAAGATGTAATACAGCGTTATCTCTTGGAAATAAAATGAAATTGACCACAAAGTCTTCCTGAAACCATTTGTTTACTTCTGTACACAAGTGTTAACGACCCCTGCACCAGGCGCAATGACATTAGTAAACACTGAAATCGTTTTAATTTCTCCTGAAGTAGTATACCTTCTTTTGTTTCTTAACATTTGATCTCAGACTTTTCCGCTTCCTACGAATAGATGGTTTTCAGTATGCATCACAGCCTGGAAACCAAAGAAAACGTATTGTGTCAGCGCCATGTTGGCGGCCCCGTGGAGGCTGTGTACGGGAAAGGAGACGACAAGCCGCGTAAATGTGCTGTAGTCGGTTTCTCTAACCACACGGAGATGGAAAAAGAGAACAGGTTTTATTGAATACCAGCAATTATTAAAGGGCGCACATGCAGAAAAACTGTCCAGAAAAAGGCGAGCTAAATGGTTCAGTAACATATCCAGAGCAGATCTGGACATAAACAAGGATTAGATCCATGTCTGCAGTGACCATTTTATAACATGAGTGACATGTAAAACTCTTTTTTGTGTGTTGTTTTGTTTATATTAATAAAAAAGACATTATAAATAATTATATTGTGCGCAAATAAAAGACTGAGGGTAAGTCTATTGGGATTTTACACCCGAGCCTAGTGGCTCATAAGGCCGGTGCTTATTCCCGGTGTCCGTAGTGTCAAGCGACTAGGAGTTCAACTTCTCCTGGATGTGACGCTAGTCCATCACAGGTTACCTTTCCAGTATTTTTTTCTGGTACCCATTTTTACAGACAGAGGCACCTTGCACTTTATCACAGTGGGGGTCTAATGGGGATTTGAACCCACAACCTCCTGATCATGACCGCGGCACCCTAACCATTATGCCACCAGCCCCATGCACCAGACCCTTGTTCAGTCCCTTGTCATCTCAAAGCTGGACTACTGCAGCTCACTCCTGGCAGGTCTGCCGTTGAGCGCAATACGGCCTCTGCAACCAATACAGAATGCAGCTGCACCGCTTGTTTTCAACCTTACCAAATTCTCCCACACCACTCCACTGCTATGATCTCTCCATTGGCTTCCTGTAACTGCTCGCATTAGATTTTGTAGGCTTTGCCTAGAAAGCCAAAAATGGACCGGCACCTTCCTAAATCAAAGCACTTATCACACCCTGCACTGCACTGCAATTTCTCAGATCCTCTAGCACTGCTAGACTGATCCCTCTTTCTATCAATGGATAAGAAAAAAATGCATCTAAACTTTATTCTGTTCTGGCTTCAAGGAGGTGGAATGAGCTTCCTCTAGGTGTTCGAACAGCTGAGTCACTGGGTGTCTTCAAACGACGACTGAAAACCTACTTTTTTGGGGGCAGTACTCAGATTAGCACTATACACACACACACACACACAGACATACAAAAACAAAATAAGACAAAAAACCCCAAAAAACACACACAACACCTACCCACTGACTGATGGTTTACGTAGTCTATATCCTGATATATTCACTGAAAGTGACTTTAAAGCACTTCTGTAAGTCGCTCTGGATAAAAGCATCTGCTAAATGCTGTAAATGTAAATATAAATGTTTTTGTGTAATGAGTGGCCAAAAGTGGCATTTTAGAAGTTTGCAAGGGATAAAATGTCTTTTCAACTTTGTCATTCTCTGTAACTTATTACTCTCTAACTAATTATTATTATTATTATTATTATTATTATTATTATAATAATTTTAAAGGAACTAATTTCCTATTTCTTAGGACTACAGATGCCTGTGAAATAATTCTGAAAATTTCAGACCTCTCGCTTTTGTTGTTCAATAGTTATGGAAGCTTGAAAATGGTCAAAATTTTAAAGTCCATATTTTGGTCGCAATTTTAGGGTCCCCCTGCCTACTTCAAATTGACATAACTTTGGAACTATTTACAACTAAGCCTTAAAACGTTGGATTTCCCATCATATACAGTAGTGTGCAGTGAAGATTATACACCACCACTTTTGTCTAAATTGGATCCTAATTAAAAAAAAGTAAACAATTACTTCTCTTTAATTTTTTGGTAAAAATGTATTGAACAATGTTATTGTAGGCAATGACAACCAAAAAAATTTGTATATTGAGGTAAAAGTATGGCTAATAAAGAAAAACACTGAATGGAATGGTTTTGCGAGTAAAGAAATTAAAAAAATACATGCTTTGCAGAAGTAAAAAAAAATTAATTTGTCACACCTTTCAATTTTTCAGAAAAAATGCTATTTTTAGTGTTTTTGTTCATTATCCATACTTTTACCTCAATATACTTGACGGAATATTTTTTTTTCATTCTCATTGCCTACAATAGCATTGTTCAATACATTTTCACCCAAAAATTATAGAGAAGTAATTTTTTTACTTCTTTTTATTAGGAGCCCTTTTAGACAAAGGTGGTGGTGTATAATCTTTACTGCACACTACTGTATAATATACTTCAATTTTTTTAAAAATCAGAAAATCTGAGGGTGTCAGGTGGGGCACTTTCTTAAAATTGGTTGATTTCATATGGAATGACCCAAATAAGTTTATTTTTAACCTTTTTTTTTTCATTTACTTTTGAAACGTGGGAGGTTTTTTGGGTCAATCTGTATAAATGTAGTCGGATGAAAACAACGCGTACAGATTTGAATTTTTTAGAAGATAGATTATTATTATTATTTTTTTTTTACTTATTTTAAACTTATTTGGGGTACTTTTTAGTTTTGTGAAATATATGAAAGACAGGTTTTGGAAATCTTTTTATTTTTATTTTTTGAAAATGTTTCTTATATAATGCTTCCACCAGATCTGGGCTCATGTGGTAATTTAAAAAAAAAATTCTTGTCTCCTTGTACTGATCCATTCGTTCTGATGTTTTCACAGTAACTTTAGTGATTATTTCTGGATATACTGATGTGAAAATAGCCAAAATAACATAAACAAAGTTCATATCCAACACAGATGAAATGTAAAGCATTTTCCCATGCGCTCTCAGACTTTTGGACCACAGTGTATATAAAGTAACATTCACTGATTTACTCCATTTGTCCCCATCTTTACAAGTACAAACAGTAGTTCTGAATTTCATAGTTTATGGTTCCAGAAGGTGGCACAGTTGAGTCATGCCAGCATTTTTATATAACTATTTAAACTATTTAAAGCTATTTCCATTTTTTTCTTTTTCTTTTTTTATATTCTGCATACATAGCATTGCTTAAAATTTTCATGATGAGCTCTATGGTTGTGTGAAATGTAATTCAGAAAAGACAAGTGGAAGAGAGAAAAGAGGTTTCCTTTAAAATTGGTGTTCTTAGCTAACACAACAATCCATAAAATGCCAACAGTACTGTAAT
>JAQMYF010000001.1:40829612-40842442 GCA_030014195.1 Neosilurus mollespiculum
GTGTGGTAGTCTCTATGCTGGTGTGTGTGTCTGTGTGGTAGTCTCTATGCTGGTGTGTGTGTCTGTGTGGTAGTCTCCATGTTGGGGTGTGTGTCTGTGGTAGCCTTTATGTTGAGGTGTGTGTTTCGGGGTGGTAGTCTATGTTGGGGTGTGTGTCTGTGTGGTAGTCTCTATGTTGGTGTGTGTCTGTGCGGTAGTCTCTATGTTGGTGGGTGTGTGTGTGTCGGTGTGATAGTCTCTAACTTGGTGTGTGTCAGTGTGGTAGTCTCTAGCTTGGTGTGTGTCGGTGTGGTAGTGTCTCCTTGTTTGTGTGTGTCTATGAGGTAGTCTCTATGTTGGTGTGTGTGTCGATGAGGTAGTCTCTATGTTGGTGTATGTTTCAGTATGGTAGTTTCTCCATGTTGGTGTATGTGTTGTTGTGGTTCTCTCATATTGGTGTGTGTCATTGTGGTAGTCTCTGTATTGGTGTATGTGTTGGTGTGGTAGTCCCAGCGTTGATGTATGTGTTGGTGTGGTAGTCTCTATTTTGGTGTATGTAATGATGTAGTAGTCCCTTTGTTGGTTTATATGTCTGTACGATAGACCCTGTGTTGATGTATGTGTCGGTGTTGTAGTCTCCATGTATGTGTGGTAGTCTGTGTTGGTGTATGTGCTGTTGTCATTCTCTGTGTTGATGTATGTGCCGGTCCAGTAATCTCTGCATTGTTGTATGTGTCTGTGTGATAGTCTCTGTTTTGGTGTATGTGTTGGTAAGGTAGTTTCTGCATTGTTGTAAGTGTTGATGTATGTGTCTGTGCCGTAGTCTCTGTGTTGGTGAATATGTGTCAGTGTGGTAGTGTCTGTTGGTGTAAGTGTTGGTATGGTAGTCTCTGTGTTGGTCTATTTGTTGGTGTCGTAGTCTCTGTGTTGGTCTATTTGTTGGTGTCTTAAGTCTGTGTTGTGTGTGTCGGTGTGGTAGTCTCTGTGTTGTGCGTGTTGGTGGTGTAGTTCCTGTGCTGGAGTTTGTTTTAGTGTTTGAGTTGTTGTGTTAGTGTTTTGTCAATGTGGGTTGTAATAAGGGTGAGGCGCTCTGCTCTGGCAGCAGGGTATTTGGTGGTTAGTGAAAGAGCAGTAGACCTACAACACTAAGTATTGCTGGGGTAGCTTGTGTATTTTGTTGCCCCAACAGTTATGTGTTATCCTGAGAAATCTCCGACAGTGTCATATGTGCAAAGAAACTGAACCCCAGAGAGTTAGTTCGCGTCTGCAGTGGTACTTCAGTGGTTAATTAGCAGTTTTGGTGAGCATGAAAAGTTTGTAACCCACTCCCTGCTCTCCTGAAGTGTTTGTGTCTCAGTCAGTGTGTTGACGTTCAGCTGAACTCTTGTACAGCGCTGTTAATGCTCTTCAGAGGAAAGAAGTTAAAACTAAATCACAACATCACTAGGTGATGTCATGGACTCATTTTCATATCATTAATGTATTTGTCATGATCATTTACATATCAAATTGAAAATTAGCGTACACGAGGAAGGAAGCTTTTCACCTGCTTTAAAATAAAGTAGAGTTTAAGCAGAATAGAAAATATTAGGGTATGCTTTTATGTTTATGGGTTTTGAGAGTAATTAAACATCACCTTTAGTGGTACTTTAACTTCAAACTCATCAATAATAAACCTCATACACGCTCGCTGCTGACTTTTACCCTCCACAGGACAGAGCAGTAAATCCTCTGACAAGTCGTTTATCTCTCTCTCTCTCTCTCTCTCTCTCTCTCTCTCTCTCTCTCTCTCTCTCTCTCCTTCTTTCTGTGTGTGTTATTAAAAGGCTGATTTATACTCATGATGCCAAGCTAAGCATACCCTACACCCCCACCCAGTTGGAGATTTTCTGTATCCATACAGCGTTACCACCCTTTCTTTTACCCCTTACCTGGTTGCATCTTTGCAATAAAATGCCTATAAGATTAGCAGCCTTTCAGTGAATTGTATCTTCAATAAATGTTTGGGATGTTTACTTGACGTGGTCATATGATCACAACACGGCATCCAAGTAGTCAAACAAGTATTGGTTTATTTTTTTCACATCGGGTCGGAGTGTGGCAAAGTTCTAGCATTAAACTGGAAACGAAATAAAGCTGTATTCGCAAAGTGTACCCGTTTTAAATTCTGCACCTGTTGTGATATTTAGTAGAGGATCATTTATACATGCTGGGAATACGCTACTGAATACAGTAAGCAGCAGCAGTCAGTCATTGTAGTTTTTTCCTCAACGTGAAACAACATCTGTATGGATGTGTAAAACAGACAAGAATCTGCGACTAAAATGATGAGACGTGAGCTGAGATGGAGAAAAAACAGTAGGTTAGCCAGACAGCTGTAACTTTCAGAGAAGAACGGAGAAAAACATCAACACGGGAAATCCAGACAGAAATAAAGTCACAGAGGAAGGGCTTCTGTTTAATAAAAAAACAAAACAAAACAAAACATGAAAATGAACCTGGTGTAAATGTAACCCTGTCTGATCAGGGTTTTGCAATCTTGTTTGATTTAAAAGTGTCTTCATTAAAATCTTATAGAAAGCTAAACTAAACAATAAAACAAAATATCCTAATTTTATCCTTTTTTTAAAATATCCTAATCCTAATATCCTAATTTCCTAATAAGTCTTATGGATATATGCAGAAAACCTCATTAAAGCTCTTTAAGGAGGTATAATATTTTTAACTTTGTTTGCTGAAAAACCAATCAGTTGATTTGTTCACTCTTGCCAAAAGCAAAATGTGATGTTTGAATTAGAAATGTGATGCATCGAGCATGTGACGCCTGTTTTGAGGCAGAAATATTTTGTTGTCCCACATGAAGACTTGTTGTATTGTGAGCGTATAGAGGGACAGGGATAGGGGACAGGGACAGCACAGTACAATACTGCTTTGTTTTCTTGCGAGTTCCTGTGGCCTGCACACAGCTCCAGTGGTGTCTCAGAGTTCACCCTGTAATGAAGTTAAAGATTTCTTGAACCTGTATGATTCTGATCAGTTTGAATTGTGTAAAGGCGCATCTGATGAGTGACACGCGAGTTGCTTTGCCTCTGAACTGCAAGCGTAATTGCGTGTTTTACACGGTCTCTGGAAGCGAATTGGAGGAAAAGGGTTTTGGAGACACTCAGTGTTTGGTGGCATCTGTCAATCAATGGTATCTTTAAGCTCTGACTGGTTATTGCTCGAATGGCATCCTGTGAAAGTTTGGCTCAGTTGAACTGTGCGCCCGCCCACCTCGCATAGCTTGTGAAAATTATTTTTTCTTATTTTGCTGGCGTTCATTGACTTTGTGTGGTCTCTTGTCGCTCATTGCTTCCTGTGTGGATGTGGCTTCAGCATATTAGGACGACTGATGAGAGGTTTGCACTAGAATCATGAGCCAGTCAGTGCCAATGCAAGTGGACTTTGGAAAGAAAAAGTAAGTGAAACCTTTGGAATGACTTGCCAAACTGATGAATAAATTGATCTTAAAATATTGTCTGATTGTCTGAGCACAAACCTTTGCCAAGAAAATACACTGCTAGATCTGCAACAATACCACATACAATTGACATTTCCCACAATTTTAAAGAATTCTTAAAAAAATTCCCAGATCCAGAATTTGATGCGGATCATCTATAAAATCTAATGAATCCTTCCTTGTCCAAAGCTCCACTGCCCTTAGAATCTTTAAGAAAATCTACACAGAACTTTTTTGAATAATCCTGCTAGCAAACAAACAAACGAGAGGTAAAACATAGCCTCCTTAGCGACGTTAATAATGAACCAACTCAATCTGTTTTAACTAATGACACATGAACAGTAATAAACTTTCATGTCTCTTTGAAGCAGATCTATTAAACAGTCACAGTGCTGGTGGAAAAATAAGTGAACCCTTGGATTTAATAACTGGTTTAACCTACTACAGCAGCAATATCCTCGCGCAGTCTTCTGGTAACTGTGGATCACAGAACTGCTTCAAATTAACCATAAGCCCTGTCCACACTACAGCGTCAGAATCAGTTTTGAACTGATCTGAATCGATTTTCCTGTCCACATCAGGCTCCAAACCAGTTCTCCCAAGACCTGTTCCCGAGGTGGTTTTGGCAAGAGTGATTCTGCAGAACAGATCTTGCGTTTGCGGTGAGAGAGGAGAATCAAACTGAAGCGAACCTATTGAGTATGCACATGCGCAAAGGGTGTTAAGCTCAAGGGTTATTAGTTTTTATTATGTGCCTGAAAGGCACGCTTAACCAAAAGTGCACTCGCACCAGAGATCTTTGCAACAATTTCATCATGCCAGAGGACGGAGAAGGATAACAGGGCTGTTTCATGGTCAGGGTTGTTTTTTTTAAATTATACAAAGGACCCCTTTAAGTAGGCCCTTGCACACTTTATGACTGTCTCTTGTTTATTGTTGTATAGAGGAAGAGTAGTCCCAGCTACACTAGTGACATCTTTTCTCAATTCTGATAAATAGTTTTATCAGAGGAAAATATTGCTCAAATTTCGTCAAGTACAGAATTCAATTCTCTCCACTGTAATAAAAATAGTAGCTTTTACCTAATAAAATTCTGAACTGCACTTCTAATTACTAAATAACTTTTACTTTTGGAGGGGTATTTTCATACAATCTAGATAGATGTTCTGCTGCTTGTAAGCTCTATTTATAATCTAAGTGGCTTTGTCGGGATCTTTTGTCTGTCAAAACTGTCTTCTCCGGGAAGTAGACATTACATGTGGAAGACAGAAGTGCTTTTTTAAGTTATTATTATTATAGTTGCTTTTTCTAAAGCAGCATAGTACTGTATAGCTTGCTGAGAAATATAATAGGGTTTGGATGTGAATTACGTTACGAGTTCCACGTCAGATTGACAAGCGTCAAAAAGTGTCTTCTCCGGAAAACCACAATGATTGTCACTGATGCTGTTGTTACTGCAGTTAATAAAATATACAATTAATGTTGCATGAAACCTGCACAGATAATGTGTTTAGTGAGCTTTTATTCTGAAATTCTGCAATAAAATTTCTGTATGCCTTATTCTGATACACTACAAGCAGATGTACTTATTCTAGAGACCCTGTACCTGTTATACTTTCACCCAGTGTAATTTAGACACCATTAGACCTGTAGCTCTGATACTTCACACAAAATATTCTAGTCTCATAAGGTGTTGACTGCTAACAAGAAACCACAAAAAACTAGGAGTTTTATTTTTGAGCTACTGTGAACCAAAAAAGTATACCCTGATTGTGAAACAGCCCAACAACAGAACCTCAGGTTTGTCCTGATGTGTAGTTCACCAGATCAGTATGTAAGCTGCTGAGGTTCGCTGTCAAAAATAGATTGAGTAGATCTTATGATTTGTGATGGCCATATCTGGAGCTCTATTAGATCCAATATGTTCTGCTGATTCAATCAATTCTGCTGTTTCAGATGAGGATGGAAACGAGTCCTAGAACCGATCTACGCAAAACCGAACTCTTCTGAATCGAATTAGACATGGATAGGTCCATATTCTTAGAAGATCAGGTGTGAGATCTGACAGGACTAGAAATGAATTCCAGTTTATTGTGTTGTAGAGTTACAGTTCCTGTCAAGGTCCACCAGGTTCACCTATTTTCTACTGATCCAGGATACCTCGATAAATGTTGGAATTCATTTTCTTCTTCATGATGGCAAGATGTCCAAGAGCTGAGGCAATAAATCAGCCCCAAATCATGATGTTCCCTCCACCATGCTTCACCGTTGGGGTGATGCTTTCATGTGCCCTTTTTACTCCGTATGTTGTGCTGTGTGATCTTCCTGAAAAATTTAGGTGTTGTTTCATCAGTCCACATAACATTTTCCCTGTAGTGTTCTGGAGTGTCAAGGCACACTTTGGTAAAGTTCAGAGCACAGGAGTGTTTTGTTGGACTGCAGTGGCTTCCTCCATGGTGTTTTCTGTCATGGACATGCATGTTTTGTGTGTGGACTCTTGAATGGAAACATTTGCCACTTCCAATGATTAAATAATTTAAGCCTTTAGTTGTTACTTTAGGTTTTTTTTTTTTAATTTTTTTTTTTTTTTTTTTTTTTTTTACCTCATTTGAGGATTTTCCACTAAGTGTTTAGAGGAACCTTGGCTGGGCGAAGAATTCTAGTAAGACTAATCACAAAGCAAACTGTGTCATTTGTCCAACTGTGGACGGATTCTCATCTAAACGTTTAGAGATTGCACTGTAATCCTTTTCAGCTTTATTTAAATCAACAATTCTTGATCTGGGCGGCACAGCAGAGTTGCGGTTAAGGCAAGAATGTCCTGGGATCAGGTCCTAGGCTCGGTGAGTCCAGTTTCCCAGTTTCCTCTTACAGACCAAAGACATGCATATGAATGCCCCTAGGTGTGAGTGAGAATGGTTGTTTTTCTGTGTTGGCCTTTTGATGGATTGGACAGCTGTTGAGGGCTCCAGCCTCCCCATGACCCTAGTATGATAAGGCGGTTCGGCATATGAATGAATAAATCAACAATTATTGATTGTGTGTGTTCTGAGATCTCTTTTTGAAAGGCCTGGTTTACATAAGCAGATGCCTCCTGTGGAGAACGAACTCAAAATATTTGAGTGTGAAGTCAAATCAGGTTTAACTGATGACTCCATGTTTGCTAACTCCTGAGACCAGTTATCTTATAGAAGCTATAGCCTAGGCCGGGGTATTCAGCATGAGCCGCAAACAACTGGTAGAGGGGCAGGTTTTCATTAGAACCAAGAAGGAGCCACACTGTCTACCTGTTTAAATCAGTTGATCTTCACTTTCGGTAAACTCTCAGGTGTAGCTCCTACTTGGGTGGAATGAAAACCTGCACCCATGCTAGCCCTTTGCAAATAAGGATGAATACCCCTTGCCGTGGGGTTAGGTTCACATGTGTGAATGGGTGAATGATGTATGTATTATAAGAACGTCAGATTGTTCGTTATTGTAGTTTAGGTGAAGATCACACTATTAATGCTGGTCATGCTGAAGGGGTCACTTCTTTTTCTTTCTACTGTTTTTTCTGTATTTACTCTGGTCTGAGACATTTGCTGTTATACTGACAAGCGTTAAGAGTTCACATACATAATACTCATAGTGACTCATTTCACAGCAGTTTCTTTGAAGCAGATGGTGTGTTTTCACATTTGCCTTTCACACCGACTCCTCCGCACTCTTTCGCTTGTGAGACTGAATGTGTTGCGTTGTTTTGGGTTGACCGTCAATGACCATCAGTCTGCTTAAGCAGCTACACAGAAATGTAGCTAAGAGTCACCTGTTTTCAGTGAGAGCTCATTCATGAGGAGGTGAAGAGCTGATGCCAGTGTGACGGATAACGGGAAAACGTTGATTGAGGTTTGACTATACGTGACCCTTCAGCACCAAACCAGTTAGATGTCTCAGGGCCGTACTTTTAGATACAAGCAGGGTATCTCTGTGTGTTTTTTTAAAGGGTATCAAGTCAGCAAGCCAGTTAGAAGTCAGGTTTCATGGCGTTGCCTGGAATAGGGAAAACTGAGTTTGTGTGTGTGCGTGCGTGCGTGTGTGTGTGGGGGGTGGGTAGGGGGGGGGGGGGGTTGTATGATCTCGACAGTTTACTAGTGTTTTATGCTAAAATGCTATTGACCCTCTGAAGCATTAATCAGCTATATTCAAAAATACAATGCTGTAACTTGTGCCTATTTGATGCTAGAGGGACACATATCCAAAGATGATGTGATATAGTGGCCATTAATTGTTTGCTGGATTGTGTACCTGGTTATTTTTTTTGATAGATTCTTGATATTGAGTACTAAAAGTAACAGATTTTCATTACTTTAAACATACAGAAATATTTTAGACTTTTGACATAGGCAAATACATTGGTTTAATAAAAACAAGATGCCAGGGTGCCTCTTTAGGGGTGACTTCCAAATCTCAATAAGCACCGTAAATAGGGTACACAGTAATAGCGTCAACTGCAGCCCTAGTGCACTACTTACCTATCAGGTGCTTCTATTAGAGTCCGCCCCCTTCAACATGGCAGGGACTGTTAACAGGATTAGGCAAAAAAATAATGTGCGGATTTTCATGAAAATAATCTACCAGATCTACCAATAATCTACCAAATCTACCAGAGGCAGGGCTTTGGACAAAGAAAGATTAGATCTATTTGATTTTGGAGATGAACTGGGTCATATTCTGGATCCAGGAATTTTTTTAAAGGCTTCTTTAACATTGTGAGAGGGAATGAATTTTTGAAAGGGTTGTATTACAGCAGGGAATGCTGGGTACTTTGCGTAATTTTGGTTTGGGTCCTCCGCATGCTCTTGTTTTGAAAAAGTGACGACCCGCCTCTGAAGATAACGCTTATGTTAGTGGCTCTTGGCATTACCTTTAGGTCGGCTCGTTGTCTGTTAATAATAAATGAGTATGTGTTTTGGATTGATTTTATCTTTGATAGGATGATTCAGATATTATTGCTGACGTCTGCTGATAATCTTTTGCTAATTTGTCATCAAAAGCGAGTGTGCCTAGACATGTTCTTTACTTCTAAATGTCCTCTGGAAACGGTTCCATTATCTTTTTTTATTATTTTTTATTAGCATCTGTTGTTGCAGCATGTTTGTGAATAATGTGTGTTTTCTGGATTCGTGACCTCATAGGGCCACCGTATGTGCAGATATATGAGAGTAACGCAGTTCAAGGGGGTAGCAACACTCCACCGCGCGTCATGCCGAGTCACGTTTACCCCGACATGTATTATTTTAGTATAACAGCACAGCCTGTCGTGTGTTATTCCTCATATATCGCCCAGCCCTTCTGAGAATATGTCATTTGTATGGTTCGCACTAGTTTGGTGCAACCAGAAAACCACGGCAATCTGCAGAACAGGAGAGGCCCACACGTCAGTGAGCAGTGTCGAGCGATTTGTGCTAAAACAGAGTTGCTGCAGGGTGACGGAGTTCAGGGGTGAGTTTGGAGCCGCAGCCAAGACGCATTCCTCCTTAAAAGAGGAGATTCCTGCAAGATCGAATCAGATTATTCTCTACATTTCTTCGCGTCTCACACAGCAACCTGTTCTTTTTCCCAATTTTTGCCCTGTTGGCTTTTAGTTTTATTTAATGACTAGGATGAGAAAACACAGTACAGTAGTCACTCTGGGTTGAAGTTCCACAAAGAAAAACAGAGACTTGGAATCCTGGAAGAGCTCCCCGAATTCCTTGGACTGTTAGGAAGATCGTTTTATAGCTGTTTCCTTCCTTTTTTCTTCCCTCACAGCAGCAAATGTGTTGGAAGAGTTTTCCTTCTAATCATACACCAGATACAAACAGGAGAAATGAACTAAGAGACGGTCCGCGTGGTAATCTCCGTTAAGGAAGAACACCTGAACTGAGTTGAATGGGATTTTAGTCTTGGGGGGAAAAAAAAAAAAAAGACACATGTGGCCTTGAGCCTGAGGCAGCTGTGAGTAATTTCATTAGAACTAAAAAGGAAATCCTGAAAAAATCTCTCATTCGATTCGACTCCCTCCGTCTTTGTGTTGGTTCCAGAAGTGAAGGAAGTCAAGGCTGTCAGGATCAGAAAGGAAAAATTCAGATTTTTTTTATTCCTGTCACATTTTTGCCTTGTTTGTAAAACACAATGTTTTTTGGTGCCTGTGTTTTCCTGTAAGAGCGTTTTCTGCTGTGCGCTGGATTTCTGCTGCGTGCTGGGTTTCAGTGCTCGGGGATAGGGGATTAATGGGGTGGGTTAGTAGTCATTGTTGTGTTAATGTACAAGAAGGGCTGGATGCAATTATGCGAGAACATAAAACCATGGTTACCAACAAAAATTTTATTTAAAAATTTGTTTTCAACTGTGTTTTTCATTCAACTCACACAGAGGAAGCACTGAAATGTAACTTTTTTTGAGTGTGTGTAGAGATTAAACTTTGCTCGTTGCTGCTAAACAGCTGTGTTTACCTTCGTGTGCTCACCAGATGATGTGTCTGTGACCCAGACCCTTCCTCACACAAACAGCGTCCTAATACTGAATAAGTAACAAACCCCCCTCACTTTTATCATTTACTTATTAAAGGAGCCGACTCAGAATCCACTTGACCACTGCATTGCTAGCTTTCCGCACAGCTGGTAGCGATCGCTTCAACAATAAAATCTTTTCTTCATCTATGTGTCATAAGTAGAAGTTTTGAACAAAATATGCCTCATCTTTTAATTCCTTCACAGACGTGTGTGAGAAGAACGGTCCATTACAACAGAGTGACCAGACCAAAACGAAATGGCCCGGAGGAAAGTGTTTCAATTGTAACTAGCATAGGATGTTATTTCGGCTGTACAATATGGTGTCCTGCTACTTGGTGCAGACCCTCCAGTCACAGTGTAAACGCCTGATCCTGTCTGATCTTGGAAGCTAAGCAGGGTCGGGCCTGGTTTGTACTTGGATGGGAGACAACCTGTGAATACCAGGTTTTGAGGAGAGTTAGGGGAAAGAGCTGGAACCTACCCTGTAAAAAAAAAAAATATAAAAATCTGTTGAGAAAACTCAAAGAGAATAGAATCGCCAAAAGTCGGATTTGACTAAAGGCACTAACATAACATAACTTGGTGCAGAGGATTCTGGGAAGGGTGAGCCGGCCCTTCAACATTGTGTACAGCGAGTTGTATGAGTTTGCAGTTAATTCCTTTAAATCAGGGTGTGAACCTGGTCCTTTACACCCTCTTTTTTTCCCATCTCTCTCTCTCTTTCATTCTCTTCTGCAAGGTCTGTCAACACCGTGCTGGCTCTAATCCAATTCTTCTCTCTGTGCTTGTCCTGTGTGCTTGTTACTCGACATGTTTCAGTAGCGAAACACAACAAAGCAGCCGCAAAACCGAATCTGCATCTGAATCCACTGCCTTGAACAGCAGAATAAATTATAGCCTCGCATTATTAAAAATTATGATTTTGACCCTCTGACAGAAAGCTCCACGATTTGAGCACACTTGGAGCACGATTGGGGTATAAAAGGGGGGGCGGGGGGGCATCCAAGAGATGAAACTTGAAGGGATTGTGTTTTCAGGTTCATCAAGAGCCCCTACGATGATGCATCAAGGTCTGTTAAGCTCTACTGTGCTCTATTACGATTCCCATGTTGTATCATGATTGGCGTTAAATCATAAAAAATCACAACGACTGTAAACAATTTTGCCACGATCATCATGAATCCACCAAACTAATAAGCTAACTAACTAACCAGCCAGCTAGCTAACATGTCACGGAGGGGGCATGTGCATGCTTACGCCCCTCCCTGGTTGGTGGTGGTCGTGTGATAGGGAAGGAAGTACTTGATGGGTGGGAATTGGATACGACTAAAATTATGAAATTAGGAATTTAGAGGGGGGGGGCCTTCAAAGTCTGCAGTTCTTTTGAGTAACTGAAAGCACCGCATGCGTTCATTATCAGTGTGTCTTGTATATAACGTGCTTTATGATGAGTGAAGGAATAAGCAGTAATGCCTAGTGATACGGTGTCCACGTGCTGTGCGTGTGTGCATGTGTTAATAATTATCGCGCACTGTAGGCCATCAACCTTTTGAGAGAAATCAGGGAGTTGGAGATTTGTTTGAAACGTTTTCCAGCCACACAGAGCGCCGCTACAGAATATTTAATCTGACCTTTGCTTCATGCATCAGCCAGGAGGCACAACCTGCTATAGTTTTATAAAAAGACTGCTTTTCCCCCAGGAGTGGTCTCATCATCTTGAAATCAAGCGGCTGTCTGAGCCATGGGTAAATGTCTGCAGACGCCATGAACAGTCAATTATATCACGTCTAGCCAGTATAGTTGTTTTATTTTCCCCATCCCTTCCTCTTATGTTTAGTGCACGGATTTAAGGGCCTCTCCGGGACGTTCAAGCGGCGTTAAATTTACTCCTCCTGTACCACCACTCAGCGGTCTCTCTCGCCCTGGCGTTGTAGGAACAGTAAACACAGCGACCACAAATAAGTCGTAAATAATTTCTCAGGCTGACCTGTAAAACTAGATAGCTTGAAGCCATGGCCTGTTTTATGGTGGAGATCATGAATTATGTATAACAATGTTTGTTTTGCACATATGGGTTAGTAGAAGAACACCCTCTACTACCCCCCTCCCCCACCCAACCCCCAGTCAGGTTGATACTGATCAAAACTGGAGCTCGACCCCGGACGATGATACAGTGGATGTTTGATTAACATTTTTTTTTTGTTCTGTGGCTTCTTTTGGATGCTGAGGAATTTGGCTGTAGATTATTGAAATCTCATCCTTACTCCATCATACCTAACCTCCTTACCTCCATTATCACCCCCTACCCCACCCCAACCCCTCGTCTGTCATTTGATATTTCATCTAGCTCCACTCGAGTCTCTCTTGTCTGTCTTGTTCTTGTTCATGCCATGGTTCCAGGTCCCAGACAGTGCGCTCATGTTCAGTCGTTGAGGCATCTGGAGCATGTGACCCTTCCGACATTCCCCTGTGTGATGTTCAGTTCGGTTGCGGCTGAGCTGGGGGTGGGTGAACTATGCCGTTTGGATGCTAACTGAGCTGCAGCATTGATGCTGTTGACCGTCGCACAGTTGCTGCTTCGAATTTGGAGAGTGGCGGGTGAAAGAGAAGAGAAACGCCAACCACTATTTGTTGAATATAATCTAGGAAGAGTGAGAAACTCCGCTTATGTGACAGCATTAAATTATGAAGATGATAAACAGCGTTAATCCTGTCTTATACATGTTTCTTTTAAGGATGTGTGGTGGAATTGGGTTATATTTTCCTCTATAGCTTTTTTAAGTCATTATTTCACTTCAATGAGCTTATGCCAAATATAT
>JAQMYF010000001.1:40842542-40856389 GCA_030014195.1 Neosilurus mollespiculum
ATATATAAAAGAACTGATCTGAACTTTTGCGTGTGGAAACTTCAATAATTACACAATGTAACAATTTTTTAAAAGTTTTGTTTATCTAATTTTTTTTTTTATTTGCTTATGGTTATTTCCATTGCACTGATCACAAAAATGTCTTTAATATCTCTGAAGTGTCAGTGTTTGGCTTGTCAAATAATGTCAAAATATTTATGATTGGTCATCTGGTTCATAAATCTCTTCACTTTCATCTCCTTGCTCATCAGTGTTTTCGGCGCTCTCTTCATTTGGAAGTTATGGGACAGAAGAATCATCACTGTGTGGAATAGGAGCAGTAGAGGATGGGATGCTTGGGTATAGAATGTCGTGACGATTTTTTTAGTGTTTTATATGTAGAGATGTCTACCAAACAGAAATAGCAGTCGTCTGTATGATTCTTTGGCTCTCTCCACAACCTTGGAACCGCAAAGGGCATGGATCGACGATCGCCACGCAGCCATCCCTCCAAGTTTGATCTGTGGGTGCCACAAACATGTGGTGTCCATGTTTTGTCTTGCTGACCAATCCTTATTCTGTAATAATGTTCATATGCCTTTTCATATTTTGTAGTGCTTTTGATCATATGTTGAACTTGTTTTAGGCTAATATAATAGCCACACATAACAAAATGAATTGGTAGAATGATGACACTTTCTTGCTGAAGCCTTTGTCCTATACATATAAACATTTCTAAAATTAAATGGTTAGATGAAGAGCTCAGGTATGTACTTCAGAGCTTAAATACACACACAATCAAAAAAGGATAATATCGTACTAAAGATTTGTTTCTTGTGTGAACATTGGGGGTCCCTTGTGAAATGACAATTTTGCCAGTTAGGACTATGTATTAAAAATGAAACTTCTTATTTAGTTTCTGAAAAAACTGACAACTGAAACTAAGGCTAGATTTGTGCATTATATGACCAAATAAGCTGGAAAATGACAAAAAAATGGACATAACTAAATTTCTGTTACATTATGTAGTCAAGACCGCATGCTATTATAACACTAAAGTCATTCTGAATCCGGTTATCCTTCATTTGGATCACAGGCAGCCCATCCCAGGCAACTCCTGGCGAAGGTGTTGTACACCCTGAACAGCTCGCAAGACCATCCCAAGGCTCACTAAAGTCGTCATCATCATCATTATTATTCTTTCATTCATTGATTTTCTTAACAGCTTAATCCTAATTAAGGTCACGGGGAGGCTGACGCCCATCCCAGTTGACTCTGGGCGAGGGCAGAGTACACCCTGAACAGCTCGCAAGGCCATCCCAAGGCTCACTAAAATTATCATTATTATTATAATGATGATTATGATTATTAATATTATTATTATTTAGGATTTTTTTCATAGGTAGAAATTACAACCAATATTATCAAAGTTATTACACCCAGGAATCGTGAAACCCTTTTCCACATCATCTCAGTACCATTCTGAAGTGTACTACTGTCCTGGACTCTGGATCAATTACAAATATTCCAGTCACTTTAGTGCTACAAAGCACAAATTCTGACACAAACTGAATATACACATAACTGATATGTTATGTTCGATAATAATTCACTATTTGTTTGTTTGTTTGTTTGTTTGTTTGTATATCTAAATAATACTTTAAATACTCCTGATAAGAATTCTAAAACTTTTATATTAATATGTTTAAAAGCTATATCATTTTGCATTAACATTTAAGAATGGTTCATTGCTAGAAATGAGAATAGAAACACCCTAGAATTAACAGGACTTTGTGTCTATTCATAACAATTACATGATAAAGAAGTGGAGACTAATGTTAGTGTTTTGATGAACATTTTCTAAATAGTTGTTTTAGGAAAGAGATCCCAGAGAGAGACCCACTGCAGGTACGGGAATCCCCGGGTAGCTCAGACATGGTATGTGAAGGATATCAGAGATCATCTCTGTGCAGCGGAGAACTTGAGTGTTACTAAAAAATGTTAAGTGCAGCAAACAAAAAGCAAAAAAGTAAAGCTTAGAGCAGGTACAAAGTGTACAGAGCTGTAATTCTGTCCAATACACAGCTCGACATGGGACCAATTTGCCGGCAGTCAGTTGCTTTGGTTTGCGATGTAGAAAAAGTCTAGTATTAACATACTGAAAGCAGCATATCACCAGTCATAGCGGGGTCAGACATCCTGTGCTTTTATACTGTGACAAGTGCAGTAGTCCAGTTAAATGGCCTAGTAGAGCTATAACTGTAGCTCCATTTAAGTGTGCATGAGAACGTACTGTCTGACTGCAGCCAGACCCTCATATAACACTCTTGTAACTGATTGGATACAAATCCCCACTGACAAGCCTCAAACTGTCATAGAAAGCCTTCAAAGAAGAGTGGAGATCATTCTAACAGGAAAGAGGAAATAAATCTGGAATGTGATGGTCAACATGGACATGAGTGTCGTGGTCAGGTGTCTTCAAACTTGTAGAGCATTTGAGATATTCTACATTCAGTTGTTTTATTCTGGTTTGTTTCCTCTAGTGGAGTCGATATAGATGTACAGCGCTGTACTGCACTGCTGATTTGAAGTGATATCCTATCATGTATTCACGCTTCTCCTTATCTCTCAAGTGCATCATATCTGAGAGACATGAGAAAGGAATGTGAGAGACGTACGCACGCGGTGTTACTGTGTTACTCTTTCTGATGCCCTGAACTGATGGGATTTGCATTAAGGATTGTGTGTTATGAAATATCTCACCAGGACTAGGTTAAATAGAGTTTTAAAAAAGTAAGTTGTTCATTGACTGGAATACCAGAAGAAGGTTTTTACCCCTCAGCCAGTTATGGCTGGAGGGGTATTATCGTTTGTTTGGCGGGCGGGTGTGTTGGCGGGCGGCGTGACAGTACGTTTGTCTGGCCCATTGCTCAGCTCATGCACATGCCAGCTTTCTGAACTTTTGCATAGGCACTCCCTATGACCTAAACCTGTGCGTGGGGTGGCTAATAAAATGTTGATTGTCCAAAACTGTTCATATGGGGGATGGCCTTTGTCCTCCGTGCGCTTGAGGTATCCTGGCTGAGGGGTGACGACGATCTATAGAACGGTTCTTTTTTAGGATGGTACCTGTGCCTCAAACAGTTAACTGACATCATGATCATAAAAAGGAAAGAAAGAAAAAAAAAAACAGGAACTCTGTGATTATTTTAAATTAGATTGTTAGACCGTGTGGCCTTTAAACACTCCAGTAAGTGGAGCTGCAAGGACACACAGTTCAGGGATGTGACGCAAATGCTGTTCAACACAGCACTCCAAGTTAACCTCAGTATTTGTTAACCGGTGTGGGTTTTTTCCACAATTTACTGATGTACTACAGGTATAAAGTACAAATTTTAAAAAAGTGCAAATGCAAAGGAGTTGGAATTTTTGTAAGCAAAGTGATGGAGTCTGGACTTTTGCATTTTGAATTGTTAAAAAAAAAAAAACGGACAACACTAAAATCTTAATCTAAACATGAAGCCAAAAAATAAGAAGGCCAAATTTAATTTTGGATGCAAATTAAAAACAGGACTTTATAAAAATAAATGTGAAAGGTCTACAGGAGAATAACTGGTGTGTGTGTGTGTGTGTGTGTGTGTGTATGAGAGAGAGAGAGAGAGAGAGAGAGGTTGTTGTCATCGGGCCTCGTTTATCACACTGCATATAAAAAGATTTATTATTGAAGTATTTGTACATTCGCTTTTATGAGAAATTTGGTATTTATGAAAATCCTGTAACTTCTGGGGCGAGCATCTCACTCCTGCACCCAAGTGTGTGTACACTTGCACTTAAGCAACCAAATTAATGTAAACATCAGTTGAGCAGCATCAATTCCTATGAATCAGGATGAGTTACTGCACGTGAATATATGGACTATGCAGTCAAGATTAAATACCACACATTTATTGAGACTGTTTTGAAAACAAGTCAAATAATAAAGGTTTTAAAATAAATATTTCACACTTAAATAATGCTGGTATTAATATTGACAAAATTGGCAAAGAAGTTACTGTTTCGGATTGAAAATGCCGTCTAATTCGAGGTTAATGGAGTCAGCTGTGTAGTACTTTTCTAGTACTTAATTTTTCCCAAAAATGTAAATGCACTCTAATGAAGGGTGGTTCCCTTCCTGTCCCAGGCTCTGCCTTTGAGCGAGAGTCTGTGATATTTTCAAATATGCTGATTGAGACTCATCACTCGCAGTAAACAAACAGAAAATTTTAAACACAAATGAGAGCAAACAAGAGGATGGAGTGGGATAGTATGTATCTTCTTGTATTGGTGCAAAACACCTTATTAGATCCAGTACTGAGTGAATGAGAAGTGACCCATCTGGTCTGTGGCAAGCTACACTGAGCTGCATATCACCACAAGCAGGTCTGGGGGTGGGGTGGGGTGGGGGGGTAATTTTTAAAAATAAATGATTAAACATAGCAGTTTCTGTGTGTCAGGTGCTTGGTGTCTTGGTTAACCATTTTCTAATTCAACTCCAGATTTAAAGGGTTTCAGCTGCTGTTAAGTAATATCGGCGGAGATGAAGTGGAGAATCTGCTTCGGCTGTTCACTTAATATAGCTGCTTTTACCATTTATGGAGTTTTGTGGGTGTCACAAATGCAAATTTGCTTGCCGTGTAATTTCTATAGAAGAACAGTATTAAGTATACATGGCTTAGACCAACATACTGACTGCCACTGTCAGCTGATGTCTGGGTCTGAATTTTACTCCTCACTCAGCAGTTCCTGCCTGAAATCATAACCTGTTTATCACACCATCGTTCTGCAGTCATGTGGAATGACCCCCAGCCGGTGTGCGTCATACATGCAGATATCTCTGCTTCTGTCCCCTGCAGGCTTTATGTACTTTAGATGGTGTGCAAAAGTGCATGGATCTGTCGGGGATAAGGATGGGGGTTGCATTTTGCACAGTGTTGTGGTCTGCTGCATCTCAGTGAGACCACCAGACAGGAAGAAATGCTCACGCGAGGCCTTCAGCCTCTCCGTCTGAACTAGTGGTTGTTCTCCAGTGGTCAGAGGTCGCTGCCTCCTCCAGGGTCATGTCTTCTCTCATTAGGATACACATTCCTTCGCACCGCTGTGGGTTTTGCCTTCACTTAAACAGTTTGGCGTTTTTTAAATTCACACATTCTTGCACACACTGTCTGTGTTGCTCTGTATTAAGCATTCTGCTGTATTCTAATTAAGACATTCACTTGATAGGTACGGTGTGAGCAGAACAGTAAACAGAGCAGATCTTTCCCCATGTGCCCATTTCTGGTTCATCCCCTTTCTGCTTGTTCTCTGATCAGTGGAACTTGTTGGCTTATTTCTAAGGGGTCCAAGGCATCCTTACCCAAGGCTACTTTGAGAAGGATGTTTGGACATGTAGTAATGATCGTTTGTGCCTCGCATCTGAACATCAGTGAATGCCGGGTTACAAGAACAAACTTAAGGAGTGTGTAAGCCTTTAAGTCTGCATCAGGACAGTGTTGAAACGTTTTTATGGTTTTGTTGCAGTTGTAAAATAATTGACATTACTTTAGATGCATCATATATAAAAACACCCACATTAGCCCCATCTGATTCTCTCAACATGAGTAAAATGTCATTTGTTAGAGGGCGTATTGCAGGCATAGCATTGCAAAGCACATTGGATATTTTGCTATAGTAATGATAAACAAATGATGGCTTGTGAAACAATGTCTTGTACGTTTTCAATCTATCCAGCTTTTATATGTATTCGGAGTCATTGTCCTGGTGAACCATTCAGTTGTGTCTATGTTTCTGAAGGTTTTAGGTCATGCTGAAGACTTCTATGGTCGTCCACCTTCTTCCATCATTATTCCATACACTTTTTGCAATATATGAGCAAACATCCTCACAGCATGACGCTACCACCTCCATATTTCAGTTGGTTTAATGTTTTGAAGGTTTACTGCTTCACCTTTACTCCTTTGTCCTTTCAGACATACCTCTGGTCATTGTGGCAAAACCTTCCTCCACGAGGTGTTTTCTTTGTCCTTATGGACAGCTGTAGAGTTTAGTCAAGCTTGAAGGTGTTAAAGGAGGGGGGGCTTCTTTATTGGACAGCAGCCTCTCAGTCAGTGCTGATGTAAAATGTGTTGGTCCAGTAGCTTCTAGCTCATAGAAGTTTTTTGTTTTGTGCTCAACTGACAACAGGAGCTAAGATGCTTCAGAGAAAGGTGATGCTCTGCTCTAAAATCATGTCAGGTGAGTGTCTCACTGAGTGATGAACATTTGGCCACGTCAGTGACTAGCAGGTCACCACTTTTTTTTTTTTTTTGACGGCTTTGAACTATTCACCAAGAATTCGTCAGTCAGTGAGATACTAAGTGGTGATTTGTAGACGACTTTCTAGTGACTTACAATGATATTCTGGGAATATGTTGATGAACAGTCCACAAACGGTTGTTGAATCCTTGCGAACAATCGGCAAATGAGGCCAAAATGTGAAATTTGTTCTCTGACTATTTGCCAAACATCTTCCAAGTTGCCCCCACATAGCAGATCTGATGGTCACGTGACTACAGATGCTAACCAACTATATGCAGAGTTTGCAAAATAGTTGCCAAGCATTCTCCAAGTATTCTTCAACCAGTCGTCACATTCCAAATGATTGAAGGATGGGTGACGACCACAAAAAAAGTGTGCGAACTGGTGACTGTTGCAAATATTTGCAGACCTTTCGGCAAAAGGACACCAGAGATTGCAAAAACTTTGAACAATGTTCAAAACACCTTGCTGAATGAAAGTGAGATCAGCGAATGCATGGTGATCGTGGTGACTACTTGGGGACTGTTTGCTGAAGGGTTCGCGAATATGACGATTATGACAAGCCCGGTGAGATACTCATTTTAGAGTGAAAGGATACAAAGCCAGTGAAAAGGAACGACATAAGAATTATATTAGCACACACATTTTTTTTTTTCTCTTACAAACGTTTAAAGCAGCCACCGTGATAGGAATCTATCAGACATTCATGATACTGTCATCAAACACCACGAGCTTATTGTGAAATCCGATACTGCACGATGACTTAGCCTTGTGATTAATGTGCAGCACACGGCACTCAGGATGTCCTCCTCCGGCGAGACTGTCTGACTAAACACATTGCTACGCTGAGTGTTCACAGCACATTTACTTCTCCTGCGTTGTCCAGCTTTATCCTGTTCTCCTTTCGTTTGGCTGGGAAGGTGTGTCTCTCTTCCGAGAAGTGCAGGCTGCGAGTTGAGCTGTCAGACCCTCTGTTCCTCAGTCTTGAGGAAATGACATGTCCAGTCATGTCTGCAGTACTCTTAAATAGCTTCCCAAGCCCACACTCATCTGGCGCCGCTGGATTGAAATGCTGCTTTTGGGCAAAATGGCTCCCTTTTAGAGCGAGGAGGCTCAAGCATGAAGTAGAAGTGAGAGCGGGAGGGGCGAGAGGGGAACCATGCAAAAGGTACTGCACTCCATTAGAGCTTGGGGGGTGGGGTGGGGGTGGGACATGTTTGCTGGGGTTTCTTGAGAGGCTTGTATTGTTCATGCTGTTTGAGAGGGCCATGGGGGGGAGAGGTGTAAAATCGGTGAACGTTTGACCTTGTCGTTCATGTCCTACCGCCTCAAGCTGATAGAACTTTAGAAGGCAGTGCTAAAGTTGCGAAGAGATTAGCCGTGTCTGGGGAGAGCCTATCTGTGTTATCTACACTCTCACCGAATTGAAGATTGCGACTGCGAGACGTCACGTTGCGATAGTTTTCCTGATAAAGCAAACATGTTTTGTGATCTCCTGAAATAGATTTAATTACAGACCTTACCCCAGTCCCAATCACATCACTACATTTCCCATGAGAGTGGTGTTGGCATTATATAAATAATAGTTATTCCCTGAAAATGCAGCCTCTGCAGGTTCCCCCCGTACCATGATATGACTCCACATTTCAGTGTGGCCAGCTTCACACTCTTTTCATATGTTTTCGGCACCTATTTTCTAACATGTACAATGTCTTTAGAAAGTAGTGTCCATATATTTTAACATGGGCTTTAATTTAAACCGCCTTCCCATTTCTCAAACTATTTATATTGAGCGTGGTCAATTCATGAAGCACTAACGTTTTAATTAACATTTGTTATGTTATGAAATCCACTTGTTGGATGCGGTGGTTATTTTGTAGCACATGTGAGGAACAAGAGTTTTATTTTGATTTGGATATACTGTATTAATCCCGCAAGGGAAATTATTACGTCTGCATTTAACCCATCCAAAGTGAGCGCACACACACGTAAACAGTGAGCGCACACACTCAGAGCAGTAGGCTACCACACACGTTGGGGCGCCCGGAGAGCGGCTGGGGGTTAGGTGCCTTGCTCAAGGGCACTTCAGCCATGAATGTGGAGGAAGGGAAGGTGCAGCTCACTCCCCCACCGCTACACATTTTTCCTGCTTCGGGAATCAAACCAGCGACCTTTTGGTCCCAAAGCCGCTTCTCTAACCATTAGGCTTGCGCTGCCCCCAATTATAAGGAGTTTAACACACAAAGGAACAAGGGGTTTACTCGTTAGGTGATTTTTAAAGTGGGTAAATGTGGGTAAATTGAATATAATGTTTTAGCTTGGGGTCTGACCTACTCAAAATCGTAACAATTTTTAGCATGAGCTTTATCCTTGTTAAGAAGCAAGAAGGTGGTGTAGTGCTGGTTCGATTATTCTGTCTGCTTTTTATGCCTGTGCCACAGAGTGTTGGAGGCATAGTGTTACCAGGTTGGTCCACCTGAGAGTCTCGTTAGCTAGATGTCTGAAAAATGCCTTGCTGCTTGTTTGGAGGATTTACAATAGCAACGCGTGTTCTGACAAATGCACTTCAGCATTCAGCTGCTCGAAAGCCAATTACAAAACATCCACTGCCCAGCCAAAAAAACCAAGTCGTGCGCTCTATAATTTTTTTTGCCCCGCATTAGCCTTGATTACACTGCGTAATCGCCATGGAATTGTTTCGACAAACTTAAGCAACTTCACAACATTTATTTCCATCCAGAGCTGGGTTTATTTTTTACTGACATTTAGAACTGATGACTGGAAAAAACAAACCTCTCCATAAAGTCTTCTCCAGCACATCCCAAAGATTTTCAATCAGGGTTAAGGTCAGGACTCTGAGGTGCCAGTTCATGTGTAAAAACGATCCCTTATGCTCGCTGAACCACCCTTTCATTATTCGAGCCCCTGTTTTATATCCAGGAAAGAAACATTCCACTGATGTGATAACCTGCTCATTCAGTACATTCATCAGCTGACTTCATTTTATTGCCACATAATGTTGCTGAGCCTCGACCCGACCAACTCAGGCAACAGCATCATGGCGCTAAAATCAGTCCAACAAAATATTAGAGTGTGGGACTTTTTTGGCCTGGCGGCGTATAAACATGCAACATTCTCCTCATTGGATGTGAAGGGGTACTGTGGGTGTATCTATAAAATGACTGACATGAGGCCAAGTCATGTTTCCAAAGAGACAGGGGTTTCTTGTAGTGGTTTATACCGTATAATCTGATTTATCTGACTGTTTTTCATTATTGGGCAGCACGTCACTGTATTATGTACAGACCAACAATTCCTGTGTTTTATTCCTGATCATATGAGATATCAGTTGGTTGTGTACTGTAGTCTGGAGTAAGTGCTCAGATATGGCATGCTATGGTAGTCTTGGAATCTGTCTCCACTCAGCATCTGCCTGTACAAGCACAGCTGCCCCGAGACCTGACTTTCAGTCCAGATTGCTACGCTAAATTTAGAGCTCAGGCTGTAATTTATAGTTCACTCGAGTTGTACGAGCGAGCATTAAAGGCCATACGTCTATCCATCTATTGCTGTAGTGTGGTATATCAATGCAGCCCATGCTGTAGATTCAAGTGTGATGCAGAGGTTACGTCTGATCTCTCATGCTTCATTACACCGTAACTGGCGCTTTGGCTTCTTTTCAAAAAAATAGACGGCTAAGAATGTGGCCTGAACTGCAGGCTTTCTGAAACATGATAGATTTTTGGCATTTACATGTGCTTTCACAGTATATTTGGAATGTGTGTGTGTGTGTGTGGTTTGACATTACGAACATGTTGCTCGGGTTTGCTGTAGCACTTGCTCACAATAGGATGGCAGTAAAGCAGCGAGGCGAGTCGTTTTAGGACCCAGCTGTTCTGCCTGGATTAAAAGCTCATCAGGAATGTTGCCTGATGGTGGAGTGGACCATCTCTTGAACATTCCTATTGATTTAAAACACTTCGATTTAGGTTTTCATATTTTTTAAAAAATGATGATTTGAATGATAGTTTTGCGGTTAGCAGATGATGGTGATGGTGGTGGTTGTTGGCGTCACTTAAGTCGTGTAAAATGCACCGACAGTAAAAGAGAGTGGATGAAAATGTGACCGATTCTACAGAGAGTGGGTGGAAATTTTCCCACTTTTAAAATTTTTTTTTAATAAAATCTAAAAGCAATCTTATTCCATTGGTTTATGATGTTATTTATATCATAAAAATCATTCCTACCAAATTTCAGACCTGGCACAATCATAATATAACGTTAAGGGGTTTTGAAATTTTGGGTATGTTGCTAATGTTATGTGAACAGAATTCATGGCAGGACACATGAAAACAGTACAGAAAACAGTCATAAGGGCCACTCAGTGTTAAATATTTAGTGAATAATCACTTGGCCATTGTAAAACACTTGGAGTCTGTTTAAAGTGCTTTGTCAACAGCTGAATTGTCATTTTTCAGTGTAACGTTTCTGATGCATATCTCAACGCCAACGCATGGCAGCAGTTTCCATGGTACATACACACTCAGGTCCTGCAATGTCGTGCAGTATTTCCTCATTTCATCGAAAACTTTAATCAACAAAGCACGTCCACAATCAATATTTCTCACCTTGAATGACGTATATCAGAATCAAAATACTTTATTGATCCCAGAGGAAATTGTGTAATGTGGGCGGGGTTACACTAGCGGTTATTGACAAGAACAGCAAGCCAAACCAGCTTTCCGCTTACCGCTCGCGGTGCAGTCTCTGTCTGCTCGAACAGCGTGAAAGCCCGCAATGGATGTGTTGCCATCGGGAATATCCTGGTGCGGCCATGTCTCCACAAAGCACATGAGACTAGACTCCCGGTACTCCCTCTGACTCCGGGCTAGCGCCGTCAGCTCGTCCATCTTATTCACCAGTGACCTCACGTTAGACGAGACTCCGCTGTCTCGCCACCTCCTTCCTCCTCTTCTGTGTTCCTCTCCAGATTTCAGCCAGTAAGTCCGTGGGTCTGGCAGGCTTCAGGGCGATCAGCTGATCCTTGAAGTAAACAAAGCATGCGGCGTGTAGTTGCTGTGCTGCGGTCCCAACTCTCCATGAAAGTAAAAGAAAGAAAAAGAAACTTATTTATGAAATTTGGTAATATATGAATAGAAATTCAGTCACCTTGAAGCTTTCAGTTTCGAAAAACTGCCTTTGGTTTCGATGAGGTAGTTTCCTCTGCGAAGTTGGCGAACATGACAGCTCTGCTGTGGACAGAAATAACGTTTGCTTTGCGCTATATTTGCATTATTCACCAAATGGGTTACGATGAGAGCAGCCTTCCCAGTGCCTTAATGTCCACGCCATTCAGAGTGAACGAGGCACAAGCTTCTTAATAAGGCCGTTGCTAACGTTACGTTGATGGACAGACCGATATGTAACGTTTGAAACACTGATAATGAATTGGTTTATTAAATGAGGGATATTTTTCTGTCTATTGGACTAAATCAATTCTATCTAAAAATCAAAAGGTCTAACATCACTGATTGCTCATGCAGATACTTTATTCAATGTTAATCCTATGTGCATGTTTTTCCCTGATAAATCATGATACAATTTGGTTCATTAGATTTTAATGGTTCATGTTAAAATAGACCCACTTTCTGTAGAATTATGGCATCCTATAGGCTACTTCCTGTTGAGAATGTTTGTCTACTCTGCATGAAATGCAGATGATGTCAATTTTGACGACGTAAGGCAGTGTAAAAGCCACAGGTAGCAGCCTTATTGTCTGTAGTAGCTGCACCCCTAAAATTTTTGTAATTTACTCCCCCTTTCCCCATTGGTACCGTCCTTTTAAATAGATATTTTTTATATTTCCCTAAGTATTTCTTCTCCAAACATTATTGTTAGGTGCTGGATGTTGCAGGTTTGTGACCCAACTTTTAGCATTTTGTAAAATAAAAACATTTCTTACACAGCCATGGCCTGAGCTATGTGGTTATGGAGCCGATCACGCAGTGTTGTGTTTGTCCAGAAAAGAACAACGATCATTAAACAGAGAGAATGATTGCTCCCAAGTGGCACATCAACAATATCCGCGACTATCAACTTGGCTGATAATCGCAGCCCAAGTCAATGGATACTAATTGGCCGAGCTCTCGCAGGAGGGAGGGATGGCATATGCTTGCCTCCTTGTCACTTTCAGTAATCACAAGTCAATCATGGGTGTTTCATTTGTACAGAAGGGGCAGGTAGCGCTTTCTGTCCAGACGTGTTAGGCCGGCTCCAAATGTGCATGCCCCGCAGATTATAAAGATGTGGATGGCAGCATCATGTGTCATGGATGGGGCACGTGTTTGCTTATGCCCCTCCCTGGTCGGTGGCGGTGGAATGTGATATGGAGACAGTAGTTGATGGGTGGGAATGGGCTATAACTAAATTAGTGGGTGAAAAACGGGAAATTAAAAAGAGAGAATGAATAATTGAGAAGTAAAGTTATTTGGATTTTTTAAAAAAAGGAATTGCAATAGCATTATATGCATAGAATTACTATAGCTATTGCTAACGGAGTCATCGTCCCCCCCACCACCACCGGTGCTACTTGATTGCCTCCTTGGTAAAAAGTGTAGGTTTTGATTCCAAGCTCGTTTTGCTTCTCTCCGAGATTTCAGATAATCAGATACGAGGAAAAACAGTGCCTGCTTCTGACCTTTTTACTGTTTTTACTTTACAGACCTCTATAAACCCGACTTTTGCACACACAGAATCGTCTTGTGGATAATCGCATTAAACTTTAAGCTTGACAGCCCCGTCTGTCTCATAAAACTTCTTTCCTCATGCTGTAAACTTTCTGCCCGCGTTGTTTCCATGGCTACAGAGGTCTGAAGCAGAGTTTAGGAAGGCAGAGCTGACTATTTTTAATTTATTACTTTTTTTATATCACATGTATGCATCTTTCATTTCTCCCCTCCTGCTCCTGGAGCTCGGAGACGGAGCTTAATCACGAGAGTGGACGTCCATGGTGTCGTTCATTACTTATGCAGTGCAGCTCCTCCAGTTAATCCACCAGTTGCCTCAGTAACCGTTATTCTCTGTTGCTGGACAACTCGATGTCCGTCACAGGGATGTAGAATCATCACCCTGTCGTTGCCGTTTTTCCTCCCCCCCCATCTCCCCCATCTCCCCCTCTCTCTGTCTCTCCCCCCACATTGTGTGATAAAGTTCAGGTCTAATGAGGTATTCCCCACTAAGTGTCAGTGCTGTAAAAAGGTGGAGGAGGTGTGTGTGGTGTCAGACTTGCAGCAGCCTCTTATGCACAGGCTTCTGCCTCACGTCATTTCACTGGATCACACACTCCTCCCTTTCTTTTGTACCCCGACTTTACCTGATGTCCAGACGGCATATTCTGGATGAACCTTAAAATTAGCAGCTCTGTTATTGCATTAACATTCAGCAACTCTGCACTCTCTGTGGTGCTCTCTCTCTCTCTCTCTCTCTCTCTCTCTCTCTGTCTCTCTCTCTCTCTGTCTCTGTGTCTCTCTCTCGGT
>JAQMYF010000001.1:40870448-40903461 GCA_030014195.1 Neosilurus mollespiculum
AGTTCTCCTGGAAATGTTGACTGTCACACTTGATTGTTTATTTGCATGTAAATCGCAGCAGCCTCCAGTATATTTTTGTCTGAAATGTGGTCTCTTATACGTAATATGCTGCTTTCTTTACTGACATACTGTACTAACTTTTTTATGCAACATTTCATTTTGTGCTGGAAAACTAATGTTTGGAAATCCAAAGTGTTTTTGTACCAACTTATAAAATAAATATAAAATAAAAATCTATAGCAAAGTTTATAGTAGAGAAAAAAAAACGGTTCCCAAGACTTTTGCACAGTACTGTATAACTCCTATAACTTGTTTACATTGACAACTTTGTTGTTGGCCGTCCAACAGCTTGTTAAGGTCTACAGACAAATTAGCAATTTATGATTATTTTTAAAAATGCCAATTACATGGTGATTCCGCAGCTCTTTCCTCAACATTGAAATAGTCCATACCTTTTCCCCCTCTAATTACTGTGGGGAAAATATACCATCAATAGAAATAATTTCATTTAATTTCTTTACATGTACCCTGAATATTATCATTAACAAATCTTCTGTATCTTATCTGTCATTTTGTTCATTTTCACAAAATTGACATTGCTGTGTGAACCTCTTCCAAGTGTGGAGTTATAGGGCAGATATACACTGCCCAGCCAAAAAAAAGTCGCGCACACATATTCTCATGGAGTGCATTTAGCCTTGATCACAGCATGTAATCTTCATGGCATTGTTGCTCCAGCTGGTCAGGTTGAGGCTCAGCAACATTAATGTGGCAATAAAATGAAGTCAGCTGAATGTACTGAATGAGCAGGTAAGAAGATGTTAGATCTAAGAAGATTTTAGATCTTAGGAAGATGTTTGTTATGAAAATTGTTCCATTCAAAATGAGATAAGCATATATTGTTTAACTAAATCATGCACTGGTGGCAATATCCCCGATTTGTTCTGCACAGGGCGGATCTGAATACATGCGAGGAAGTGTCTGTTCAAAATGTCTGTTTATAAATGTGTATATAGAGTACATCTAGGTATTTAACTTTAGAGCAAAACATATCTCAACCAGATTTTGAAGTGTTGATTACACAAGTATGTGTGTCCGTCCAAAAGTGTCCACTCCGAAATCTAGGTTTATGCCAGCAGTAAATTAACACTAAAGATATTTCTACCAGTAAAAGTTCAGAAAAAATATCCATTTGCTGCATATTTTATATTCGATACATTTAGAGTCTTACAGGCTGCTGATTTGGATACAAGCCCACACTGAAAGTGTGTCAAAAAGCTTGTCCACTCTGAACCCTTTTGTTACAAAACTTAAGATGTCCAATATTTGTTGTCTTCCCTGAATTTATAGATTTATTTCTACTAGTAAAAAGTCACTGGTTATGTTATTCAACTTTCAGTCTATTTCAAATAGACTCAGGTGATTTTGAAACCCAGATTATATGTATAGTATATAATTATTGGTACACTGACTGAATGAACAAACAATTATTTCATTACTCACAGAATAAAATAGCAAAATTGCTTTATAATAACATAATTTGTAAATTATATTCAGTGAATAATGTGTTTAAGGATTTTTAATCACAGCTTACTGATATACACCAGTATTTGCCAGAGTGGACATTATTTGGACATCTCACAGTGTTTGCGATAATTTACAACTTGAATGTGGGCATGTTTATGATTTATTTTTAATGACTACTAAATCCTGCATGTGCATGCATCTACTAATCTTACTTAGGTGTTTTCTCTTGCAAAATTTAATGCTTTGCTTTTCTTACTTTTGGTGATGGTATAAGGTGCGGGTTTTGTGTGTCTTTACAGGTGAATGGGGTTGCTGAGTTCTAAGCAAGAAAGGTTTATAACCTTGAACCTTTAAAAAAATGACCACTTAAAAACTAGCAAGGGCATCATTTACACATATGTATGGGCACCCCAAAGTGCTGACCTTAACCCTATTGAAAGTTTTTGGGATGTGCTGGAGAAGACTTTATGGAGTGATTCAGTTTTCTCTCATCAATTCAAGACATCGGAGAAAAATAAACGCACCACTGGATGGACATAAATGTTATATTGCTTAAGTTTGTTGAAACACTGGCATGATGATTACATGCTGTAAGCAAGGCTTAAGGCGGAACACCAACATAATCATGTGTGCGACTTTTTTCAGTGTACTACCATTTTTTTGTCTGTTTTGCCAACCCATAATTTATTTACATCAGTTGCTTATTAATTATGGTACAGTACAGTATAAGTAAGTAAGTAAATATTATTTCTATAGAACCTTTCACAAATAAAAAAATCACAATTCAGTTGCTTTACAATTCAATACAAGTAAAATATGCATTGAAGGACTTATCAAAATCTCATTTTTAATGGTGTGCATCTGTAGCAGTCAAGCCATTAATCCAAGCTCTAGAAGAGTAGTGCAGATTTCCTGTAGTTGTGCGTGAGGAATTTGAGGAGATTCACACACCGGTGCAACAGCAGATCTTTCATTTTCAGTCTGCGACATTGACAGATCTGTGTTTCTCTCCCAGGATTGCCTGACCCTTTTGCCAAAGTTGTCGTTGATGGCTCAGGCCAGTGTCACTCTACAGACACAGTCAAGAGCACGCTGGATCCTAAATGGAACCAGCATTATGATCTGTAAGCATCATTTAATCACAAAACCATCTTAAGTAAATACTAAGAATATAAATATTGGAACTGAACGAGAGCTGTCTTCAAATGCGCTTTAGATATATCGGGAAAACAGACTCCATCACTATTAGTGTATGGAACCATAAGAAGATCCACAAGAAGCAGGGTGCTGGGTTCCTGGGCTGTGTGAGGCTTCTGTCCAATGCCATCAGCAGACTTAAAGACACAGGCTGTGAGTTAATGTGAAAATTTCCTCATTTGGTAGTGGGGGGAATAGATAAATAAATAATGAAATTCCATTTGTTTTGCAATCATGAATTGTGTTTGTGTTTGTCTTGACAGATCAGCGTTTGGATTTATGCAAGCTGAACGCCTCTGACAGCGACGCCGTGCGGGGTCAAATAGTTGGTATGTAAAAACATTGAACTCGTTTGAGCGAGGACATTCTTGCTTTCTGGGACGTTCCTCCTTCCATTTGTAAATTCTTTCCGTTTTGCATTTTCAGTAAGCCTCCAGACGCGTGACAGGATTGGCAGTGGCGGGCCTGTGGTAGACTGTCGAGGGCTGTTAGAAAATGAAGGGTGAGTGGGAGCAATGTGGGGCAGAGGAGCGCGTGCATGTTCTGTTTGTTTAACGCTGCCCCCTGCTGTCAGCATTACATACACATGTCCTGGAACTAGTGTGGACGATTGTAGCTGTAAGAGCTATATAGCTATGGATGATCTGACTTGTGTGTGTGTGTGTGTGGGGCGGCTGCTCAGGCCAGTGTTTGAGGATTCCGGACCAGGACGGCCTCTTAGCTGTTTTATGGAGGAGCCTCTGCCCTACTCGGACCCCACAGGGGCTGCTGGTGGGGGCAACTGTCGTGCTCTAGAGTCACCTAATCAGGAGCAGAGGCTTCAAACCCAGAGAATCCGAAACCAGGAGACGAGAAGTCACGCGCACACACCACAGAACCGGCCACATGGACACCAGTCACCAGACCTCCCAGAAGGCTATGGTAAATAAGCTCTGCTGTGATGTTGTGTGTTTGTTCTTCTCTAAACAGAAATTGTTCTGTTGCTTTCAGGATGAGCCGCACATGCAGCAGTGAGAGGTGGCTGGAGTGCTGTCAGGGGTAGGCTAGGGTTAAGGCAGGTTTACCTCAGCTTCTTTGGTTTTGTTGAGTAACCTAAAAGGTGTCTCAAAAACGGGTAGCTAACCCATCAGTTGTCTATCTTTAAAAGAACTTGCGCTGTAGCACCTCGTATTTGAGAGTATTTGAAATGCTTGATTAGTTGTTTGGTGCTGTAGAGGTTTGTACACTACATGAGTGCTCACAGATCAGCGCACACTCTACACCATCTTCTATTTCTGAGGCAGGCCTGCTCCCCAGATCCAGCTTTCTTACAAAAGCAAACATTTGTTTATCATGTGATTGTCTCCATTTTGTACAGGAACAATAAGAAGTAAATAATGTCTGTGCATCAATAGGAATCATGCTCTGTTTATTTTAATCCCTTCCAAGAACCGTTTGGGTTTAAAATGCCAGATAAATTGAAGCAATGTTACTGTGTTTACATTTTGTCTCCTACACAAATGGATGCATGATGCACTGGGTTCAGGGATCTGCTGCACGAGTCAATGCATCATTTTCTCTCGCACTCGAGTTGGCTGTTTTTAATGCTGTACCTGCAAAGTCACAAAGTGATTCGTACTGTATGATTTATTATAGAGAAAAGATGCATAGAAATTGTGGAGGCTTAGTGACCGCTTGCAGGTTGTGAACACCGAGTTTCTGTGGTCGCCATGGGAGCATTCCACATGTATTCGGCAAGTCTCGAGAAAGTCGGTGCCTGGATAATAAGGATTTAAGGTCATGTAGTGTGTACTATGCAGACTCTGCTCACTATACACATTCTGGACATTTTTAAGTAGAAATGCAGAGCTAAAAGGAGGCATCAGTTATAAACCTTGTACATTAGAAGTAAGAGGTTGTAGTGCATGATCTTGAATTTGTCTTTTACACTCTTCAGAGCAGAGGACCACTGTGCAAGGACAGGTCTATTTTCTACACACACAGACCGGCGTGAGCACTTGGCATGACCCCAGAATACCACGGTAGGTCTGTCTAAACTGCTGATAAGGATTCTAATCCATCTGAATTAATTAGCATTGACCAACTAACTTAAAATAACTTTGATCACTACTGGGGTGGGGTGGCACAATGGTGTAGTGTTTAGGACACAGCAACAAGAAAGTCCTGGGTTCGAGTCCCTGGCTCAGGCATTTCTGTGTGGAGTGTGCATGTTCTCCCCGTGCTTGCGTGGGTTTTATCCGGGTACTCCCGTTTTTTCTCACAGTCTGAAGACATGCACATTAGGCTAAATGGCTGTTCCAAATTACCCCTAGGGTTGAATATGAGTGTGAATGGTTGTGTGTGTTGCCCTGCGATGGGTGTATAGCAGTGCTATCATGGACTAGAAATTACAGATGTGTAATGTGTATTGGGACTAACATCTCGAGAGCAGGCGGTGTTTACTCACATGGGCCAGAGGGTCAGAAGCTCAAAAGATGAAAAAAGAGAATACATTACAATGTGTGTTACTATATTGAATGTCTAAAATTTGAATAGATGCCAGACTTCAATAGTTTACATTTAACCTGATAAGAGAAAACTCAATCACAACACTTTTTATTGAACATTGAACACTGCTCTCACTCAGGTATTTGAGTTTTTTTGAGTTGTATTCTTGCAATACTTATACTGATGTAGAGTCATCTGTTTGGTGCTTCTCTACATCATTATTTTATTATTTTGTTTATAAAAAATTAAAAGAAACAAATATTAAACTCCTTCTCACTGGTGGTGTGTGGCTTTCTCTGCCCTGCCTACCTTTGAGTGGGGGTTGATGAAACTGCTTATTGTCAAAGTAATGCTGATTCAAATATAAGCGTACCCCTATTAATAAATGTCTGTCCATCATAATCTGAATGAAGAAGGTAGGGAGGAGCCTGCTACCTTGCTATTCAGCAAACGATACCTGGAAAGAACAAGAGGAGATGTCAGAGTGAAAGCACAAACTGTGCTGTTCCAGGATGTACAATAGAAAACCTGAGTCAGCATATTCTTCCAAAGCATCCACCGAGCCCTCACTGGCACTTGAAAATATGATTGAGAGGGTGTAAATCTGGCATCAGGCCATACCCATATCCACAGCAGGGCTCCAAGGGGAACAGGCTTTGTCGGTTTGGTCTTGGCATTGGTTCTGCGTCATCCTTTTCTGACTTCATAAGTTGTAAGGCCCATAATCCTGGCGCATGAGGCCATTATTTACCTCTCAGATAGGCCTGTCACCATAGTTTTTTGTTCGTTCACATATTGTCCCAAAATTATCATGATGAACAATATTGTTGTCATAACACGCTACCGTTTAACTTATCCTCTTCAGTGTTGCTGCTGTCTGCATCCCTCTGTTTGTGTGTAGTTCCCGAAAAGAAACTACACTTATAAAAACCTGTAACGTGCATGGTGCTCTCTAGAGGTTTGTCCAATTTATAGTTTTTATATGTAATAATTACACACTAATGAGGGAGGTGTAGTGGTTAGTATGTCCACCTCATAGCAAGAAGGTCCTGGGTTCATATCCCAGGCTTGACCAGGACGTATCTGAACGGAGTTTGCATGTTGTCCCTGTTCTTGCATGGGTTTCTTCCAGTTATTCCGGTTTCCTTCCACAATTCATAGACATAGGTGTACCCTGTCTTTGGCCCGAATCAGCTGAGATAGGCTCTAGCCTTCCTACAACCCTAATAAGTTTAAGCAGTTCAGCGAATGAATGAATGAATGAATGAATGAATATACTCTGATGAGAATATACTCATGTGTACTACTACATAGTGGACCTTTTAATATTTAAAAGCACAGCCGCAAAACAGTCTTCTTTCGTAGAGGAGGTAAAACGCCATGAAAAAAGAACCAGTGTTTTAAAAAATATTTGAAACCTTAACAAAAGCTTCCGAGTGAATATATTTCTAGATGAAACCATCACGATTAACAATCCTATTGTCATTCCTGTAATCTGTCGTTTAGCTTCTGTATATTTGTGAGTATTTAGTTAGAAAGAAACATAAGGGTGTGTGTGTGTGTGTGTGTTGCTCTTGACCTGCGTGGTAAATCGCAGGGTGAGCTGCGTGGTGATCAGTCCCTTTGCTCCTGCAGGGATCTGAACAGCCTGAGTTGCGAAGAGTTGGGCCCTCTGCCGCCCGGCTGGGAGATCAGGAGCACGGTGTCAGGAAGGATTTATTTTGTTGACCACAATAACCGAACCACACAATTCACAGACCCAAGATTACACCACATCATGAGGTAAACACACTCCAGGATCTCTGAGTGCTCTCCAGTGCTGATCCTTCATGCTTCTGCTCTTAACATCTGATTACTGACCCGTTTAAATAATCCTGCTCTTAAACCGTTCATCATTAATTCCATGGACCAAATGCTTTTGCTCATGTTATTGCAGATCCCATGAATAATAACTGTACAATTGTAAATATAATACAGGAGATAATTATGACCATTTACTGTGTGTGTGTGTGTGTGTGTTAGTCAACAGTCTCAGGTGAAGGAGTCGAGCCAGGCTCTGCCCGTGCAGATGGAGGTACCTGTGGAGGACGGTGAAGGAGAACTGCCCGTGCGTTATGAGCGAGATCTTGTACAAAAGCTCAAGGTCCTGCGCCATGAGCTCTCGCTGCAGCAGCCTCAGGCTGGACACTGCCGCATAGAGGTGTCCCGGGAAGAAATCTTTGAGGTATAAGAACAGCTTTTTTGCTCGTCTAGTGATTCCCAAAAACCAATGTAGTGTGAATTTCTGCTTCAGAGAAATTTTGTTAATTGATCTTAACTTTAGGGCTCGGTCACTGATGGACTGTGGGTCGAAATATCAAGAAATGCATTCTATAAACAAAATAAGCATGCAGGAACATTAAATATGATTTCTGGTCAGGTGAACAAAAAAGAACAACCTTGTGCATTCTTTGTCCGGGCTGTAACTTCCAATACGTTGGCGGCACCTGCCTCAAATGGGTGGATATGTGCAGTGCAGAGTGCTAAGTTGGTAACATTAGATCATTGTGACCTCGACCTTGACCTTTGACCACAATTAAAAGAAAAGTATTGTCCGGGCCATATTTCCTATATGCTTATCCACACGTATACCGAACTCTAGGTATGCTTGTATTTCTTAGGAAGCGGGAGTGTTGTGTACCAGCTGTATCACTGTGACCTTGACCTTTGACATGACTAAAAGAAAAGAGCTTGTCCAGGGCATTTTTTTTCATAGTTTTGCTTATACATATTTTTTTTGCTATACTGTAATGATATTAACATATAATATTAGATATGGCCGTGTCACTTCCTTGACTCCATGTCTTCGAAATACTGGTTAACATCTTTTGAGCGTCTGTGACTGTGTAGCCAGAGCGAGGCACCTTAGTGTTGGTTGCCAGCACAGTGGTATCTAGTCTCCTCTGAAGAGAAATTCCTTTGCCCTTCCACAATCAGTGAAACACCCTGCTTTCAGTTCTAAAGCTTCAAGAAGGTGTCAGTCATTGTATTGCATCAGTACAGCTATAACAGAAATATAAACATCGCCTAGAAATGTCTGTCACCGTGTGTGTGAATCACTTTAAGGCACTCAGTATTTACGCAAAAAAACCCTGAAGTGCATCAATGGATCTCAATAAAAGAGCAGTCATGGAGTTTAGTCTAGTCTGGAGACAAGTCCACACCTCCCATTAGTGCTCCTTCAGAGGCTTTGCCCCTTAATTCAGAGACACCCACTGCTGAGGCAACAACATTAACACCACCACCCCCATCATCCTCCAGCCAGTCAGCAACAGGGTGTATTTGTGGTGTGCATAAGTACAAATCTTGCTGATTGGCTGGAATATTGTTGTGTGGCTTATGTGACTTGCTTTCTTTGTTTCCGTTCTACAGAGCCAAGTGTCTACAAACACTGTTTTTTCATGCTCACCACACACAGAATATATAGCAGGGAGACCATGAGGAGATATTCACTAAATATGATAAAAAAAATAAAACAAACTATTGAATTAGAATCAGTGACTGACCCTTTAAACTGCTTGAATATGAAGTTATGTTTTCCTTTTGATTAGCACTGCTGTAAATGCAATGCTGTGTATCCTACAGGAATCTTACCGTCAGATCATGAAGATGAGGCCCAAAGACCTGAAGAAGAGGCTAATGGTTAAATTCCGTGGAGAAGAGGGTTTAGATTATGGTGGAGTGGCAAGGTGAGACCTATTTACCTTTATATTCCACCGTCGTCTTTTTCTCATGCACCGTATTTCAGGTTTAAAAAATTCCATTTGACTGCAAATCTCTGTGGTTCTTCAGTGGTGCTTGAATTCCTGTCTCTTCCTCTAGGGAGTGGTTGTACCTCCTTTGCCACGAGATGCTTAATCCATACTACGGCCTGTTCCAGTACTCCACAGATAACATCTACACACTGCAGATCAACCCCGATTCATCCATCAACCCCGTGAGTCACGTAACCTCTGGAGACATTCTTAATATCAATGATAAGTTGATAATAAGCACACAATGAATTATTGGTTGATTGATTATTTTTTTGTCCAGCAAGGGAATGCTGCATTTAACTCATCCAAAGTGAGCACACCCACACACGTAATCAGTGAGAAAATACACACAGGACTAGTGGGTATCCACATTGCAGCGCTTGGAGAGCAGGTGGGGTGTTAGGTGCCTTGTTCAAGGGCATTTCAGCCATGAAGGTGGAGGAAAGGGAGGGGGGAAAACTGAAACCTGCTTCTCCAACCATTAGGCCATGACTGCCCCAAACAATTCTTACTAATAATAAGAATTATCACGACACAATCACCACGCCCTCTGGTCATATGGTGATTATGTGGTTATGATAGGACAGGCATGTAAAGTTTCACCCAATTAATGATTTGGGGGTATAATAACATACTAAAATATCCCTTTTAATATAACGGTGTGATTCCCAGCTCTGACTTCCAACTTCGGAGGTAAATGTACCTCGCCGCCAACATAACCCTGTCAGAGTGTAAGCACATACTTCGTATTGTACATTTTTGCACCCCCTGCTGTTTAAACGGTGCAATTACAGCTAGGATTTACTGAGAGATTGTACATCCCGATAAGAATCTCAGTTAATTTTTAATTTTTAATTTTAAATATTCAAATCATTGTAGTCACTGTAGTGTAATTTACCATCACATCACATGGCTGTTTCAGGACCACTTATCATACTTCCACTTTGTGGGGAGGATCATGGGACTTGCTGTGTTTCATGGGCACTACATAAACGGAGGTTTCACGCTGCCCTTCTACAAGCAGCTCCTGGGGAAACCCATCCAGCTTTCTGACCTGGAGACTGTGGACCCTGAGCTTCACAAGAGCCTTGTCTGGATTCTGTGAGTGACAAGTTTTTGTTTAAACAATCCCATTATTTATTAAATGAACACATATCAGCTTTTCTTTTGTAATGTAGTTAGGAACGAACCCAATCCAGAGGTACAGTACAGGTCATGGATTAAAGAATATTCACACCCTTGGTTTTGTTAGACCCCATCCTTGGTGCAGATTTGAAAAATGCACTTTAGGGGCAAGTCACAAGTGTGTACGCTGAGAGTGTGTGTGGTGTGTGATGCGAGTAACAGGGAAGGGTGACTAGCATTATCAATCTCACAAGAAAAGCTTAATGCTGATAATAATAGAAGAGATGATGACACATCATAGAGAATTTTTTTTTATGGAAAGTTACACCAGAATCTAATAATAATAGTCTTAATGAAAACCTTGTGTTGTGTTTTTGTAAAAAAAAAAAATAAAAAAAATCACCCTAATAATAGTAGACTCTGGTATTTATCAAATGGTCTATAAAATATCCAGCAGTGGAAGTTCATTGACAAGAGGCATGAGAAAATGTACTAAATAAAAAACACATCACGATCTGTATAGTTGAACTGATAAGCAAGATGCTCCTGTACATTTTGGGTGGATGTTAGACAATAGTAGGAGTTGTGATAGTGTGAGTTTATTATTTACTGATTAACATAGTACCATTTTATCTTCTTAAACCAGGTCTGGAAATATTTATCTCCTCTTGCAGTAAAGCTTTTCGTGCATCACCTCTTTATCCATATGCTTAGAATATAGTTTGTAGAAACAGGAACAATGCTTGATTTTGATTGGTTAATCCTGTTTCCCACCCTAGTAGCTGGTAGACAATAAAATATGATGAAAGAAACTAAGGGATGTGTCCATTTTCTGACTCAGTTGACATGAGATATGTACATGTACATACACACAGTGGGTTGCAAAAGTATTTACACTAGAAGAGAGAACACAATTTTTGTTGATACAATTTCTAAATAAGAAACTGTTCACAGATTAAATTTAAAGTTCTAAAATAGATCACACTGAGTACATCTCGAACTGAATGATGTTGCATAATTCTAAAATTTAGCTTATCACAACTACATTTAAGAAAACTTCCAAAAAATATGATGATGCATAAATATTCACATCTTTTGAATGAAACATCTAAAACTACAAGTGTGCTTCCTTATATTGTTAAAGGGTTATACTTTTTTCATTTTTTATGTTTTATATTATCGAGAAATATCTGTATAAATATGAAAATCACATCAGGTGTCCTGCAGCATTACACTTGGCATCATCTGAGTACAAGTACAGAAGAGCATGCCCAATCAGAAGATCTGTGAAAGAAGTTCATAGAGAAGCACAAAGCAGGAAAAATGAACACATTACTAGATGGCGGTGTGAATACTTCTGCAAGTTCATTTTCATTTCCAGTTCTGTAGTCCTGGGTTTGAGCCCCATGCCTGGTAAGGGAGTTTGCATGTCTGACCCGAACTTCTGTGGGTTTCCTCCAGGTGCTACGGTTTCCTCGCACAATCCAAAGCCATACGCATTATACTAGTTGGATATTCTCTTTTGCCCCTAGGTGTGAGTGTGAATAATTTTGTGTGCGTGTGTGTGTGTTGGACCTGCGATGGTCTGGTGAGTTGTTCGGGGTGTACCCTGCCTTTGCCCAGTTAGTTGAGATGAACTTCAGCCTCCCCACAACCCTAGTAAAGGATAAAGGGATTTAGAATGAGATAATAATAATAATAGTAATAATAATGAATTGTTGTGGGGTGCTCTTTAAAAGTCATGTCAGTTTGCACTGCAGCTTACGTGTCACAGTCCACATGAGAACAGTCGGCGTTCTTGAGGAAATTCCTCACCGTCTATTTTTCATTTGTTTTGCAGTGAAAATGACATTACATCTGTTCTGGATCATACCTTCTGCGTGGAACACAACGCTTTCGGCAAATTCCTCCAGCATGAGCTTAAGCCCAACGGCAGAAACATCCCAGTGACGGAAGAGAATAAAAGGGAATATGTGAGGTATGACAGAAATGCAGACTAAACCAGCTGGACCCTGATACCAGACACCCCAGCTTCTGGTGATGTGGGTTCAAGCAATACTTTTACCAGAAGGCATAAAACAATCTTACACTCTCTCACATACATTGCGTATTTGGGGCTTAAACACTCTTTGACTTTCTACCAGATATTTCTCCAATCCTTTAAAGGTGTAAGCATATTTTTCCAGTAGTTTATTGGCATCTGTTTACACACAAGCGCTCCTGATATTTTCCCAGAAGCTGTACTGTTTTGGTTAATACTTATTTAAATCTTTCTGAGTAAAGGTGCCTGTGTGAAAGTGACCTTGAGTCAGGATCCAGCAGGGGGCAGCAGTGTAGGAGAGGCTGGCAGTGAGTTCAAACAGTCCTCTGCCTTTCCCCCCCCCCTCACTGTCAGTGTGATGGAGTGATGCTGGACTGATAAGCTACTGGTCTTTATTAAGTGTTTACTCAGGAATGAGATGTGAACGATTCATAAGTTGTTTGCTGACGATTCAGAGTTACGATTGACAGTTTCTCTTTCCATGCTGCACAAAGATGGAAGGGATTTGAGCTGTTATTTATTTATTCATTTATTTGTAGGCTTTATGTGAACTGGAGGTTCATGCGAGGCATTGAAGCTCAGTTCCTTGCTCTGCAAAAGGGCTTTAATGAGCTCATCCCACAACATCTGCTTAAGCCTTTTGACCACAAGGAACTCGAGGTATTCCAAAAAAATTCCTTCATTTAATCCTTTTTTTTTCAGTAAAATCAGTGATCTGATTAAAGACTGCTGAAAATCAGCATGTTTAATCCTGCCACTGAATACCGTGTGCGTGTGTGTGCGTGTGTGTGCGTGTGTGTGTGTGTGGTGTGCGTGTGCAGCTCATCATCGGAGGACTTGGAAAGATTGATTTAAATGACTGGAAAACCAACACACGACTAAAGCACTGTGTGGCTGACAGTAACATTGTGAAGTGGTTTTGGCAGGCGGTGGAGTCATTCGATGAGGAGAGGAGGGGCAGACTACTCCAGTTTGTCACCGGCTCCACCCGTGTCCCTCTTCAAGGCTTTAAAGCACTGCAAGGTGGCTAATGGATGAGCCATGCGTACATCTCACACTCTCTTTACAGTACATAATAATACAGCACATATTATAATGCATGTGTACTGCTCCTTTTATACACGTCACCTGGTTCGATTTGAAAACGTCTTTAAAGAGGCTGCCTCATCCTTCCCAGAATTCATAATTTTTATTTTGAAAGCATGGATGGAATAACCAAAACTTGAATGGATTATTTTGGGTAATGCAGTGGGATGGTGAGGCAGGAAAAATGATAAATGGTTATATACAGGCTTCTGGGAAGAGTGAACCAGTGATTCTATCATATACCCCTTATTAACCAATACTTAACAATTAGAGCGGGGGAAATTTTGTTTTAGTGTGTACTACGCAGGAACATGAGCAAAAAATTCCACTAAATAAAGATTTATTTATTTATTTTATTTTTAATGAGCTCCGCATGTGAGTAGGTGCATAAGTAACGGTATAAGTAATCTTTGTAATGGTGTCTCTTTAACTTTCTTTAAGAGTACAGTATATACTACACAGCAGCATAAAGAAAATCAAACTAAAATGTAATTTGTAGTTTATATTTTCATAGTTTAATCAAGACAGAGACAGGTCAGATGAGCTCTGTGCTTCGAGCTGGGCTGAATGCTGAATTTGTTCAGAGTTTAGTACATATCACACGGGAATGTAAGTAAACCACACTCCGTAAAGGTGTTTTAATATATACTTTGTGGAAACACACAAAAAAAAAATTTATAAAAATAATTTTTCTGTTTTGAAGCGTGATAATGATGACGCCGCTTGCTGTATTTTTAATTCAGAGATAGCGCAGCAATCATATTGACCATTCCCGAATAGTTGTTAAACACATCAGTAATATTTGGTTCAGGAAACTTTCATCCATTTTGCTTTCTAATAAGCTAATAGTGTGCTTTGGGGCCTGCTGGTTTCAATGACGGTGGAGCCCAAAAGAGTCAAGAGCTTAAACATGATGAAATAATCCTCAGAATGTACTGCTGAAAGATAGAACATCAGTTGCATTGCTCTAGGCTTGAAGTACCATACCATATATATATATATATATATTAGTATGGAATGGTAAACGGCTATCAATCTTGTTTCGTTAAAATCACAACTATAGGTTGTTATTTGTTACTATTATTTGGCTTGCACAGAATCATTATCTTGTCACATGTACTGAACTCTCTTTAGAGTTGCCTGTTCTTTAGATCTGTTGCCCATGTTGGGATCTTGTGTTTTATCAATTCTGAACTGGTAGCTGTCTGCTGGAGTTTTTCCAGCCTGTTTTAATAATGCAGTCATTAAATCTAATTTAAAGAATCCTGGCTTGGAGAAAGTGCTCTCAGATTAACTTTTAATGTATTTGTCAGCTAATGATTTGTTTTAGCCACTACAGTCTGTGTTTTGGTTACCCACGTTACAGAAACAGCACTTAGAAAGGTTGAAACGATTTGGTTGTAACTCAAACTCAGTATCAGTATTATTACTTTTCATCTCAGGTCAACTTTTCAATGGTTAAGATCTAATCTGTTAGGGAGATTGCAATGTTTTTGTTTTTTTTTTTTGTTGTTTTTTTACTAACAGCTTGTTCTCTGTGTCCCATGTAAGGTATGGGGTCCCACAGAGGTCTATATTTGGTCCGCTGTTATTTTTAATTGTATGTGGTCCCATTGGGTGAGATCCTGCACTGTTGTGCAATTGATCTCTATTGCTATGCTGATGACATGCAATTACACAAATATGCCAGCTGTTGAAGGAAATGGCTCTGATATCACTAAGCTTTGGGCTTGTCTTGCTGCTGTTATGAGCTGGTTGTCCCCAAACGTCCTACTCCTAAACCCAGCAAAGACAAAAATGATGGTATTCAAACTGGCGAGACATCAGTTTGAACAGTTTGTACTGTCTCTAGATGATTGCGTTATTCATCGCAGAGACAGGATTAAGCATCTTGGTGTGTTTTTCGAACAAACACACTCATTTCTTCTAAAGGAGGTGACAAGGGCAGCTTTTTCCATCAATCCTATTATTTAAAGATGTTGAGGTTTTGATCCATGCCATTTGTTACCTCTAAACTGGACTATAATGGCTTGTATTGTCCTTTTGTCAGGTTTGCCATTAAAAAGTTTTCACGGTCTGCAGGTAGTTCAGTGCTGCAGCTCGCATTCAGTGGAGGTTCACGAAGGTTTGATCATATCACTCCAGTGCTAGCCTCTCTTCATTGGCTCCCCATCCATTTTAGAGCAGACATTAAGTGCTGCTGTTAACTTGTAAAATTTTGAATTGTGTTGTGCCACCATATTTGATTGACCTTAATAAGCCATATGTGCCTTACACTCTATTCCCTGGACACTGGCCTTATAGCTGTACCTGCGGCCAAAGAGAATACCATCATGGGTGCACTTTTTCTTACCGTACACCCGTTAGTCTTATGATGTCTTAACTGAAACCTGACCCCCAACCTGAGTTATTCTTGTATATTTTTGTGCAATTGTACAGCGTTTTGATTTGAATGCGCTTTATAAATAAATGAAGTTAAATAGTATAGCTTGGTGTAGTAGTGGAGCAGCCTGAGGGACATCACAGAGAGCTGTGAATCATGTTACTTATTAGAATATATTTCAATTTAATTTACTTACACTGCTCTGACTAGCAAATAATGCTTGAGTAGAGTCTCATATTTCATCTCTTTCTTTTAATCTCAGCTCGATCTTGTAATATAAATTATAAATAATGGCGTAGGTGAACGAAGCCCTCCGGTCCTTCACTTAAGTACAAAGTGCAATCCCACATTGTGAAAATACTCCACTAATATAACAGAAGTCCTGCATTTAAAATCTTATATAAATAAACATCCATATGTAAGGATTATTAAACAAAGTGACAAAGTATCCACAGTAAAAGTACTCATTGTACAGTAAAACTGACCTTGTTAGAGTTTAGTATCATATAACAATTATTCACCGAAGGTGAGGTGAACGTTGCTGAATCATCCATAATAGGGAAGGGCTCTATTCAGCAATTTCCACCAAGCCAGAGGTGAATAATTGTTTAAGTATTTATTACACAGGAGCTTAAGCAATCTAAATGAAGATTTTTATGCCTCTGTGCCGGTGATAGCGGGGGCCGGAGGCATTATGTTTTTGGGAAGTCCATTCGTCATATGTATATATGCCCGTTCAGACCTTTCTTTTGAATGTGATATCTCAGAAACACTTTGAGAGGTCACAAATGCCCATCTTGACTCATGAATGATATGATTAGACTTTGAATTTCAAAGGTCAAGCTCATGTGCTCTTATTATTAATGCAATATCTTAAATTCTTTGTGGATTTTTTTTAACTTTGCATGAAAGTCTGCTCTGGCTCAAGGATGAGCTGATTAGATTTTGAAGGCCACAGGTCAAGTTCACTGTGGCCCTATGTGGGCCTTTCTTGTATGCAGGGACAAGCCAACTTATTAAGTTGTTATACAAGCCAACTTATCCATCACTGACATTGAGTAAGTTAAAAATATTTTTAATGAATAATAAAAGTAATAATACAAACTCCTTTTTGTTTGTATGATATTTAGAATTTAGTACATGGGTATTGCGTCATCTGATTTCTCTGATATCTCAGGATCTTAAATCATTGTTCCAAGTGGATAGCACTTGAATCAAAATGACAGATATTTACAGTTTGTCACGGGCACTCGAGCAGGTAGCATCATCATCACGCTTTGAAATGGAAAAATAAACCATAAAATCTCGTTCCAGTTGTTTCTTTCTTGTATGCCATACCATATACGAAAACACCTTTAGGGAGTGCTGTTTCCTTTTGTTTCTTAAGGACTAGGGTAAACTAAACCGAAACCTGGCTGAAAGCACAGGGCTAACTGGCTAACTGGCCTGCCTCAGTGGGATGTTTAAATTGTATCAATGTAAAAAAAAAAAAAAAGTAAAAAAAAAAATAATAATTTTTGGTTTTTTTTTTTTGTGTTTCTGGTATGAACTAAAACAGTTTACATTCATTTCATTGATCTCCTTTTGTTTCCAAACAGACGGCGTTAGTAAAAAGTGCTGTTAGCCTAGCTGTCCGAGGTATAGCGAGCCTTCACCCAGAGTTGGCTGCAGCTGCAGGGGAAGTGTAACATTGGATGACCTGGAGCTTTTAAGGTGGCATGGTTAAGTACCACCACTACTCTGTAAAGGCTTTAAACAGCTGCCCATTCACAGCTCTCTCTGCACCTGTCTGTGCTGGGAGCTCATCTGATTTAAGAAAAATACATACATAAGTAAACCATAACGATCTCAATTAAATTTTTATTTTTTTGCTAATGTGGTAGTGTATACTAAAACAATTATGCACCTCAGGCTTGGAAAAATCAATATTAGCCTCGTAGTATATAGTTTGCACATCCGCCTCGTGTCGTCTCGGAAGGTGAATTCAGATCTGACTGGGCCTTCGGGCTTGGCAGGTAAAACCCACTTGATCTGAAAAGCTCTCCATATCAAACTTCACCTCATTCAGTAATTGCTTATTATTATATTCTTCTTTGGAACAACGTGATCTGATTGGCCCACTATGTCCAGGATTCAAAAATCATTATCCTGAGTGGATAATGCTTGAATTAAAATGACAGACACACAGTTTGTCATGGTTACTTGGAGCAGACGGTGTCCTGATTTATCACATTTTAAAATGGTAAATTAAATCAGATAACTTAAACATTTGAGTTTTCTTTTGTTGTGTTGCTGCACAGTATATACTAAAACACCTTTACGGAGTTTAAATTTGTTTCAGTGTAGTAAACTCTGAATGAGTAGTCTAAATAGATGCTGTTAGCTGCATAGCTAAAATATGTAAATATAAACTCTAAAAATGTTTTATTTTATTTGTTTCTGTATAGTATACACTAAAACTCTGGGGTTTTAAGAGATACCATTACATCGCTCTTAGCCTATGCACTTGTTCCATGGGGGTGTGCATATATGGTGGCGCCTGCTTTCTTTGCACTTTAACCTGATTAACAGGAAATAGAAGGCTCATATAAATGTTTATCCTTTAAAATTTATTCTTTAGCCATGCTGTTTTATCTGTGTTCAGAAGGAGAACAGTGATAACTAGAATGTATGCTTGTAAGGTTCTACAGGTTCTGCAGGACCAAGGCTCTTCACTATTCATTTGATTGATGCCAATACGGATAATTTGCCCAAAGCCCACACATGGTAAGGCTGCAGAATGGAATCGCCCTGACCCTGTCTAAGCTGGATGAAGGATTAGTTTACTGACACAGCTGATGTTTTTATCTTGTGTCTTCCAGCTTCAACCGCATTGACATCCCTCCTTACGAGTCCTACGAGAAGCTCTATGAGAAGCTCTTGACTGCTGTGGAGGAGACATGTGGCTTTGCTGTGGAGTGAACGGTTACGTCCAGCCAGAGTCCACTAACCCGTCTAACAGCCCCATCAACCTCACTTCTTCTTCCTCTTCTCCTCTCCCTCACTCTTCCTCAGGGTGGACAGAGAAGCGCCTCCCTGCAGGCTCGAGCTAAAGGCCATCTGCCCCTCTCCTAGGAGCACAGAGAGGAGAGGCGTTACATGGGGCCACTAACCAGCGCGCGTGCACACAAACGCATCACACACAGCCTGGCTTTTACACACACACACACACACACACACACACACACACACACACACACACACACACACACACACACATACCGTTTCCAGGCTGCTCAAGGATTATTTATTTCCGTTGTGACTCAAACGGCTTTAAATCGCACCATGAGGATGAGTGGTACCAGAAAAGGGAGATAGGAATCATCTCTATTTTTTCAGTTGCTCGTGTCATGGAAATGGTGGATTACAGTTTTATTCCTGATTGATGTTCAACAGAGTCACGAACAGCACATCACGCCTTAGAATAAACCGGTCATGACGCTCCCTATTCATTTACATGGACTCCTGTTTGCATCACATATTTCCTCGTCCGTTCTGAGCCCATGGACTTCCGCAGCAACCGTGTTTTTATCCTGGTGGAGATCTTTTCTGTAAACCGCCGGACAGACAGAAGGTTTCGTTTTTTTATACTCGACTTGAAATCAGACAGCACCCCACTTCTTCCTTTTTTGCATCTTGTACGATGACTGTGTACATTTCAGTGACAACCATCTCTTATACTGTACATCAGCATTATGGTTTTGTTTTTTTTTGTTTTTTTAGCTGTTTTAAATTGTTGGCTTGTTATGTGAAACTAATGATTTTTTTTCTTCCCTGTAATCAAGACAAGAATGCTTACAGTGTCTTGGATCTTATGGGACCATTTTATGAAATGGCTACCGTGTGTGTGTGTGTGTTCACTAACAGGAGCACATCCCTCACTTATGGCTCATAGTTCACACTTATACAGTACACAGAATAATTTAAAGCCCATGGACGTTTTGTCAAACAGGATTTTCCTTAAAATAAGCCAGTATTCTTAATGACTCATTTTAAGTCGGTTTTAAACTTTGCACATTGCACAAATATTTCCTTTTTTTATATTTTAGCATTTGTTTTGATCATGATTTCTTTAATTTTTAAAAATATATATATAATAAGAGATGAATGATGCCATGCACAAACTCTCCGTTTACAGGAACGGTTTATATTTGCGACGTCTCCCACAGAGCTCCCAGAACTGCGTGTTCCTTTCACATTGCACAACCAGCATATAAACAGTGTGTGGTATTTGGAATCGCGGACGTTTCATTAAGGTTGTGTTGTCCTAAAGCGTATTTGGACAATGTCAATTGTTTAAGCAGTAACCGTTTGCGAGCGTTTCGCTTCCTAGGTTCATTGTGTGACTGGGTTCATGTTTGCATCTCCGAACCAATATCCTGTTGACGGCACTTGCACCAGAACATACCGTTATAATTATTGTTTATGTTTATTCTGAGGAGAGAGACTTGTTCTCTGTAGAGCAGTGCCAATGATTTTGAAAGCCACGCTCTAGTAAAAGTTCTCACAAATGAGGTCTCTTTGGTATGTTTCTATTCATGTCCTGACTGTTTACTTACCAGGGTTTGCCTTGACATCTGGTCAGAAGTGTCCTGTCTTAATTCACACAGGAGTCAGCACAGGTTTTAATCCGAGCTCACTAACAGTCACACCTGATCCAAGCCGAAAGTTGCTTAAAGGCCAAGATCAAGATGTGTGTTGACGTGTGATTGTAATAAGAATAAATCCTGCTGGATAAGCTCAGACATCCCTGCGTTGCATTACGGTTGGGGATTATCAGCATTGAGAGGTCAAAGATTTCATTATCTAGTGCTTGGTGTTCATGGTGTGCACCACTTGATTCTTTGGTAAATTGAAATAAAATGAGCCAATTTTTTTTAAACGTGTTTTACAACCACTTGGTCTTTTTTTTTTTTTTTTTTTTTTTCAGTAACTTTCCCTGTTGTTCGTTCTTACAATTCTGATTTGTGCATAAATCAGCCAATCCCTATTATTACCGTTCCGACATCAGATACACAAAATCAGATGTTTTTTTGGTCCAGATTTTCTTGTGAAATCAAAGACTTACCCTGACACAAACATTGGACGCCAAATCTGTTATTGAACTGACTTCAAGTGGATTTGCAGTAACAGCTTAGTCCAATTTACTGGGATATTATATAATGTAATTAAAGCCACATTATTCTGATATATAAATATGTTCGTAATATTCTTGCTTGAAAACATGCTTGGAGTGTTTTTCATCTCGGTAGTTCCTCCTCTTTATTTTAAGATGAAGAAGTGATGCCAAACAAGCTATCAAGTATAAGAATGTAATAATCAATACAATATGTCTCATAATAATGGGTTGTGATTTTCAACACTGTAGTTAGATTTAAAATATATATATAATTAAAAAAAAGAAATGAAAAATCCCTGACTCCTGGTGGTCCCTTGACCCCACTTTAAGAACTGCTGTTTAAGAGAACCTTCTTAGCACCAACTCATACCATTATTTGTAATATTTTATCCTTGACCTCCCACACAAGCTCTTTAGCTCCTGTCAGCATTATGGTTGCTATAATAGATGGTGTGTGTGTGTGTGTGTGTGTGTGTGTGTGTGTGTCTGTGTGTGTGTGTGTGTGTGTGTGTGTGTGTCTGTGTGTGTGTGTGAGGAAACACAGCAAAAACAGTGAGATACTTGATTCTGAGCCTGTATTTTACAAGAATTACAGTCATTACAATCACAAAGGACTATCTAGATTCTGTAAAAGACACCATCATGCCCTGTGAAAGTATACCTCTGTGGATAGGTAAACAGCAGACAACCAAAACATCAATTTACAGTGTAGGCCTGTACTCATCTTGCACTGCGAAACCTGACATTTAGCTCGGTTTTATGCAACCGTGTGTGGGCTTTTGCCACCGTTTAAAATTACAGGTCAAATACATTTCGTCTTTTAAGCTTGACGCTACTGCATAAATAACGTCCCCTGGTTGTTTACTGTAAATTATTGAACTCAGCAGTTTTCTTGGGAAGCTGGTCATTATACTGGATCTTAACTACTCATAAAGAAATCCCTCTAAAACCATTGGATAGACAGGTATCCTCTTTCTCTCTCTCTCTCTCTCTCTCTCTCTCTCTAACACACACACACACACACATGCACACACACACACACACACACACAGGAAAAAATAAATAAAACCTGGATGTTCACACACAATGGCTTATTACCAATACTAACCACACGTGACACTGATGTAGCAAGGATAAGCTGTTATAGATGCTTAATTCACTACAGTGGATTTGTAAGTTCTTAATAGGATTTTGCTCGTACACGGATCTCTTGCATGTGATATGTAGGCACTAAACAGGCATAAACATGCAATGACATCATCTTTGTTCATGCGATTAAATTGAGGCTGTTATAAATAGACAGGGTGGCATGGTGGTTAGCATGTCCGCCTCACAGCCAGAAGGTCCCGGGTTTGATTCCCGGGCTCGGGGTGTTTCTGTGTGGAGTTTGCACTTTCTCCCCGTGCTTGCGTGGGTTTACCTCTGGGTACTCCGGTTTACTTCCGCAGTCCAAAAACATGCATAGTGAGCTGACTGGTGGTTCCAAATCACCCCTAGGTGTAAATGTGAGTGTGAATGGATGTGTGTGTGTGTGTGTGTTGGCCCGGCGAGCTGTCTAGGGTGTACCCCGTCTTCGCCCAGAGTCGGCTGAGATTGTCGCCAGCCTCCCCGCAACCCCAATTAGGATTAATTGGCTTAGAAAATGAATGAATGATGAATAAATAGAAATACCATACATGCACAGAACAATGGCACAAAAGCTTCTAGTGCTCACAACAACAACAACAACAAGAAAATCAGGCCACTTGTAGACCAGCATCAGTTCTCCCACAGTCTCGCCACATGAATACACAGACCCGCACACCACCGTTTACAGACTTAAAGGCCGTTCTGCGTATGTGCTGGTTGTTATAAAACAAGCAAACCACTTTTCCTACCACACGCAACGTTAAACAGTGTTTCAGTGCCACTTTTGCTCGAAACATGCATTTATTCATAGTTTCTCAGATCGCTGCACTTCCAGTTTGATGTATCCCTCTACATTGCAGAGAATCTTTTCAGACGTGGCTTAAATGTGGTTAGAAAGGTGTGGGAGGTGGTTAGAAAGGTGTACGAATATATGGAAGATTAACATTCTGTTGAATACACTACGGCAGTCATAAACAAGTGCGTTGAAATCTGATGCTTTAACCCCAGAATGTCATAATTACTGCATTTTAAAACTAGAAAGAATATCTGAGGATCGTATTATACATGAGAGTATATGGAGACAAGTGTATACAGTATGGTGTGTAAGAATGTGAAAGATATTTGTGATGTGATAAATTTACGGCATATCGCCACCGTTTGCATTGGAACAAAACATCTGCTTACAATTTAACATTTACCCATAAGGCAGTAATTCTGTGTTATAATAAGTATTGCACTAATAAAACTGATATTATATGATATCCATCCATCCTTTTCCCGAGCTGCTTATTGGGTGATCATACTACCAGTGCGATAGAAAGTGACTGATGGAATTTTTTTCGCATTTTGAAATCCGCGTCAAGAAGCTAATATTCTGGTAGCTTAAATATGTATATCACGTAAAAGTCACGAGAAGGTCACGCGACAATTTTTGCAACTGATTTGTGAGTCATTTGCGATTGGTTTGCGGATGTTTGGCGAAAAAAGGTGAGTCGTAAATTAGTCAATTAGTCATGTTTTTGATCGCTTTTTGTACTCAAACCATTCGCTTTTGATTCGCACGTTATTAGCACAAACAAAATGCGCATGATGAATATGGCGGATGCCGGCAAGTCTCGAACTTTCCGCCTGGAAGCCTCTAACTTTTCGCTTTTCCTTGCAAACAAAAAATAATTTGCTAGCAAAAAACGACAACTTTGCAACCTTCTCACGAGATGTGCCGACTGTTTGCCGACCCTAAACCTATTAGGGTCATGGGAAAGCTGGAGCTTTCCCATGAACACACACACGACCATTCACACACGACCATTCACACTCACACCTATGTGCAGTTCGGAAGTGCCAATCAGCCTGATGTGCATTAGGATGTCTTTGAGCTGTGGGAGAAAACCAGAATACCCTGAGGAAACCCATGGAAGTGCAGGGAGTACATGCAAACTCCACACAGTAATGCCCTCGCCAAGCCCAGGACTCAAACCCAGAACCGTCCTGCTGTGAGGTGGACGTGCTAAACCATTATGTCACAGTGCCGCCCTAGGATATATGATATGATATGATATGATATGATATGATATTCAAATGGGGCAATCTGATTGGTCTGCTGTCTCAGGATTTTAAAACAATTTCCTGAATTGTCAGACACTCACAGCTTTTTATGCTCATTTGAAGAAGGCAGCATCATCATTATCACACTTTAAATGGAAAATAAGCCATAAACATCTTGTTTTACTTTTGAAGTATTTAATAGTGTATGTGTGTATGTGTATCTACACTCTGCCCTCGCCCAAAGTCGGCTGAGATGGGCGCCAGCCTCCCTGCGACCCTAATTAGGATTAAGCGGTTCAGAAAATTAATGAATGAATGAATGTGTATCTGCTGCTGGCTGTGCAACACATTGCCCTTTGGCGACCATAAAGAACACTTGAACTTGGTAAGAAAAAAAAAAACTTTTGTTGAAAAGATTATTTTTGGCCTCCTTCCAGAATTTACCCATGGAGATAAAACATATAATTTATTACAGTAAATAGTATTTATTTAAAAAACAGTAATTGCTGATATCAGAGTTCACTCTTATGTGTCACCAAACCTTGAAACTCATAACATGCTATCATAATAATAGGTGCAATGCTGCAGGAAGTGCTAATTCCTACGCAAGAGAGGCGAGCTCGAGGCCAAATTATGAAAAGCTCTCTGTCACAGTATCGTTCCAGAAACAAAGAGGCGACTGAGGAAATCTCCAGCAAGCAGAATCTGGACAGATACAAAACTAACAACATGCCTTGATATAATTTTGAGGATATGGCCACGTGTAATTATGCAAAACCTCACACCGGAGGGGACAAGGCTTAGGATTCCAACGGGAAAGGAAAAAAATCTGCATTGCTTGGAAGCACAAGGTCCAAACCATCGCAGGTCTGTGTGTAATGTGCGTGTTTTTGAACAGTGGGAAGAAACCGGAATACCCAGAGGAAACTAACACAACCACGCAGACAACATGCAAACTCCACACAGAAACGCCCCCTGCAGAGCCTGGGAATCGAACCCAGGACCCTTTTGCTGTGAAATGGAACTAGTAACCACCGTGACACCCCTAAGGAAAACTCATTTAAAAAATTCTTATCCTTATTATTCTTATCCACAGACAGTCGAAAATGATGTGCAGTTGTGTTTTTATTGGAATTTTATTTTTCATCCATGATAGCCACAAGCCTGGGGAAAGGTTTATCCTTTAACAGGATTACGTCTTGGGGGGTGTAGTGGTTAGTATGTCCGCCTCACAACAGGAAGGTCCTGGGTTTGAGTCCCAGCCTCGGCTTAGGTGTTTCTGTGTGGAGTCTGCCTGTTCTCCGCATGCTTACGCGGGTTTCCTCTGGGTACTCTGGTTTCCTCCGACAGTCTAAAGACCTGCACATTAGGCTATTTGTCTGTTCCAAATTGCACCTAGGTGTGAGTGTGAATGTGAATGGTTGTGTGTGTGTGTGTGTGTTGGCCCCGCAATGCTCTGACGAGCTGTTCAGGGTGTACCTCACGTACGCCCAGAGTCGGCTAAGATAGGCTCAAGGTTCCCCAACGCCCTGATAGGATACAGCAAGTGAATATATAAATGAGAATCCTCCTTTGACTTTCTGTTGACATATTTAAACATTGCCTGGTTTTATTCTCCATAACGCCTGTCGTGTAGAATTTCAGCTCATCTGAATTGTTTTGCAATGTATTTTTTACTCATTTATTTTATTTCGGACTTTTACTGTGCTTCGGGTTGTTTTTGTGCTTTTAGTGTGTCATTTTTATTGTAAGTGGTTCTTTTGAAGTATTTACTTTCCAGCTCACTGTCCCTTTTGTCCTTTTCATATTCAGTCCAAGTCTGTTTTTAGTTTTAGTAAATTAATTCACCCCTGTTGTACAACGTCTGCTTTTTTTTCTAAATCATTATAAATAAACTTGACTAATTTTGTCTCACATGTAATTACAGTAATTGTATCTCGTTGCGTCGTTACTGGTTAAATAAATTACCAGGTTACATGTGAGAGTCTGATGTGTGCAACAAGAATGGATTCACTTTAGTCATCATCATTCATCTTCTCCCGCTTGTTCTGGGTTCGGGTCATGGGGGCAGCCTAGCAATGAGGTCTAGACCTCCCTCTCCCCAGCCACTTCCTCCAGCTCTTCCAGGGTGACACCGAGGTGTTCCCAGACGAGCCAGCCGAGAGACAAAGTCCCTCCAGCGTGTTCTGCGTCAACCCCAGGGTCTCTTCCAGGTTGGACATGCCGAAACACCACACCAGGGAGGCGTTCGGGAGGCATTTTAATCAGATGCCCGAGCCACCTCAACTGGCTCCGCTCAACGCGAAGGAGCAGCGATTTGACTCCGAGCTCCTCTCGGATGGCTGAGCTTCTCACCCTATCTCTAAGGGAGAGCCCCGCCACCCTGCAAAGGAAGCTCATTTCAGTCGCTTGTATCCGCGATTTTGTTATTTCGGTCACTAAACAAAGCTCGTGACCAAAGGTGAGGGTACGAAACGTAAATCGACTGGTAAATTGAGAGCTTTGCCTTCCGGCTCAGCTCCCTCTTCACCACAACAAACCAGTACAAGCTTCTTTTTACAGCAGAGGCTGCTCCCATGCATCTCCTGATACTTGAACTCCTCCACTTGGGGCAGGACCTGATTCCAGATCCGGAGGGTGCATTCCACTCGTTTCCTGCTGAGAACCAAGGCCTCGGACTTGGAGGTGCTGATTCTCATCCCGGCCGCTTTGCACTCGGCTGACTCTGGATTCACATAGCTGTGCATGGATAACTAAAACTTTTTCATTATTACTGACGTAAATAAGTTCATAAATCCATATTCTCTCTAATAGTGGTGCGGTTGACATTATAAGAAGCACTTCAGAGAGTTATAAGGTTTAATTATCGTAATCATATCTTGCAGTCGGGTGGGTCAGTGGCGTAGTGGTGAGCATGTGCACCTCACAGGGAGAAGGTATTGGTTCTGAGTCCCGGGCTCAGCGAGGATTTTTCTATATGGAGTTTGCATGTTCTTCCCGTGCTTGTATGAGTTTCCTCCTGGTACTTCAGTTCCCTCCTACAGTCCAAAAACATGCATGTAAGGCTGCCCCGAGGTGCGAGTATGAATGGTTGCCTGCATTGCCCTGCAATTGTCAGGCAAGCTGTCCGGGGTGTACCCTGCCTTCACCCAGTGTTGGCTGAGATGGGCTCAGCCTCCCCGCAAACGGTTCAGCAAATGAGTGAGTGAGATATTACGGTCATTCATTCATTCAGTTTAGAAGCTGCTTAATCGTAATTAGCATTGTGGGGAAGCTGTCGCCCATATTAACCGACTCTGGACGAAGGCGGGGTACACCCTGAACAGCTCGCCAGATCATTCCAGGACCAACACACACATAGAACCATTCACACTCACTTTCAGACCTAGGGGCAATTTGGAACCGCCAGTCAGCCTACTGTGCATGTTTTTGGACTGTGGGAGGAAACCTGGAGGAAACACCTCAAGCCCGGGATTCGAACCCGGGACCTTCTTGCTGTGAGGCGAATGTGCTAACCACACTGAGATATTACAGTGAACTTGACAAGTCATGTGATGTCGAATGCAAATGACTAGAGAAGTTTTCTTTAAGGAGAAGGGGTTGCTTTTGACGCTGCTTTACAACACGCTCACATCCCAGATGTATGGCTCTGGGGTGTATATCTGTGTGGACAGTTTTATATCCTGATGCTCAACAGTGGCTAAGAGTTTCCTTTTCTAAAGCTGGAGGATACCCAAGTGAATGTGAGCACCTCAAAAAGGTTTTTATTGCGGAACGTAGAACACCCTAAAGGAGCTGGATGTTTAGAAAGGCTGGGTTTGCTACTGAACATAAATCCACAACGAGAAAGCGGTTCAAGTGGTTGCGCTGCTTCATATTTTTACATTGAACTGGGATATACTGTATTTTCTCATATTAAAAACTATATTTATTGCCTTTAAAAAAAATTTGGATGGGCGTTTATGTTCAATGAGACAAATAAAGCCAAAACATATAATCATCTGTTCCTTATTGCTGTCCATGTGAGCTGGATGTTAGAATGAGCAAGAGTTTGTAAAAATAGGAGCCTGTTCTTCTCTGAGCATGCTGGGACATGCACCTCACTGTGATGGATCTACTGTGGTGGATTAAAGGTGTAGCAGCAGATATGAGGTGCAATTTTGGAGACCAAGCACCAAATGGCGTAATGTTTGTATGTTTCGTTCTTTCTTTCTTTATTTATTATGTGGTTATGGTGGAGGTAATTACTGTGGGTCCAACTGTTTGTTTGTCAGTTTGTCCTGGCCACACCCATGCATGGATTTTCACCAAACTTGGTAGAGACACTACCCTACCTGACTCCAAGAGATGATTTAATTTTGGAATGTCAGGGTCAAAGGTCAAGGTCACTGAGAGATCACAAACTACTGGAGATATAACATTTATCATTTAGAAATGAGAGCCAATAGACATGCAGTTACTATGAAGCACTAATACAAAAACAAAAATGGACGTTCAAATGAGACGATTCCCTTTGACCTTGAGTCACCTTAAAATGCCAAACCTCAAGGCATCTTGTAAAACCTTCAAACGAGAGTCACATCCACATACTATAGAACATATATTATCCAGAACCATGTTAAATTCAAAACTTAAACATTATTTATTGGCTTGTTTTTATTTATTTAATGAACATATTATACAGTCAGTTGAAACACCTATCCATATCTGGATATCAAATTAAAAGCTATGCAAAAAAATAAATAAATAAAAACCTGAAAGAAAGCTTCATCACAACTACCAAGCACACAGCTCTTGATTTGCGGTCTGCCAAAGACGTTTTCGTGGTTATAGCCTGTACTCGGCTGGCCTTTCCTGTGTATTAACAACCCCTGGGTTTATGGCTAAGTGCTAAATTTGCATCAAGACACAACAGGAGTCTTAAACCTGGCATCACCAAATGCCTGCCTCTGAATCCTCCCTTTGTACTGCATCTTTGAATGGAGAAGAGATGCATGTTACTTCCCTGTAACCACAATGAGAACCACCTGGCAAAGGTAAAGTCTTGTAACTGTGTTCTTCTTGTGTGAGTGTGTGCATGGGGCGGCACTTCATCCTTCCAAAAACTCCTTTAAACCTCATGGAATTTTTATCAACAGAAATGTGGTTAAAAAAAAAAAATCTTTTTTCTTCTTCCGTCTCCCTCATTTCTATTATACTGGAGTCACGGAGCAGGTTAAGCAGCATGTCACTGTGGCCCAGTGGCACCACTGAGTGTTTTCTAAGCTATAAAAACAAGGAAAAACTCATCCAAGAACAGCTTAACATATATTCCAGGTGGTGCAGAAAGCTTGGCTGCATTATTTCTTTACTTACTTTTATTATACTTGGCATGCTGGGATGCAATGCTTACTACGGACTGAAGCAAAGTACAAGCAGCCTGGTTTGCCTCCTTGCTTCATCTCTTAAGGAAAGAAATGTGTGAGAAACTGGCAATTTTCAGACGTATAGATCATAAACCCGGAGTGTGTGCATTACGCAGTAATAACCCAGTCTGAAACTCAAACGGCTCCAGGTGGATATCAGACTGCGTTCCTGGGTCATGCTTTAACGAGGTGTCAGAAAGAGCAGGTGTTACCAGATACTGTATCTCACAAATAAAATCAGCTTTCCAAGCCTGGTGTCATCAAGAACAAAACACTGTTTTAGCTTCAGACGCTGCAAGAGCATGTAGATAACCCATGAACGGCCTTGGTAATGGCGTAAATCCGAACCAGATGCGCACTTCTATCAGTGTCTGTCTCCGTGCTTCTAACCAATACCATTTTTTGATAGAAACTATAAACCTTTAATAGGATAGATCCTATTAAAGAAGAACTCTCTATGCTCATTAGCAAACTGCAATAACTACCAACACTAAAGCTAGCAAGCCAAGTCGTGTGTAAGTTCTTAGCACCTGAAAGCAATTTGGAACTCGTGTTTATATTATGACCATTATTTGTTGCATGTTTACAGATTTACAGATTACAATTTGATATAAAGCTCTTTGGCCACAATATAAGATTAAAAATAAATAAATAAATAAATGAGCCCTTTAATGAGGACCAGTGTTGATTCAGAAAACTTCCAGACTCAGCATTTTGCCACATAGATGTGCTGAGCCATGGCATGAGGAGTTGGGAGGAAAGAAATCACAGTGTGAAAGCAACCCTAACTCTAACACGACTGCATTCTTAACCCTTAAGACAAGTGAGAGCAACCAATCTCAAGAAAACTGATTCTCTTCTGGGCGAGAGCACATATGGGGATTATAAGTAATTTACTCTCAAGAATAAGGACAAACAGCACTAAAGGTAGGCACACACGATGCTGATGTTGCGTCCGATCTTTATCGGTGTTCATAATCTTTGAGAATTTTTCAGCATGTTAAAAATATTTGAAACGTCAGCAAAGGTAGATACATCATTAAACATCGGTACAATTTCAAATTACAAATTACAAATCCTTACATCAGTGCTAAACATTGCGCACACACGCACACACACACACACACACACACACACACACACACACACACACACACACCATCCCCATGCACAGCAGAATCTCCGGACAATGTCTGTCTCCCAGCTCACAGAGTGAAAGGAAAGACAGAAAGATCTTAAATGGGAGGAGGAAGCCAAACAGGTTGCCCAGCACATGCACTCAAAATCAGTGTTTCTGGAGAAGGTGGGGAGGCAGTTCCCTGAAGAATTGTGAAGTTTTGGGTTTAGAAATTGTATTTTGGTGCTCCACTGGTGTCCGAAATGAAAATTCAAGCTCTGAAAATGGCTATAATATCTGACCTTTAAGAGAAGTCATTCCTCCACTGTCTTTTTTTTTTCCATGCCTTTTGAATGCAAAATGACAAATAAACACAGTTTATAATGTTAATAAGAAACAGAAACCTCTGACCTCTGAATCCTAACAATCAGACAGCTTTGATTTTTTTTTTTATCCCTTCATGCATTCATTTTTCCAAAAGGAAAGAATCACCCCACTACCCTGATAACCTGATCCCTCAGCATCCTCAGAATTTGATCTCGGGGTGAAGTTCAACATGGAAACTCTCTTTTTTTTTCCCCAGGCTGTAGGCTCTTTAACCTGAGTGTAAATGTGCACACACGTCTTTTATGGATTTTGGCTTGTGTGTTGTCTCTAGTTGTTTCCAAGTCTCACCAAGCTGTAGGAGAAGAAGTGGATTTAATGCTCTCTTAAAAAAAGAACTTCCTCAAGCTAGAGGAAACAAATACATGTTAATATTTTTCTCATATATCCAGATGTGATGCCAGTGATTAAAAAAAAATACATTTTAAAAAATTGCAACAGTAGGACAAACAGTTTCAAAGTTACATGCAAAAATGTAGCTTTAAATCCAGCCTTTTGTACCAGTCTGTACAGAGCTGGAAGGACTGACACCAAACTTGATGCCTGGATATTCTTGACTCTCCTCTATGAACATGCCAAATTTCATCATATCCATCATCAACCAAGGAATCCACCAAGAGGATCACCAAGACTCATATGGCAGAAAGTTTTATAATAGTAATAATAATAATAATAATAATAATAATAATAATAATAATAATAATAATAATAATTAGGCTTGTTTGGTGCATGTCCACTAGGTGACGCAGCAATGCATTTTGTGTATAAGATGATGAAGATGAGTGATGATGATGAGAGGACTGTAACTTGTGGTATTTAGTTTTCACAAAGATGGATTGGGATCTGTGTAATATAATAATAATAATAATAATAATAATAATAATAGTAGTAATAATAATCTGTCTCTCTCATTTGCTTAACCGCTTACTCCTATGACGGTCACAAGGGGCCATCACAGGGCGAAGGCGGGGTACACCCTGAGCACCTTGCCAGGCCATCACAGGGCCAAAACACAGACAACCATTTACAGTCACACCTAGGGGACAATTGGAACAGCCAATTAGCCCAATATGCATGTCTTTGGACTGTGGGAGGAAACTGGAGTAAATGGAGGAAACCCACATAAGCCCGGGGAGAACATGCAAACTCCACACAGAGATACCTGGGACTTGAACCCAGGACCTTCCTGCTGTGAGGTAGGTGTGCTAATCACTACACCACCATGGCATCCCAATGAATGAATGAATGAATGAATGAATGAATAAATAAATAAATAAATAAATAAATTCAAATAATAATAATAATAATAAAAGTTAGCTCAGCAGTGATAACTATTTTCCTCAGTCTTGGTTTTAGAGCTCAAACTTAATCAAATAATGAAAGAGAGAGAGAGAGAGAGCGAGAGAGAGAGAGCGAGAGAGAGAGAGAGAGAGAGAGAGAGAGAGAGCAACAACAATAAAAAAAATGTCCAAGTTTTGCATCCTGCATCCAACCGAAAATATCGATTCATTCCAGCCTTTTTTTTTTTTTTTTTTTTTTTTTTTTGCTCGGGTCTGCTAGTGAGTCAGAAAGTGAGTATGCAGCTCTGAAACCAATACCTAAAGACACTTGGAGATGTCCACGAAGTGGGCATTGTTAAAGAATAAATCAAGGCATCCTTTAATACTGCAAGGTTACAAATATCCTTCTCCTGTGCTACTTAATTTTTTCACAGTAGTGATGAGTTCTTGTTCTGTCTGTGTGCCTTTATTTCTGAGCAATGAACCGGTGTATTGAGTCTAATACACCACTTAAAGAAACTCAAAACAGGGATCACAGTGTAGATTCATTTCTGCAGTTTACTAACTGTTAGGTAAACAGATATATTTCTGCGGAGGGGGGGGGTTGTTTTTTTGTTTTTTCTTTTTTATTTTTCATGCAAATGAAATTATTCTATAGAAAATAACCAATATTTGTTAACAGGAGCATTAAGAGGAATCTGGGTTGAAGTTTTAAAGTAGGAATCAGCATTTCCAGTGCCAGATAGCCAACATCATAAATGAGTTTCTTTTTTTTTTTTTTCTTTTTTTTTTTCTTGTCCAGCATCATAGCAAGCAGAATGGCAGTCTGGTTGCAGCGTTGTGCTGTACAAATTT
>JAQMYF010000001.1:40905935-40919397 GCA_030014195.1 Neosilurus mollespiculum
TTGAAATTGCTGTTAATGTTAATTAAAATAAAACCTACCCCGAAAATAAGCCCTATGGTGTTTTTTGAACTGAAAAAGAAAATAAGACAGTGTCTTATTATTGGGGAAACACGGTATTATTGTTGTTATTATTTATTGTTGTTGTTGTTATTATTATTGTTAAAAATAATAATAATAATAGTAATAATTAATTAATTAATTAATTAATTAATTAATTAATTAAACTTATATTTTATCATATTTATACAACTGAGTTGTACAGTGCCTTGCTCAAGGGCTCAACAATGGCAGATTGGTAGTACTGGGCCTTAAACCCCCAACCTTCTGAGCGGTACCACTGAGTCACCACTGTCCCTGTTATTAGTGAAGCATCACCATCCTATTTTCCCCACCTGGTTGGTTTCGAGGATCTATTTTAAGACACCTTGCACCTGTCTGGTGGAGGAATCTACCAGCACAATCAAGAGAAAAAAAATCTTCTGCAGGTTTAGAGCTCGATGTGTCTTTCAGCTAACACAACACACAGTTACAGTTTATATCAGTGTAATATCTGTAATTATTCAGAATTATTTATTGATGCATCATGATGTTTATCAAGTGACATGCTTCAGTCTTAAGAATGCTTCCTTAAGAGGTTCACTATCGCTATCCATGATCTTTAAAATAGCAGGTGCTCATGGTAGATGTGGAAAAAGATTACCCTGTGCCATAAGGTATTATATATATATATATATATATATATATATATATATATATGTATGTATGTAAATCACCACATGCTTCTATTTATACTTCTATAGGTCTAGTTTGAGTAATATGACAGAAATTCCAGTGGGCCAAGATAAAGTTCCCAATAAACACACATGGTCCTCACATTAGTAAAGTGTTGCCATTCCTGTTTTGTTATTTCTTCTCTCTATTTTATTTTTAAAATATATGAGCTGTTTCAAGATGAGAGAAGTCTGGATTTCTTCGAGTCAAGCTGACAGCATTATTAGACTGTATGGAGGAGAATTTGATTTCTGTTTTCTTGTGGGAATAAATGAATTAAATCAAATAATTCTATAATCTAAAGATAGTGTATATGCACAGGGCTGGAAACAAGCTCCATAATCACCCAATTATATAATCATAATCGCAGTTTCCTCTCTGATTTAGTTAAAGATCTAAAACCCTGAGCCTTTCTGTGATAATATCATACACAGTGAAAACCTAATACCCAGAAGCATTTCTAATCAGACAAAATTAACCTTTAGGACATGGAGCAGCTTAATACTGACAGTGAATGAAATAGTTCCTGTAGTTAATTTAGGTCAAAACCAGCTGGGTTAGATACTGAAATTGGATTCTGTACTGATTGCTGTAGATGTGTGCTTTTCATTAAGAGAAAATGCTTTTGGTCTGAAGCATTAGGTAGAGAAAACCTATGTTCAAAAAACCTTCTATGTGAGGTACACATCTGTATTAACCTCTTAAACTTAACACAGCTGTTTACCCCACCATAGAAGGTAAAGAAGCATCCAATATCTTAGATAAGTGATGTTTTAGTGATGGAAGTAATAGAAAGAACCCTCAGGAGGAGGGTGTATGCGTGAGAAAGAGAGAGAGAGAGCGAGAGAGAGAGAGAGAGACTCCAAAAGCTCACACACACTCAAGGCACACATTAGAGCTGTGTGCTGCAGAAAAGGTCTAAGTCCTCATCAGACTTTTCATCCCTTCCCATCTAAAAACCTGTGGAGTTTTGCTACACCTTGACTTCTGAATAACCATCATTTTTGGAGACGGATATGAATTTTGGAGACGCAGAGCAAATTGCTTGAAAGTCTAACGCACACCAGGACGTCTCCTGAAAACCTGAGCCGGTAACATTTGATTTATACTGTGTATTTTCTGAACCAACTCTAGTTTGAAGTGTAGGCTGCATTCACATTGCTTTTACTAGAGGTCGTCATATCACAGGTCTCTGACTGGTATCTGGAATGACTCAGAGAGACCCGTGTCTTTATTAACATCTTCATGTACAATGCTTCATGCTACGCATCTCTCATTTCTTTGGTAAACATTGCTAACTGTTAAGCCTTGATATGGGGACAGGCGTCAACGATTCAGCTGTATTTGTCAACTCATCTCTGACGTTTTCCGAGGCGTCTGCTCAGGACACAGTAATAACATTTCTCCTCGGCATCATCCTGGCTATGATGTTTCTAGTCGGTACTGCTGGAAATATGTACACCTTGTTTTTAATGAACACTGCGATACAAGTAACAGGCACCATGTATGTCTACATTGTGAACTTGGCCTTGGCTGACCTGCTCTACCTGTGCACAATCCCATTTGTGGTGTGCACTTATTTTGCCAAGGACTGGTACTTTGGCAGCATTGGCTGCCGCGTGCTCTTCAGCCTTGACTTCCTCACCATGCATGCCAGCATCTTCATGCTGACCGTGATGAGTATGGAGCGCTATGTGGCTGTGCTCAGACCTCTGGACACCTTCACCCGTTCCAGGCACTACAGGCGAGCCGTTACTTGCACCGTCTGGTTTGTCTCCTTTGCACTTTCGGTCCCTGCCATGATCATGATCGAGCTGAGGACAAACATCCGAGATGGGGTTGAGAAACGTATATGCCACCCCACCTGGCAGATGACGGCCTACAAAGCTTACCTGACTGTCCTTTTTAACACATGCATCTTGGCTCCTGGATGCATCATTGGGTACCTCTATCTCAAGTTAGCAAGAACTTACTGGACATCTCAAACCTCCCCCACCAAAGTATCAAGTGGGACTAAATGCCCCAAACAAAAAGTACTATACATGATCTTTGGTATAGTTCTTACATACTGGGCATGTTTTGTACCTTTCTGGTTATGGCAGCTGCTCAGTGTTTACTACTTTGAACATAGGAGACTCTCGCATAAAACAATGGTATGTGTAAACTTCATTGTGACGTGTCTGGCTTACAGCAACAGCTGCATCAACCCATTTCTGTACACACTGCTGACCAGAAACTATCAGGACTACCTGAGAGACAGACAGAAATGTGGCATCGGGTTTAAAAAGAGATTTCATCATTCGTCTCAAAGATCTGTGTCGTCTGGGAGTCACCAGTTTACCCTTTAATATATCAGTGCACATTAAACTGCCATTCCAGAGACCTGCAGTAAACATGAGTTTTCAAGATTTGATTTTATACATTCTGCTCTTAAGCATGATGAATCTTATTCATATCACTGCTGACATTCTGATTTTCAGGAAAACAGAGATGACATTTTGACACAAAGAAGAAAACTTTTTGCAAGAAGAAGTGACATCTAAGTGTGACCTTGAATAGGGGTTAAAAAGAAAATCCAAGAAACACCCAAACTCCTTTTTTTCCACTGGAATGACATGTGCAGTCAGACAAGTATTTTGTGTTGCTTTTTCATTAGTATAGACATCATAATGGCACACTCATTTTAAACAAGTTCTATTTTACTCAGATGTTTCCTAAACTACAGCTTAAAAATGTCTCCTTTTAAAACCAGAGTATATAGATCACGTTTACAGGGACAGTCACGTGTTTCAGTAGCTTCTTTACATGCTTCCATGGTACCCGAAATGTAAAATTTCAGTGATTTTACAGGATTTAAGGCTACTAATAAGTTTTAACTTCAAAAAGCCTGCACGTGACAGTTTGTGCTACATATTGCATTAACAATATACTGCTTTAATATTACCTCCAGATATACTTGAACAGTTAAATGAGGCATGACTGTAATTCCATTCAATAAAATCTAACAAAATTTATTTTACAAAAGAAGAAGAAAAGATCAAGAAGAAGAAATGAAGTGCACTTCCTCAGAAGAAATGTATGAAATATATAATAATATATAAAAAATTATAATTTATGATAAGAAATATTTGAAGCCAGGTTTTTCCTGCCTGTCCCAGACATACAGCATTTCAAATTCTTCTCCTTATCACTGCATCAAAAATGTACTCAAGTACATTTTAAATCCAACCTGTTTTCTGGTTATTCAAACAGACTGAAGAGAGAAAATCTGTTTTGATTTTGTAAAAGATATTTGTAATTCAAGAAGCCAGTGTGATGTGGTGTTGGTGGTGTTTTGATTGCTGATTGGTTTCATATGTTCTTCTCTAATGAGCGTTTATTACTTTTTCAAAACTGTCAAATAGTGAAGCAATAATCTGGGTTTAAAGTGTTGGTTATTTTCTCATATTATTTATTGTGTGAATGTGAACAAAATCCAGGACAGACTTCAGAATATGGTCAGAGAATATAGGATTGGATTTATAATGTTATCAGATTTGCTTTTCAAATGCTTTTTTTATTCCCTGTCCAAGGCTTCTGTAATATTACTGTTCATAAATATTCCTGAACACTCAATTCTGTGGTATGTAAAAATAAATAAATAAATAAATGAATAAATACTCTCTCTCTCTCTGTGTGTGTGTGTGTATGTATGTATGTATGTATGTATGTATATATATATATATATGTTTGTATATGTATATATGTGTGTGTGCGTGTGTGTGTGTGTGTACTGTGTATGTATATTCCAAAAAGAAAAAAGATACCCACTCTTTTGCAGCACAGATTTAGTGAAATGAATATGAAAAATATAGAGAAACATTTTAAAGTATCTTGTCAGTGATATTGTTACTGTGTACTTGGCCTAACAGAGCAGAAAATTTGCACACTTATAATGATAATTATTCAGTCTGATTAGTCAGATGGTGTTGATAAAGGTTGATCTGAATGCATTCATCCCCGTATCAGAATCAGAAACACAATACTTTATTGATCCCAGAGGAAATTGTGTAACGTGTTCAGTATGTCATCTTTCTATAGAAACAGCTACTACACCCTACTGACAGCTCTTTTGGTGGCAGAACTATGCACTGCCATCTTGGAGGTTACTACTCACTCTGAAATGGCTTTCAACAGCAAAAACACTGAGAAAATAAAATGGTGTCCCTACAGCTCATGGTCACAGTGCTTTGCTGTAAATTGTACGAACTAATTAACCAAGATGATGGACAGGCGGCGTCTTCTCTTCTCTCTTCTCAGGGTGCAACCTGTCAGTCTTATATGATGTATATGAGGAAGAATATTTGCATGATTGACAGTCACACTCCAGAATTGTTCAACAAATCCAATCTCAATGATGGAATAGGTCAGCTCATAGAAGCATAACAAGAATAAGCTGGTGGCTTTCCAAGAATCAGAAATGAGAAAATGTTTTTAATGAATAATAATGGATATTATCCACCTCGCAAACTCAGGGTAATGGTAGACAAAAACTTATGGATGGCACCGCCACTGATTCGGAAATCTGACAAAGTCAGCAAAAAGCTCGGCCAAAAACCATGAAACAAAGCAAAACAACCCGATCTTTGCATTTTTCAAGGTAAAAAAAAGGAATTTTTTTAAACTCTGAATGAGTCTGAATGGAATGTGCGTGACCTGTGTTACAGTTTATACATGTAAAAATCAACCATAAAAAGCTGGTTTTGGTTGGTTTTTCTTATGTTCCTATGTAGTATATTCATTCATTCATTCATTCATTTTCTGAACAGCTTAATCCTAATTAGGGCGGCAGGGAGGCTGGCACCCATCTCAGCTGGCACCGGGCGAGGGCAGAGTACACCCTGGACAGCTCACCAGGCCATCACACAAACACAACAATTCACACTCACACCTAGGGGCAATTTGGAACAGCCTGTTAGCCTACTGTGCATGTTTTTTGGACTGTGGGAGGAAACCAGAGTACTCAGAGGAAACCCACGCAAGGATGGAGAGAACATGCAAACTCCACACAGAAACACCCAAGCCCAGGAATCGAACACAGGACCTTCTTGCTGTGAAGCAGATGTGCTAACCGCTGCGCCACCGTGCTGCCCATGTAGTATATATTAAACAATTATTCTCTTCAGTCTCAATGTATACATTTGAATAGTTCTTTTAATGACAGTCAGCGATATCCGCCTCACGTTAAGGGAATAATTATTCTATACGTGTCTGCTATAACATAAGTGATAGTAAGAACTTCAGGATGTTATGGTAAGGGACATGAAAAGTGATAACATTAAGTCCACTTCATCTTGGGCCACACCACACCAGCCTGTTGCTGATTATGTTCTTATATAATCATGCCCCCCCCCCCCCCTTTAATTATTTACAAACTATTATTTGTATTTTGTAGGAAGGACCTTGCCCCATAGAAATAATCCTAAACGTGAATGTTGCAGTGAGTGAGTGGCACAATTACAGGGTAAGATTCTTTTAAACAGTGTAGATTTTCTTCATGTGATACATAATATGCCCTGAAAGAATTTCATGCGCTGTCTGCATGGCGTTTTAACAAAAACCCTACCTGAATGTGAGTACAAAAGTTCACAGTATTGATTTTTCCACAGACTCATTAGTGTAGTATTTAGTGTTGTTTAAGGTTCCTTTGATTCAATATGCATGTATACAAGCCCTTTTATCTCTTGCGGGACTTTACTTAAGTGATCCAGTGTGAGCTGTGCCAAACATGCACTCATTCCACAGACTCATTCACATGCAAACTCTTGTGAAGATTCTTGTCTTGTTTGTGCAGATCGTGCTGCTATGGCTTCTTCTTTCTAGAGTAATCATCGCTGACAGCATTAATGATCTTATATTTTTAAATGAGGACTTTGTCTCCTGTAAATTTGCAAAGATTAATATCGCTGAGCACCGCGGTGACCTCGAGGCAGTACATGAGTTTTCTTTTCAAGTACCAGGAAGATTTCTAAATAAATTGGGGTTGACATTGGTACCAAACAGAGATATCACAGAGGAAAGGGTTGAGAATAATTGTTTCAGACAATGCAGAACAGACTCTTGATTTTTTGTTCCCCACAGGATATTTTTGTCTTGTACAGGAATCCCGCTCTTTCTGTGTTTATGCCACACATATTACTCAAAGGTATAAAGTTAATGTGAAATAACGTGATTAGAATAATGCAACAGCAGTATAACAAATGTGAAAAGGAAAGCGTAAAAAGATGTTGGAGACACAACTGAAAAAAATGACTAATGATTTGGTTTCACTGTGAATGTTTGTCAGTGTTTAAAGTGTACATACTTTGAGCTGCATTTGCTATTTCTTTATATGGATGTGAATCCTGGGCCATGACAAAAAGGATCAAGCGACAGTTGATGGTTTTGAAATGTGGGCATGTAATAGGGTGCAAAGAAGACAAAACAAATGGGTCCTTCAGAAGATGGGAGGAAATGTTTTGATGTTAAGGAAGCAGATGGAAGTCAGAAAGATGACATTTTTTGGACTTGTGGTGAGACGAGGAGGGTTAGAGAAGGACGTCCTCCAATGTTCAGTGGAAGGAAGAAGAAAGTGAGGAAGACCAGCTATGTCCTGGGTTAATGAAATCAAGAACTGGACTGGATTGGGCTCAGCAGGCACCTGTGTTGCTGTTAGAGAGAGAAGTCATTAGCAAGAACTTGCAAGGGCCACCGCAGCGATGATTACGCCACCGGATTGAGAAGAGGAAGAAGAAGTGAGTGTTTGAACAGATGGTGTATTAGTAATTGTGAGTTGTGTGTGTTCATGTGTGTATGTGTGTGTGTTTGGGGTGTGGGGTTCTGTACAGTAAATAAACATGTCAATTTCTGTAACCATTTTCTCTCTGGAGTGTGCATTTTCTCCCCATGGTTGTGTGGGTTTTCTCCAGGTACACTGGTTTCCTCCCAAAGTCCAAAGACATGCACATTAGGTTAACTGGCTGTTCAAAATGCTGCTAAGTGTTTGTGAGAGTGTGAATGGTTGTGTATGCGTGTTGATAGGCTCCCACCTCCCTGCAACCTGTTCGGCAAATGAATGAATGAATGAATGTTTCTTGAATGTAAAGTTTTACATGTGTGCAACAGCCATGATAGAGCCACTGTAAGTAACTGTAAATACTTCTGTGATTGCATTTATAAAAACGGAGATTATTATCATCCATTCATTTTCTGAACCGCTTAATCCTAGTTAGGGTCGCAGGAAGGCTGGCGGCCATCTCAGCCGACTCTGGGCGAGGGCAGAAACATACTGATGGCTATGCAGCCTACTCTTGACGAAAATCAGCAATGGTTCTTTTACATGCCTCTCACCATAGACAGTGAGAGACATGGCCGGCATTTGATGACCCAGTTAGCTGCACTGGGGGGAGATTATTATTATTATTATTATTATTATTATTATTATTATTATTATTATTATTATTATTTATGAATTTTACATTTGACCCTTCCTGAACACATGCATACCATATTATACTATCTCAGTATAGCATGTATTACAAACATAGCTAACATGCAGGAAATACAGTATATTACATATATTTTGCAAAATAATTAATAGTGGAGAAAAAAATCTTAAAACTGCATGTATTAACATTAAAAATTATATAAATAGTAATACAATAGTAGAACATGCAAACTCCACACAGAAACACCCCAAGCTCGGGACTCGAACCCAGGACCTTCTTGCTGTGGGGAGAATGGGCTAACCACTGCACTACTGTGCCACCATAAATAGATCCATCAAGAAATATTTATAATTGCTCACATATAAAAAGGTCAACTTCCTCATTAAAAAGAACTGTCTAAAATCACAGTACAGTAGATACAGCTCACTTTTACACATTCAGTAATTAGATGTCTTTTTAGGACACAGAGACGAGTGTAAGGCCATGTTTGTCAACTAGGAAGGACTTCATGCTTTCTCCTTAACTTGTCCTTTTATGATTTAAAGCCACCAACTTACAGGAATCTATTTCACCAAATTAAGAGTTAAAACTCATAAATAAACATAAATGCTGAATTAAAATTTTTGCCATAATTATATTAGCACTGGACAGTACCAGATTTTTGTGAAATGCAATATCTGTCATAATCACCAGCCTCCCCATGACCCTAAGAAGGATTAAACAGTTCAGAAAATGAATGAATGAATGATTCTACACATTTTATTCTGAACATTCACTCAATAATGCAATAATCGCCAAAGCTCATTCCACACAAACCACATATCCTTTTGACCAATAAGAGTCGGCACTTGCTTTTTCTTCTTATGAAAATCAATACTGCAAAAAGGCAGCATCCACGTCCACCACCGCCATAATTACTGCCCCAATTGAAATACTGATTTATTCATTCAGTCCTGTTGCAGTTCTAAATAACTAAATATCACATATAGTCACACAGTAATAATAATGATAATCGTCATCGTTGTTATTATTGTTGTTGTTGTTGTTGTTGTTATTATTATTATAATTATAATAAAGTGCATTATATATACTATAATCATTATCATAATTTTTTTTTTATTATTATGCATGTTCATAAGCCTATCCTATAAATGAATGGATATGACTATATTTGTGGTGTTTTTGGGGGAAAAAGAATTCTTTCTTGATGATTAATTATATGCAGAAAAAGTTTCTGGATTGAATTTCTTGCTGGTTATTCTTCAAATGCCATCTTTAAACGGGCCCGTTTACTTTCCAGGTATATTAAATAAACATGAAATACATGTTATCTCTTATAAATAAATGAAATCGGCCACAATGTCTTTCTGAAACCATTTGCTTACTCCTGTGTCAATGACCCCTGCATCGGGCACCATGATATTAGTAAACATCGCCATGTTTTTTATTTTTCTTGAAATCATCATAACTTGATCTCGGACTTTCCACTTTCTGTGTTGTACTGCCAAGTTATCACACATGCACATAATTGTTTCTCCCATCATGCAGTCTTGTTATTGTTATTGTAAACAGACACAGAGCCAAAACAAGATATAAAACAATCGAATGAGAGATACTAAACACATGAGTTCACCAAGAAACTTTTGTAATCAGCCAGAATGAACTGATAATTAATAATAAACACACACGTAAATGGGCACCTTTATAGGAGGTCACAGAGAAAACAGTGGACCTTTTTTTTTTTTTTTTTTACCATTCCACAACAGAAAATATGATTTTGCTTAAAATAGTGAAAATCAATATAGAGTGTCTTTATATCTTCATTACTTTGCTCAACATATCATTTTCATATATTTAGAGACTTGTTACTATTCATCATCATCATCATCATCTTTATTGACAGACTTGAATTGTCTATTAAAAAAAGACTCATATAACACTTAGGGAATATTATTATCATTAATTCATTCATTCATTCATTTTCTTAGCTAATCCTAATTAGGGTCACGAGGAGGCTGGTGCCCGTTTCAGCCCCACTCTGGGCGAGGGCAGAGTACACCCTGGACAGCTCGGCAGGCCATCGCAGAAGTATTATCATTATTATGATTATTATTATTATTATAATTATTATTATTATTATTATTATTTTATTAATTGTTATAAAAATTGAAAAAAGAAAACAGACCTTGCGTAATTATTTTTGTACATTTGACATACTTTAGTGTCATTCAGAATCTATCTTTCATAGAGAAGGCATTTGTGGTAATTTTATAGTATTATAATAATTATGTCAAAGGTCTTGAATGGATTGTGAAGGACATCAGTGTTTTCTTCATTTAATTAGGTGGCTCAGAGAGGGTAGAAGAGATAGCAATAGTCAAGGACTCTCTAACTGAGTTACAGAACTAACTGCAGACTAATATACAAAAAGATTTGTGTTTTTTTACAGATTATTTTTCGATGAGATGATGGTGGAGAACATGGTTCTTGTTAGGTTTTCTTTGAACGGAAAACAATTATAATTAAGCAAGCTATGAAAAATGTTCAGTTTACTTACAAAACATTAATCCATTTTGGAAAGACATTACAGACATAGTCTTGACTTTATTAGGGGGATTTTTTTGCTCTTTTTGACCCAATTTGGTCATCCACCAACCAGCTTACACCTTCACAACACATCCACCAACTGGAGCAGGTAAATACTTACATGTGTTTCCTCTGCATCACATGAAGCCAGGCCAACCTTTTCTTAAATTACTGCTAATCTTTGCACCAGAGTGGCACGGTGGTGTAGAGGTTTGCACATCCACTTCACAGCAAGAAGGTCTTGGGGTCAAGTGCCAGGCTCAGTGAGGGTGTTCCTGTGTGGAGTTTGCATGTCCTTCCCAAACTAACCTGGTACCCACAGGGAGAACATACTAAGGCCCTTAGCTGAGATTCAAACCTAGAACCTTCTACTGTGAGGTGATAGTGCTAATCACTGGTCCACTTTGCTGTCCCACTGTAATTTCTGTTAATAAAATTCCATTATTCCATTTTTTTTAATGCAAAGTATGCATACAATTTTATAACTGTATAATTATATGTATATACTGTATGTATTCTCAATATATAAATGTATCCTTTATTAGGGTCGTGGGGAAGCTATCCCAGGGCAAAGGTGGGGTACCCTCTGAACAGCTTGCCAGACCATCGCAGGACCATTCACACTTATATTAATGCCTGGGGGAATTCAAGAATATCCTATTAGCCTAATGTGTTTCTTTCTTTTTACTGACTGGAGGATACTGGAGCACCATGGGGAAAAAACCATGCAAGCTCCACACAGAAAAACCCTCGCTGGGCATAGAAGTCAAACCCAGGACTTTCTTGCTATGAGGCAGAAGTGCTAACCACTACGCCACCATGCTGCCCTGTATGCAAATGTATGCATATTTAATTAGACAGTGCCTCGTTTACAAAAATTATTTTACATTGTTGCGTGTAGTGGTTAACACTGCCAATACACAGTAAGAAGATTCTGGGTTCGATTCTTGGCCAAGGGGCTTTCTTTCTTTCTTTCTTTCTTACTTTCTTTTTTTCGTTGTTGTCTTAACTGTTTCATTGTTAAGTATTGTGTGTTTATAATTCTTTCTTGTCTTTTAATGCATCATCAGACATGACAATTGTGTTGTGTTGTGTTGTGTTGTGTAGTATTCTATACAATGACAATTGTGTCTTGAATTAAATTAAACTGAATTATGTATGGAGTTTGCATATTCTCTCCATGCCTGTGTGGGTTTTCTCTGGGTGCTCTGGTTTCCTCTCACAGTCCAAAAACATTCACATAAGGTCACCTTGCTAATAAAACACCTTGCTACCTTAGGTGTGAATGTTTTCTGTCTCTCTGTGTTAGCGCCATGATAGATTGGACACCGGTCCAGGGTGTACCTGGGGTGTACCCCACCTATCACCAGATGTCAGCTGCAATTGTCTCCAACTCATCCTGACAGACTAAGGATAAGTGCTTCACAAGCGGACAAATTATTAATTTTATGAAAAAGTCATCCAAAAATATTCTCATACTCAATTTCATGCAGGTGTTTTTAAAATCCAAATTCAGCAAGACAGCGACATCTACAGTTATTCCTACAGTATCGTATTTATTTATTTTTTTTTTAATTATTATTTTAATACTGTAATAATCCTACAAGGGAAATTATTGACTTCTGCATCTAACCCATCCATGGTGGCACACACACTTGGAGCAGTGGGCTACCACACATTGGGGTGCCTGGCGAGCAGTTGGGGGTTAGGTGCCTTGCTTAAGGACACTTCAGCCATGAAGGTGGAGAAAAAGAAGAAGAAGAATGAGATGATGCTAATGAAGAGGAGTGATGATGAAGAAGAATATGAAGAGGAGTGGTGAAGAGAAGTGATGATGAAGAGGAGTGATGATGAAGAGGAGTGATGATGAAGAAGATGAAGAGGAGTGCTGAAAATGAGTGATGATGAAGAGGAGTGGCGATGAAGATAATGAAAAAGAAGAGTGATGACGAAGATGATGATGAAGAGGAGTAATGAAGATGATGAAGAGGAGTGGTGAATTAGAAGAAGAGTGATGAAGAAGATGATGAAGAAGAAGAGGGATGATGAAGGTGAAGAGGAGTGATTATGATGATGAGGTAGAGGAGTGATGAAGATGATGAAGAAGAGGTATGAATTCCACACCATTCCCGCTTGTGCCACATGCTTTAATATATAACCACTGATCTAAAAATAACTGGATATCGGACTGGGCTGCTGAGGCTGAAGTAAACGGAAATGCTTGTGCAGCCATATTGCTACACCCAAAACATTCCCTGCTGTGGTCCTAAAAAGGCTGATTCCAATTGAAGCATCTCCCGTTTACTTTTAAACTTCTTCTTCTTCTTTTTTTTATTTTGTTTGTTTGTTTTCTTTTGTTTTGGGTTTTTTTTAATTGTTTTATAGTGTACTTCTTAATAATGCCTTCATGTGCAGCGTTAAACTGTACAAACAGAAAGATACCAGGATGCAGGAAATCATTCCATGTGTAAGTAGCACTTTAAGAATCTTTGTGTAATCTAACAGTTACAGGTCTAAATCAGGTGTATATTTTTCATATAACTACAATAGCTATAACTATCAGGATATTGAAACAAATGTACATGTATCATATACAGTATGTGTAATTAAGTGTAAAAATACTACATGTAGTACATGTA
>JAQMYF010000001.1:40922088-40956245 GCA_030014195.1 Neosilurus mollespiculum
ATAGTAGTTCATTACTTTTTACAGCTTAAAAAAGACCCATCTTGACCACTTTTCTATGTATATAAGCAATATTGTATACACACAGCCTAATGTTTTGGGACTCTAGTAATATGGCGGCCGGCTGGCTTCACTTCTGAGCGGTTCTGATTGGCTCAATCCACTTATTTTTAGATCAGTGTATATAACTAATGAAGGTCTCTCCAGGACCGTGAGATTAAACAGAATGACAACGTTTTCCCTGCAGCCAAAAACATGACCATGCCGACTACATTTCCCAGCATCCTCCACCGACCTCACGACGTCATATTGTGTGGCGTTTGTGACGTTGTGTGACTTGTTTTGGCCGTTTGTTTTCATATCCGGCTCCGAAGCTTGTGCTGGCGTTACCGAGAGGTAGGTATGATTTTATTTGTTTTAAACAATCTTGTTAGAGTGGTACTGAGCTCCCCTGGTGATGAAGATGATAAGATAATGTGTGTGTGTGTTCTTTCAGCGCCTTTAATCTCCTGTTTGGCTTTAGAGGCTAAGAGGCTAAGTTGTTAGCCATCTGGGTGAATCTCAGGGCTAAGACGCTCTTAATGCTAGCTAAGTTCAGGTTTGCTGTGTTTTGTGTTTACTAGGTGAATTTGTTCTGGCTCTGATATACATTAGGTACAGGAGAGTATAATGTTAGCACTGTTAGTCGGATTTTGTCCCTCACTTCCGTGGTAACACATGACAGGGCTAGTCAACTTGTTTACATTTAGAGTTAGCTCGCCAAGTCGACGAGATACATAGTCATAAAATAAAAATAGGACCCGGATGAGAAGATGGATATCTTAATTTTCTGTAGCTTACACATCAGACAGGGCAGATATATACTCCACATTTCACCTGATATAAAGAAATCAACTTTCTTCCTTCCCACCTATCAGAGATTACAGTATGTTTCACTTTCCATGCACATCTCCCTTTACTATGTGTGTGTGTGTGTGTGTCTCTACAGGGTTCTGTCCCTCTGATTTGTGGACCCAGTGTGTGTGCATGGGTGTTAGTGTGCAGCTGAGAGCGAGAAGGTGGGAGACTCAGGAAGTCTGGCTGGTGGTCTTACCATGGCTGACAACACCAGTGATGATGAGGTCATACATCTGGGCAGCTTCGGTACACCTCGCAACCAAGGTCAGTGTCACACCTGGGCTAGTGAGTGCAAATCACATCCTGTAAACCAGTGTTTGCTTAACCTGTTCCTGCAGTTCCACCTCTCAATAAAACTCTTTAACTTGAATGCTCTTCATGTCCACCTGACCGTCTAATCCCTGCTTTAAGTCGTAGAAATGATTGATGGTCATATTGTCAGGATTATGGTTATAGTTTCAGGGAGATAGCTTTGCAGGAACAGTGTTCAAGACCAATTCTGTAAATGTTCTGTCGAGAACTAGTTAAGGTGGCGAGGCAGACAGTGTTAAAGTTACCAGGTTAAGTTTACTTGATGATATTTGCTTTCAGAGAAATGGCACTAAGATATAGTCTTTATTTGGGAGTAGTGAACTGATCAGAATGTTGATTCATATCTCATTGCTCCTATGACATTTGTGTAATATCCACTAGTAATACATGGGAAAGTTCTTAGTGTTATTGGTAATTAATGATTAATAATTAATAATAATGGGAGGATTGTTGCGTTGTAGCATTTACCATAAGGCAAAATGTTCATCAGACAGCCACCAGAGGGATATTTATAACTATGCCAAGCTATAATAATCCATTTCTGCCTGTCGGAGGTATCTAGCATTCTATGAGTGTCCTTCTGAAGCCTATCTCAGCCGAACTCTCCTTTTGAGCACTACCTTTCCTCTAGGCCCTGATGATTTCTCCAGTCATGTATAAAAACTGTGGTTTGTGTTGTACTATGTTCAGGTCATGAGCTGCAGACTTGGTCTGTGTGTTTGTCATTTCACATTTCTGTGCACAGACTTCTCAAACTTTCACTGAAGAAGATTATCTCTGAAGTGTGAATGCTGAGACATCACAGGTTTCTTATTTTTGGTCCTACTTAGATAACTCAACAAGACGGAGGACCTACATAACTATATCTGATGATTCCGATGACGAGCTGGCTTCATTTCGACCAAACGCTCCTGTGGTGGTTAAAGATGAGGATGATGATGAAGAGGAAGTTAGCATTTTAGAGGTAATGGAAGCTTTTTGATAAATATTTCCTGAAACTTTGATGTAGTTTATTACATTTGTGTGTTACTTTTCCTTTTAAATAATAGCACAGGTTATTGAGTTCAATATGTTTTAAATATATTTGGTCTTGTGTTGTGTTCATTATTTATTATTTACCAAGGAAGTGTTTTTGTTCCCGTCAGACTCGGTTGCTGCCTCGTCGTGTACTGATCCGACCTGCTGCTCAATGGGGAGGCAGCACGTCCAGAAGCCAGCCTTGTGCACCAAGCACAAACCCCATGGACTCGCACTTTCCTCACACTTCAGTAGCGCCCGCTCAGCCTGAATCAGGAAATCAAGCCATTGGTGTCTTCACTACAGACCAGAACGCTGTACCTTCAACGTCTAAAGATGTTATTTTGCTCAGACCTCACATTTCTGTTGAAAGTGCACCATCCCAGTTTAACGATCCATTACCCAGCACTCAGCAGGCTGGTCAGGGCACAGCTCTTTTCACCCCTGCAAACGTGGATTTAATGGGCGTTAAAGTTGCAGTAGTGAGTCCTCACAGAACTGTAAGGTACGCCAGGGATGAAGTTCCATTTCCCCCTCAGGAACAGCCGATGGACATGCCTCACCCCGCGCAGCAACAACTAGAGCAGCCGCGGCAGCAGATCCCCCAACTCTTCCCACACACAACAGTGTTACCCGAACCCGAGAGGCCCGGTCCTTCTACAGCCACCGAGCCTCCAGCTCCAGATCCCCAAACAGATCAGCAGGACAGTGTCGACATGCTCGTCACACGAGTGGTGAGCCATCCAGTAACCTTTCCGTTTCAGATGCATTCATTTCACAATCGTATTTGTTCCACTGTTCAGTTTCTCTTCAGAGATCAGGTTTCAGAGAGCACTGATGTAAAATATGTGTACCATTCAAATCTGATATTGATACTGTTTTAATATTCATTCATTCATTTCTCAAACTGCTTTACCCTATTGGGGTTGTGGGGAGGCTGGAGCCTGTCTACGGCGACTCTGGGCGAAGGTGGGTTACTCCCTGAACAGCTCACCAGTTCGTTGCAGGGCCAAAACACACACATTCAGTCATGCTCACGTCTAGGGGCAATATAGAACAGAAAATTAGCCTAATGTGCACGTTTTTGGACTGTGGACGAAACCTACGTAAGCACAGGGAGAACTTGTAAACTCCATATAGAAACGCCCTCAGTGAGCCCAGGACTCAAACCCAATACCTTGTTGCTGTGAGGCGGACATACGAACCACTATGCTACTGTGCCAGTTTTAAAATTGAAGGCAGTAGATGAGCCTATTTATCAGGTTGGATTTCTTTTTTAAGCGTTTACACAAGAAGTACAGCTAGTCTCCTGGAAAACATTGCACATCCAGAAAAGCATGCGTTTATCTCATATCACTTGCACGAGTTGTTATATTAACTTTTAAATATGAAATATTATATCAGTTAAAATTTTTTTTTAGGAAGATTATTTCCCTTTTCCAGAGTGATGCCCTGCGATGGCCTGTTGAGCTGTCCAGGGTGTACTCTGCCCTCGCTCAGAGACGGCTGAGATGGGCACCAGCCTCCTGCATCCCTAATTAGGAATAAGTGGTTCAGAAAATGAATGAATGAGAGTGATTCCATCAAAAGCTCGCTTTCATGCTGGTTCACTTGGACAGGTAATAAGCGTACCACCAAGAACATTTGAGAACACCAACAACGTTTTTGCTTATTGTTTGTTTTGTTTGTTTTTTGTTTTTAACGGCGATTGCAGACTGTATTAGTGCATTATCGCCACAAGCTGGTCTGAAGTTCTCTGCTTTGGTTTACAGACTAATTCAAAACACTCAGCTTACAGAGAGGGCGGGTTTATCAGTGGGTGATGTCACCATTAGCTTAGCTTAACCCTTTTTTTAATCAGTGGGGAAGTGAGGAAGAGGAGGGATGATGAAGAGGACTGTTGACGAAGAAGTGGTGTCACAGAGATGATGTGACAAAGATGAGTGATAATGTCATGGAGAGATGTGGTAAAAAGAAGTGATGCCACGGACAAAGTATGATGATGTCACGAGGGGCTAATGAAAAGCATAAGAGGTGATGGGAAGGATTAGAAGTGGTGATGAGTGGAGCAGTGATTCCAGGAGTCCAAGCGAGGAGACTAATGAGCGCAGGTGGAGTGATGAAAAGAAAAGCTGGAAGTGGCAGAAATGAGGATTCTGTGGGAGTGAAGAATATGTTAGAGAGACAGCACAGGAAGGAAGGAGTGTTGGGGGAATAAAGTGAGAGAGGACTGATTGAGATGGTTTGGGCACATGAGCGGCCGGAAGAACACTTGATGAAGTTGAAGAAGTGAAGAGAAGTGATGAGGTTACAGAGTGATGGTGTCATAAAGAAGAAGTGATTATGTTGATGGCACGTCCACCACACAGCATTCTTTGTCACATCTCTCTGAGACATCACTTCTTCCTCAACAGTCTACTTCATCTCTTCATCACTCCTCTTCCTCACTTCCCCACTGGTAAACATAGGCTAAGCTAGAACTACATAACAATTCAACATTCTCTTTGGCAACTTTGGAATGGTAGAAATAAAATTTGAGACATTCTTTGATTCCATGCAAGTGTCTCAAAAAAACCTCCCACAATTTACCAGTAAATTAAAAAAAAAAAATTGGATGGCTGGTCTGATCGCCTTACCCCGCCCTTTCTTTTGTGGGGCTCCCGCAATCATAAGTGTATCCTCATCAACCCCAAACTCTTGAAGCCCTTAACATGTACCAGTATTGGTCATCCTTACAGCATAATTTGTGCATATGTAATACTTTTAAGTGATGCAGACACTTATTTTAACATAAATGAACTTAAAAAGCACATAACTGCTAATTTTATCCCATGGATTACTAGCGGGGGCTGAACTGTGGGGGTTAGCAGTTTTTTCCCGGAGGTGACGGCTGCACATTGGGCGGAGTTGGCGTCTGTAATGGAGACAGTGAGACTCCTCATTCTAGTGACTCTGAGGGTGAGAATGTTACCAGAATATGCGTGACGGTAGATCCAAAATGGTTTGTGCAGCTAAAGTTTTGCCAACTCAGCTTTCCTGTCGTCATTTGGTTTAGGAACAAAAATGTTTTCAGTGATTTCTGTGCATTTTGTTTGTGCACAGCTCAGCACTGGCAGACAATGTGTTATGATACACGGGTCAGTGACGTAGCCCTGCCAATCCAACGTGTTGATGTCACTACCAGGCTGGAACAGAATAGGGGTATATAAACTTATTCAGTGCTCACTGACCAATAATTCGTGTAGAAAATACAAAAACTTTCGAATAAAGTTATTGGCTGTTCTTACCATACCCTCATGATTGTTATCTAATTTTTCCAAATAATTGGCTGCACCCTAGGTATGATGGATGTGAGTATGAATGGTTGTGTGTGTGTTGTCCTGCAATGGTCTTGTGAGCTGTTCAGGGTTCTCCCTGCCTTCGGCCAGAGCTGGATGAACTCTGTGTCTCTTTGTCTCTCTGACTGTCCTGCCAGTATGTCACATGACCTACACACTCTGTGACATCATGTACTGATTTAATTTTTTTCCCCCGCCCACAGAGCTTTACACACTGCTTCTAGTTACATTTAGTCATGAAATAAAAGCTTCAGTGTATACTCATCCTCAATTTCCATCGACTAACTGAACACGGGTGTGTATTCACTGATCTGGTGAACCCTTCCATGAATAAATGTGTTTAATTTGTTTATTTCTGGAAGGATTCTCCACTATCAATGCTTTGTAACATTCAGAGCTAATGCTGTCTTCTACTTTGTCTGTAACATGGCATGGTGTGTGTTGTTTTTTTATTTTGTTTGTTTGTTTTTGTTTTGTTTATTGAACATCGAGAGAAGAAAGCCCTTCTTCGTCATGGTCAGGGTTTTAGCTCCGAGTGTTTTTGCTGCAAAATTTATTCTTATAATATTCTTCCTTGAATCTGCACTGTTTAGGCTGTTTTTGAAGGTTAACTTTCTAAAATGTGTCATTCCAGAAGTTCCTGCCACAGTCTGTAGCTAATGCTGATGCAAGTTGCCCTGGGTTTACACTGGGGGACGAATCGTAATGAGCGTGGGGGTTTGTGATGATCTTGAGGGAACTTGGTGGATTCGTGATGATCTCGCTGACCGTGGTCAAATTTTTGACTGTCACGAATTTTGCTGTGTTTATTATTATGATGTATTACAATTTGATGGCAATCATGATAGAATGTGGGAATCGTAATAGAGTGCATTAGAGCTTAACAGACGCTTAAGAGCCTTGGGGCGCCATCTTATGGGGTCTTGATGAAGTTGGAAACGCGATTCCTTCAAGTTTTATCTCTTGGATGCACTCTGCCTCCTTTTTATACCCCAATCATGCTCTAAGCATGCTCACAAATCTTGCAGCACCACGCTGTTAATCAGAGTGATGTGGCATGTTACAGCCTGTAGACTTAACTGTAGAGATCATCTACCTATTTAAATATGAAACTTTAAATATTAATACTGTGTGTGTGTGTTCCGTTGTTTTATGAAACGTTTTATCTAATATATTTTGTATGTGTGTCACAGATGGACCTTTTCCCAGATGTTCAAAAGCCGTATGTGGTGGAACTGATAGAGAGAAGTGAAGTGAAAGATTTAAATGTGTAAGCATATATATTTCCCTTTGTGTTTTGTACTAATGTGTTTCTCTGTCAGCGAGGGGTGTAACAATACACTCCGCACAGAATTCAATTCACTCATGATGCTGGCTTCATGATTTCAGTCCGATTCCTCTCACAGACTCTTGAACAAAATTGAAATAGAAAACACTGATGACCAAAAAACAGACTTATTTATTCTCAATTATAAATAATGTGGAATAGTGTGCATTTTCGACTGTTTTAACTAAGTAAGTCAAAAATTGCGGTGAATAGAATGTTTACCTTACAAACAAAATGAATGATAGGTTTAATAATCAAAAGAATATTATATTTTTAAATAATACTAACATTTTTGACTGAATAAACAAAGTCTGTCACAGGAGAAAATAATCAAGTATCAGAAGAAGATGATCAATGATTAATGACACTATATGATGTAGTGTGAAATAATAAGCTCTGTAGTCCTAATTTTAACTCGAGACTGAGCTCCAAAGTCGGCTAAACTGCTTGAATTCCATGTCCTTTTCTTCTTTAACTGTAGATTACAGCAGTTGGATGCTAGTGGCACCTGACAGCCTTTAAATACCCCTTTTTAACTATTATAAAAGTAGTTGTAAAATATAAGTAATGTATAATGCACACTGGTTGTTGTAAGAGTGCTTTCTGTTGTGAGGTACAATCAGAAAGTTCCTGGACCATTACAGTAGTGAAAAAAAGGCAGCACTGCTCTGTCATGTGTGTACAGCAGGAATGCTGTAGCATTAACTCTTATTAGTTAGCGTGTCATGTGACCTCATGTTGTTCACATCGGGACCTGTTTTAAAGGTGTTTTTGACAGCGTGTGCCCATTCACGTCTGGGATTTTGCTATGGACCAGAGGGCAAACATAAAACTGTCAGACAATTGAAATCAACCTCTGAAATGTTTCAGCATGTCTACTGGAGAGAAGCATCGAGCCAACTAGGTGTTTTGAGTGTCAAGAGGGGCAGAACATTGTGTTTCAGTGACATGCTGTCCATCCTGAAGCACAAATGTCTGTCAACACCCAACTAGGCTGGCTGCTTTATTGCTGTTGGCGTGCTGAAGCATGTTGGGTTTTTGTTGCCGATCACAAATGCGCAGGTACACATAACACAGGTCCCCATCTTGAAAATGCAATGTCACACAGCATACTGACTCATGAGTGGCTGCATGTGATCGTGCTGTGTTCCGTTCATTGGTTACAGGAACAGTCCCAGAAGCTTTTGATCGTACCTTCTATTGTAACCCTATGGTTTGAGCAGATTGGGACCTCTGGTAGTGCAAGTGTATTATATGGCTAACTAGAAATATTCCTGAAGAAATTTTGAGATGTGGCTGTAGCTGCTGCCGGGAAATACGTGAAAACTGGTGTGCTGAACTGTGGAACACATAAAAATTCCTCAAAGTTTACACAGGTTTCTAAGTAGCTGTGGCAAAACAGGTGGTGATAAATCAAAGCATATATGCTTTGACTGTAACCATTATTGTTGGGTTTAAGCCAAGCTCTATACCAGGGCTACTCAATTCATTTGGAATGAGGGCTGCGTCATGAAAACAACCCAAAATAAGGGGAGGAGAGCAGATACCTCAAAAGGAGAATGGTCTGTTACACTAGGATGTAGGATGAGGGAGGCGGGGCAAACATGGTGAAAAATAACTGTGTGTGTGTGGTCTGAAAACCAATTCAATTGTAGTCAGCTGATATTTCCAGGTGTTTAAAAGCTTTATACAACAATCGATCCAGGTGAGCCGTATCACAGACATCTAGAATTTACTAACAGACAACATCCACTTCACACAACTGTACCAACAAAAACAACAGGAGTGTAGTATGGTATTAAATACAACTATAACAATATATGAGCGAATAGTAATATTATTATTCAGAATAGATAGAAAAGCAAGACTTTGAATACTAAGAGAAAGAGGAAAAAGAAAAGAAGTGAATAATAAGACAGAAAAGTTCAGTTTTATATATTACAATTAAAAAAAGATAATGTGAATATCAACACACAGGCATAATACTTTAACTGCAATATTCACCCTCTTCATTAATCAATTCAAATTACTAGTTTGATGAACAGAACTGATTTAGTCACCAGCATTTCACATCTAATGAGAGAAGTGAGATTTTTTTATTTAGCGTGTGTGTGGGAGAGAGGGTTAACTGTTTTACCGGTATGGGAGGAGGAAGACCTAGAGACCGTGTGTGTGGGAGAGAGAGAGAGAGAGGAGTTGATTTTTCAGAAGAGGGGAATACTCTGTTATTATTATGAGTTCAGCGTGAGTTGTAGCTGTAACAAAAACTCGTTCTAGTTGTGTGTTTAATAAAACACTTGAGAGTGCAACAATTTGACAAATTCACGGTGCAGCTGTCAGTCAGAGGCTCGCTATTTAACTAAGTGCTGTTGACTCCGATGTTACGTGGTCAGAACCGGCACACATTTTCCTCTGTTTTGATGTAAAATTTATTGGTGTAGAGTGAAAATTATGGGAGTAGGAGCGAGTTAATTCCAAGATAATCTTCTGTTCCACTCTGCTGATGACATCACGCACTCTAGCCCAGAACATTCCATGCAATAGACACTTATTATAAATACTCAAACAGACTCCTTATGACACTTGATCAAAGATTAAGAGAAAAACGTAAGAGGTAGCAAAAAGCCATTTTGACCATCGAAAAGAATAAAAAGAAAAATAAAGAGCCCCATTTTTCTGGGGTGAATAGTATTAAGTGTCTGCTCTTAAGCAGCCACATAATTAATAGGAGTCTTATTTTCATGATGTGAATCACACTTTTCCATGATACACACGCATGTTTTGTTTGTGATCCATTGTTACATCTCTAGTATCAGGTACATAGTGATAAATAAATAATATTTATTTTTTTTATTTTTTATTTTTTTATCAGAATATGCAATATGCTGTTGGAGAACCCAGACTATCCGAGGAAAGCAAACTCTGCATTAACTCAGAGAAGTGTACTCCTTGAGACAAATGACAGTGAAACACAGGTTTGTATGAAGTTTTATGTAAAGGAAAAACATGAAGCAGGAGAGATAAGACTGGTGAAGGAAACTAGTAGGAACTAGCCAGTTTCATAGACATTTCCTAACATTAAATGCACCTATAAACCATTCAAATATTGAAGACATTTACAAGTATATTTGTTGGCAATGTTTGTTTGCTACATAATCCGCCAACTTGCACTGCTGTCTGGATAGGCCTGTCATGGTGTACAGTGAAGAAGGATTGGGTAATCGATTGCGTCCTTGTGAGATTCTTCGGATATGACACTGTACCGGGGAGCTTGCTGCTGCTGTGCTAATAAATAAAGATGATGCTATAACAGCACAGACAAAAATAGCTGCAATTCATTATCTCCTCTCTCATTCAGACAAATTGTGAAATCCAATCACAAGCAGGCTCTGTAGACACATCCTCAATGAAGTATGAACATCTGGATGTCTCAGTAGTGATCTGATCACTCAGGGCACATGTTAATAGAGGAAGTGAATATGCTCATGTTCTTATGCTCTGATCAGATCTTACATTACATTATAAAAGCATTGTTTTTCTCTTCTTTAGGAAACTGAGAACTATTTTGATTATTTGAAATTAAAACATCTTGGCCCAGAGGTTACAATGCAAGCTGCAGAAATGCTGATGGGAGATTTCAAAATGCTCAGCTGCCAGGATATCAAATGGGCGCTGAATTGTCTCAAAGGACACTATGCAATCACCCGCAAGGTACTGCACACATTGGTCCATCAGTTTCACTTAAGCATGTCCTACTCACCATCTCAAACAAAGTGACTTTTGTGTTTTGTCATTCCTTCCACACCCCCAGGCCTTATATGAAGCCCTTAAGAAGTGGCAAGAAAACTCTGCTGACCCCTCAGGGAAGAGGAAGAAGAGGAGAGAACCAAACGAGCGAGCCTTTATCGAATTTAGATTTGAGCAAGGTGACTACCTTCACATTTCTGTACTCTTTCATGTGGTCAAGATCCATCATTTTTTTTTGTACTACACAATCTACAGAGTTTTCTGAACTGATATATGTTTTACTTTTACATGTATATCACTCCGGTGGCATGGTGGCTTAGTGGTACCTCATAGCATGAAGGTCCTGGGTTCAGGTCACAGGCTCAAGCCTCCCCATGACCCAGTAGTATTAAGCAGTTCATCAAATGTATGAATGTCAATTATTTAAAAAAATGATAGCTGTTTGGTGCACCGATATAATGCGTGACTATCAACCTCGAGATCGCAAGTTTGAATCCAGGTTGATGTCGCAGTCCGCACTCAGGAGTCCATGGGCACTAATTGGCTGAGCTGTCATGGGCGGAATGGATGGCATACGTTCCCCTGTCACTCACAGTGATCACCATCCAATCTGTGGGTGTATGTGAGCTTATTCGTACAAAAGGGATGGATAGGCAGCCTTCAAATGTGCATGCGCAGCATTCCTTTAAGAGGCGAGTGGCAGGATTGCATGTCATGGAGGGGGCATGTGCATGCGCACACCCCTCCCTGGTTGGTGGTGGTTGTACTGTATGTGATAGAAGTTAACACTTGATGGGTGGGAATTGGATATGAATAAAATTAGGGGTGAAAAAATGGAGAAAATTCTTAAAAAAGGAAAGGGGGAAGAAAGAACATCCATATCCATTGAAGACACTCCACATAGTTCTATAGTTATGAGCAAAGCTACATATGGGTAGGAATATGAAAGAATTAAACGTTTACAAAGGGAAATGATGATAAGTTGACATAATCTATCATATCTGTTAGACACATTGTTTACCTAATTTAACAACTGTCATGTACACTAGACTCCCAAAAGTATGTATACACATAAACACCCATGTGTATGCTTTTGAACCACCTGTGTTCCAGAGTTATTCCACTTCTGCTATAATAACCTCCACTCTCTAGGAAGACCTTCCTTTAAATTTTGCAGCATGTCTGTCGGGATTTGTGTTTAAGCTATAACGCTGTTAGTGAAACCAGGTACTGATGTTTGGCAAAGAGGTTTGGGGTGCATTCGGCATTCCAGTTCATTCCAAAGGTGTTCATTGGGGTTGAGTTCAGGGTTCTGTGCAGGACACCTGAGTTCTTCTACTCCACTCTTCTAAAACCATGTGTTCCTTCAGCTCACTTTTGAAGGTATAATGTAGTAAATCTCTGTTCCTGTGTGGAATTTAATGCACCAAACTGTGCAGTTTCCCCAGACCTTTACACTCCACACTGAGGTTTAATGCTGTGTATTGTTTTTCTGAATTACTTTCCAGGTTCCTTTAAACTGAAGCGGAGGATGTACCTTCTCGAGAAAAACCGGAGATGGTGCAGGAGCTTGGATATGCCGCTCGAGTCTTCTCTAATGAAAGAGCTTCAGTTTTATGAGCAGAAGGCAAAAGAAATGGCTGAGGTACTTAAAAAAAAAAAAAAAACAAGCAAATTTTCATTTCCTCTATGTATTTACTTTCAGATCAGTAGGAACACTCCTGTTTAAAGGAATGTATTTATCAGGATATGAGGCATGGCTGAAGGATTTCAGACCACACACAGATATTGTCATGATTGAGATTTCATTTTTGCTTAAAGTATATACTACACAGTGTTTGTGTGTGAGTGACCTTGACCTACTTTCCAAGGTTACAGAGGCAAAACTGTATATTAGGTTTCCGGACACTGTGCATTGAAGCTGGGGCTTTCAAACTTGCTGTGCTGTTCTATATTGGCATATTTAGGCGGGAGCGTCTCGACCCCTGTGGTCTATTTTTATGTTTACTTTTATACTTCCTGGAAAACAAGCTGAGGAAAAGGAAATAGTTTAAAAATAAAACAAGTTTATGTTTAGATTATATTAGCCAGCAGATGCTTATTGGAGAATAGTGTCCATGCTTTGATAGTACTGATGATACATCCCATGATTTCAAAGAAGTGGCTAAAAATCCATGGTGTGTTTTATTTTTGCTTTCAGCATGAAGATTTCCTGCTGGCGTTACAAGTGAATGAGGAGCAGTATCAGAAGGTAAGCCTGGCATGCTTACTTTATAATGATGTATTTGCTTTCTGCTATTTAAAAAAAAATCATCAATGAGTTTCTATAGAAAAGCCTCCTTTAGGATTAATTTTTCTGTATCCAACTCTTTCAGTTGTTACTAGGGATGCACAGTTATGGCAAAAAGCATAATCCAGAATTATTGAGTCAGTATTGAGACCATTGTTATTTAATATGATTACTCACATCTTTAGAAACATCATGCATTTAGTGAACAATAAATATTTTTATTATTAAATGTCTGTTTATCCTCAGACATCCACAAGGACAATTTAAATATAAAAAAATATAATTGATTATTATTAATAACATGTAAAATCATGAAATTAAACACTTTATCACAGACAGAACTTGTTGATGTATTTTATATCTTGAAAAAGGAAAAACGTAAGAAAGTGATATATAGAGAACAAGATAGTCGGGTCACATGGTGTGACGTCAGCGTTAATGCTGTGTTATAAATAAACACCTAATGATGTTCTTGTGTTATTGAAATGTTCTCTAAACCTACGGTTTCTAAATGGTGTGCTTTACATGTCGAGACTAAGATTGCGTGTTTGGTTATGTCATTTTTATTCTCTTCTATAAACAAGTTATTAAAATGAATTCATCTTGATATACGTAGGATACGTGTATGGGGTTTGAGAGGTCCCACCAAAAACTTGTCAAGTAAGGGAAATCATTTGGGAGCTCCGCTTTTAAGCACTGCCTAAATCTCTATATTAGTATATACTACACATGCACCTCAGCAAAAAAAAGCACACTAAAATTACCTTTGTTATGATTTATTTATTTATTTTTAAAAATCAGGATGGATGCCCAGTCACAGGCAGGTGCAGAGCATAAGAGCTGTGGAACTGTGTCTCTTTAAACCTTTTACAGAGTTGTAGTATTGAAAAGTAATGAAAAGCAAACCAACTATTTTCATAGTTTATATTTACATATTTTAACCACAACACTGATGCAGGTCAGATGAGGTCCACGCTTTGATTGAGCCAATAGCTCTGTGTAGCTAATGGAGTCTTTCCTTGTGTAGCTCCTTTTTTATTTTTGCATTAAATCAATTTCTGGTGTATTCCGTACCAAAGCATGCATGTTGTCATGACTCCACAAGGGGCTTGTCATCAGTAAACTGCAGCTCCTCCTCATCGTTGAATGGATTTTTACAAAACTTACACAGAATCTTTGGAACATAATGGGGTCATTCCATGTCAATTCACCTAATTTTTTTTGTTTTTCACTTTCCTTCTGAAGAGGAACAAAATAATCATAAATATTTTATATGAGATCAGAAACTGATTTTTTAAAATAAATCAACACACGTAATATAAATTAACACAGGTAAGTGTAAACGAGTCACCTCAGGATTGCTCTGTGTTACTGTACTGTCACCACCATCAAAACAGAATAATGAAATAATCACGGTACTTCTTGAGTAAACTGTTTGTGTTCTGGCTGAGTCATTTGTGGCCGTGTACTTTTCAGGATGGTCAGCTGATAGAGTGTGGCTGCTGCTGTGGTGAGTTTGCTTTTGAGGAGATGACCCAGTGCAGTGATGGCCATCTCTTCTGTAAGGAGTGCCTAGTGAAGTACGCACAGGAGGCTGTGTTTGGATCAGGACGGGTAAGACATGAGCAATGGTTGGGTATGAGATACAATCACAGGACTATGAATTAAAGATATGTTTACAAATAAAATTGTGTTCTATGGGACGTATTTCTGAAATAATTCATAATTTTAGGAGGCAAATTTATGGCTGGAGAATGATAGCCCTGGGTATCTCTGGAGATGTACTATATTCTCTTACAGAGACTGCCATACTGTGTGCAGATCATATGTTCAGAATTCCTTAGTCTGATTGTTGGCTTATTAGAGTTGCTAGGTTTTGCCTAACCAGAAGTACTGTATCTAAATATGTGTCTCACTAGGTACTTCCAGGTTAATATCATGTTGAATTATGGGAAGTTTTGCAATGAGGGGTAAAAACCTAATAAAATCCCAAAAGAATCTAAATCAGTTTTGACCAAAATGAGACTTACTGGATTTTTTTACAGTAGAGCAGGACATGAGTTCATACAATTATCTAAGATTACAAGTAAATTGATTAAAATGTGGTGTTGTTGTTTAATAAATTTATTTTAAAAAAGCACATAAAATTAAAGTGGTCATTTTATTTAGCATTTATGGAAGGAGCTTGGGTTATAAGATGTTTGTACCTCATAATGTTTTGCATAGGTGGTCAGACCTGGACAGTTTAAGGTTTTGAATTTCTCTGTAAAATAATAAGCTGTGTTTTCTCAGAGAGAGGGGGTGGGGGGAATTATATGAAACCAGTGCCTGTTGGTTCACCACAATTCAACTAGAACATGACTGAAAGTGTCAAAACATTGCCTGGCATTGGGGAAATCACCATACATGCAGAATTAAGTTGTATTCATTCTCGTTCCTTTGAAACCCCCATTGCTTTTGTGGTGAATGTGTTTTTCTACCTTAAAAAGTTTCGATTTCAGACTTGCTTCTGTTTTCCTTTGTTCCAGAAAATGACACCTTATCCACTTCTGTCTAACTTTATCTTAATTAATGACTGGACATGTTTAACTGTAAGCATGTTTTTTGTGTTGCAGTCGGAGCTAAGCTGCATGGAGGGCAGCTGTACCTGCTCCTTCCCAACCAGTGAGTTGGAGAAAGTTTTACCAGAGAACATCCTGTGTAAATACTATGAGCGGCAGGCTGAGGAGGCTGTGGCCGCTACCTGTGCAGACGAGCTGGTCAGGTGTCCATTTTGTAACTTCCCTGCTCTCCTGGACAAAGAGATCTCATTGTTCAGCTGCCCCAATCCCCGCTGCAGGAAGGTATGTGTGTACAATAAACATTTCTGGTGCTTAAATGGATGTGATTAACAAAAAGAGCATTACACACACGAGATTGCTATTAAACATACCTGCATGCTACTGTGTTTGAACTAAACTATCTAAAGGTACTTCTCTGAACATGAACCTTCTGCACTTCTGTCGCAGATCCTCTTCAAACACATTTGAATGAATATTGTGTCACAATTCTAGCAAAAATATCCACTTTCCTCCAGAAATGAACAGAAAGGTGCAATGTTTTTACCCCAATAAAACATTTGGCCAGTGGTATAGTGGTTAGGGTGCTGGGCTCATGATGGAGAGGTCATTCTGGTTCGAATCCCTGTTAGACCCCCACCATGGTAAGATTTCTGGGCAAGGTCTTAACCACAAGTGTGCCTCTGTTCACCTAGCAGTATAAATGGGTACCAGTAAAAAATACTGGGAAGGAAACCTGCGATGGACTAGCGTCACGTCCAGGAGGAGTTGAACTCCAAGTTGTTTCACGCAAGAGAATCCGGGGATAAACTGATGAGCTAGTTGGCTCAGGTGTAAAAGCTCAACAGACTTACCTGTTGTTGTTTTTGTTTTTTTTTTACAACAATGAAGACTTATCACACTTATCACATCCCGCACAGCACTGCGTTCTCTCAGGTCCTCTAGCACTGCTAGACTGGTCCCTCCTTCTACCAAGAGTCAAGGGAAAAATGCACCTAAACTCTTCTCTGTTTTGGCTCCAAGGTGGTGGAATGAACTTCCTTTGGATGTTCGGACAGCTGAGTCACTGGGTATCTTCAAACGACGGCTGAAAACCTACCTTGTTCGGCAGTACTTAGACTAGCACTATGTTTGTTTGTTTTTTTTTTACACACACACACACACACGCACACACACACACACACACACACACAAAAACCCTGCACACAACATCTATCCACTGAGTTTTTGTCTGATGGTATACTTAGTCTGTGTCCTGACAAACCAGTATTAGAATATATTCACTGAAAGTGACTTTAAAGCACTTCTGTAAGTTGCTCGGGATTAGAGCGTCTGCTAAATGCTGTAAATGTAAATGAAGACTATTATATTAAGATCTTACTGTTACAGTAGCCAGAGATAGATGAGCAGATACGTGGTCAGAGGTCGAAAAAAATGGGCTTTATTTACCTGAAACTGGAGTAAACAGAGAAAAGACTGTGAGGAAAGTGAGGCCGAAAATAAGAACAAAATCACACAAACTGTGGGTAGAGTTCTGGATCTCACGACCGAGTGCTCTGTGTCGGGAATATATCTGTGATGGTATCCAACAAGCCTGAACTGGTGTACACAAGCATGTGAGCGCCCCCTGGCGCCCGGGTGTCTGTATACAGACCCACAGCCTGCATGTGCTGCCATGTTCTTTTGACTCTGAACATCATTTTCATAACATAATCAACTGTATTTCATGATAAATATTGTTCTTATGAAGATGTCCAGAAAAATTACAATATAATTTTTTAGGTGTTATCTCCCAGCCCTACTTTTATGGTTAAAATGTAGCTGTTGCAGCTCTTCAGTCGTCATGACTTATCGGGGAATTTGAAATCAAGGAACGTTTATGTAATTAAACCTTGACTGTCCACACAAACACAAAAAAGTTTCTACATGTGCTTTTCACGTATGGACATGAAACATGCTACATCATTATTAAAACAAGAAATCTTGCTTTTAAAAGACAAGAAATGAAATTCTACTGAAATAGGTTTTTAATATTAATAATAACATTTTCATTCTGTTTCACTCCACATTATATTGAAATCTGTATTAATGTGATGTACAGATATAGAAACATACCGCTCCCTCCCTGTGCATTAGTTCTTTTCACACTTTAACACAGTGTAATGGGAATGAAAGCATTCACACACACTTGCTTTGAAAGCTGGAATGTGTGCAGGTTGATTATCACCTGTATCTCACAGTTTAAAAAGGTGAAGTACCTGGTGAGAGATGATCAAGTGTAAAACCATCAGAACTGTATTACAGAGAGCTTTAAGTAGTCCAAATCCCAACAGCTTATTGACTTTTATGGAAAGGATATTAAAATCACTTTAACTCAATCCACATTACATATACAGATACAGTGTTGATTAGTTTTCACAAACAGTAGTTCTGACAGTGGTGGTTATACAAATTATTGTTGTAAAATATTATAGTTTCTGTATTTAGGGTTCTGTATGGAGGATGTGCTACATAACCAAAGTCTAATAATAAAGGGATTAGGAAGCAAGCTATTTAACCGTTTAAGTATTTTAATGCATACCCAGATGATTTCAGATTTTTTTTCCCTTTCCCCTCCTCCGCATGATAAATGAGATTTGTAGATTTGTATTTTAAAAAATAATGGATTGTCATTTAGAAAAAAGGCTAAAACAGGATGCTTTAGTAATACATTTGAAGGGCTCAGAGCCATAACTTGCTAAGTCACAAATTTGTGATTTTGAGAAAAACACAAATAACCTGATTAAGTCATATTTATCATATGATTTGGGAATTTTGTTGCAAAGAAGCTGCAGTTGTCTACTTTGTAGTGACTTTCAGCATATGGGGAACATCTGGACCCCTCTGGTCTCCTTTTTTTTCTTTGGTCTGGAAAGTGCTGTCTTATGTAAACTAATACCAATGTTGGGAAATGTAAGATGATTTTGTACTGAACTGATAATGTGGAAGTCATTAAATCAAAAATGTTAAAGTTTATTCTTAGATAAGACATTTGTGCAGTATTCTTGATCTGGTCCAGGTAGACCGCTGTGTGGAAAGTACATGCAGTAAATGGCCCTCAGTGTTTCTGTTAGAGATGTTGCTTCTTGTTCTGTGGAATCTCTTTCCTGTCACTAGTTGGTACTTTGGACTATAGAATACCTATGTGATGCCTGGCCTGCATGATGATTAGTGCAGGGCAGGTGAACAGACTAATGAGCTTTCTCTACTGGCAGAAAATAAAGACAGGAGCATTCATTATATCATTTGTAGAAGTATGCAGCACTCAAGCCTTTAAAAGCTTCATCACTGACTGAACTACTGAACTATTCAGCACTGCCCAATTTTATCAGAATTTTAATTAGACAATAAAAAATTATCTTGATTTGCATATACTTTTTTATAAGTGCTGTAACTGCCATGCTGTTGTGTGTGTGAGTGTGTGTATACGTGCACGCGCCATTGGTTTTGTTGTTTTATCTGAGCAGTGTGTTGGGAGGAGATGGCTGGAATGTACCAGGCAGTGTTAGGAAAAAGGAAGCTGTCTTTGTATAAGCGATACTGCATTAGCAGCGCATTGCTCAACCCAGTCCCAGTGAAACACAGAAGAATGCTGGCAAAAGGAGAGTTCTCTCCTAATTCATTCCCATTTGTCCTCCCACTCTCCTACTTTTCATTTTGCTGCAAACATCTCCATGGCAATTTTTAAAAAAAAATTTTAAAACATTTTTAAAAATTATTTTACAATACATATATTTGCCCCCTGGGTGGCAGTGTTGATCCATCATGAGGTTTAGTGTTGCCTCGCCCAGCTCCACAGCTGCCACGGATTACACACTTCCTCTCTAGTCATCCTCTCCAACCCCTCCTGTAACTTCACCCCCAGAGGAGAATGAAGGAAAGAGCGGGAAAAGAGCTAGACACACTCCATCAGCACGGTCCTTGGTCAGCTACTCCTGGTCGATGTAGTGCTATTAGGACAAGCCTCCATTTTGTTGGTGCTCTTTTGGTCTCTTCCTTTTCTGCATGTCACAGGACAGAGTAAGAGGAAATGGAGCACATCAGGGTCCAAGCCCACTTTCTCTTCCTTTTTCCTCACCTTTTCGGGTAGGCTTTGTGCCGTTCTTGTCAGTTAAGAGAGCCTATTGCCATGAAGTAGAGTGAGCTGCTCAGATAGATGTGAGTCATGTTCTTTCAATGTGATGATAACCAGACATGCAAACTGCACAGAAGATCTGAACTCGGTGTGGTGTTTCCCTCCTTAAAGCTCTTAAGCTCCAGTGTTTGTCACATATACTCACTCTTTAAATGTTTAATGGGATCTCATTGGTTGCTACTCTTCCCTCTGTGATGGTTTGTTTGTCTGTGGGAGCTGGCAGGGTCTTTACTCAGATACCGGAGGTGTATATAGAGCACTGAGCTTGTAAACTTTCCTATCTCTGAACTGAGGCCTTCCTCGTGCTTTGAAGGAAAGAGTTATACAACTATCACTCATTTTTGCCCTTAGGCCAGCCTCTTTCATCTACTACAAGCACCTGATTGGCCAAAGCCGGAGCCTTCAGATTTCAAAAGCCCTGTAGTTCATGTTTGTCCCAAAAAAAAAAAAATTATTTCCTTTTTTTCCCCCATTGGTTTTCATATTTATTAAAAAAAAAAAAAAAAAAAAAAAAAAGCATATCGGATTTTTGAACTGTTTTTTTGGGAAACAGTCTTTTCTAGCATTCTACATTAAACCTTAACTGGTTTCTAGAAAAATTCCATAAGTGCAGGAAAATTTGTATTTGTAAGCTTCGGATTTATTCACCTGAAATGAGAGAAATATGTGATGAAAACGTGAAGTCTTGTAACGTTTCCAAGTTGCTTAAAAAAAAAAAGATTCTATAGTTTTTTTCCCATGTTTTTATTATTTCCTTGTGAGCTGCTTACTTTTTAAGGCAGCAGTGTTTGGTTGAGAAGCTTGCTGATGAGATCTTGTTGAGACATGTTGCTCAATTTGTATGGGTTTTGCCTTGCAGCTCTGCCCCAGTAATTCATGAACAATGTGAGCCAAGCAACACACCCAATTTCACAATGAACTGTACACATTCAGCTTCGTATTCTGTCATCTACTAGTGTGTGTGTTAAGTATCCCCCAGGCTGCTACAGGCCAGCACTATTACAGAGTGAGAGAGTTGACTGATTGCAGCGGCAGCAGCTCCCCAATCAGACGCGCTGCTAATGTCTTCTTCTGCCATATAAGGTCTGATGCTGCTGCCTACTTTTTTGCTGGCTGTGTGGAAATGCTACAGAAGAGCGGAGAGACAGAATGCTTTTGCATGCTGAGCAATTTTAACACACTGCGTACATTCATTTCAGGCTTCCAGACTCAGAAACCTGTTATAATGAGACCCGTGAGTCGTGTGTCATCGTCGATCAAGGTCATGATTCCAACAGCCTGATCGCCCTGAACTATTTCCCCTCTTTATTACTGACTGCTCTGGTGCATTCTGTGGCCAGACGACTGATCTTTATTTACAGGAACATGTAACTGAAGCAGAAGCCTGACAAGGTGTTTGTCAAGATAAAGGTTCTGGCAGTTAGAGACATTTTCGTCTGGTTCAAGAAAAACAGTAAAAAATATTGGGGTGGGTTTTTTTTTTTTTTTTATAAGAAATAACATCCTGTGTGGTTGAGATGGTTCCTGGCACTTTGATGTTCGCTCTTGGTGCTAGCTCTGTGATAAACACTGCCTGCTAAGTAAGATTTTAAATAATTTTGCAATTTTTACTCTTGTTTTTAGTCATGATCATGAAATTTGCCATGTGGTCTTCTTCAACATTCCCGTGGAAAAGTTGCAGCCTGGTAGTTTTCCACTCTGATCTGTGTGACTCCTGAAGAACGTAGGTTGGCAAGACAAATTCTGAGACCTATTTTATGTAGAGCCAAACAAATCTGTTGAGCTCATGGCCATTGGTAGCTGGAAAGAAATCAGTATCAGAGCCAGAACTTAACAGTGTGTGCAACTTGGTAGAACTTGGCTGATCAGGAAACGAGAGAACGAAACTTTAGGATCTTAGAAATGTTTGACTCCACCCTATCTCCGGCACACTCTGAACCACCCAGGAAGTGCTTGTGCAGCTTAGAGGTGTGTTTCTTCACCCTTATGATGTCAGCGCTGTATTTTTAGTCATGCTATATAAGTGAAGGTGCCAGAACGTTAATGACTCAGACACTCAGCCAGGTTTGGTGTAGTAATCATCATCTTCATACTTCTGCACTAAAACAAGCATGATTGCTAGGTGGAGCACAGTCTCTGTCAGTCTAGTCACTGTTTTTATATTGAAGAATTATATTTTTACCCATGCTAGCTATACAGGGATCATAGCAGCATGATATTACTGAACTCACATCTATTAGATTTTAGAATAGACTAAATAATCCATCCAGCAAGATACTTAAAACTCCTAACTTGGGCAGATAGTCTGTGTATTCCATGAATTTAAAACATGCCTTTAAAGCAAATGCTGTTACACACGATAGGTTTTGCTTAAATATATGTACAGTTTTTGGTTCCAGAAGAGCTTTAAGCTTCAAGCAGTGTCTGCAGTTAAGAAATTGTGTGGCCCATTCATTCTTTTATCCACATTATCCTTATCAGGTCAGTAGTGGATCCAGAATCTCTCCCAGCTATACTGGGAAGGAGGCAGGAATATACCCTGAAACAAATACCAGTCCATTACAGGGCATCATGTACACACTCAATCATGCCTAAGGGCAGTTTAGCATAGACTTCTTATGTACTGACTTGTTTTCTGGAGGTGGAAATCTTCGAACTCAAAGAAAAACCTTATGGACATGGGAAGAACCTGCAAAACCCGATTATGATAGGTTTTTTTTTTTTTTTTTTTTAAGAAGTAATAAAAGGTCCACTATATAGGATTCAACCAACTGAGTGCCCATCCCTTACCCCTCCCTGTCCAAGTGTGTATTGTTTTTTATTTTTTGTGCTATACTGTATTAATCCCCCAAGGGAAATTATTGCCTCTGCATTTAACCCATCCAAAGTGAGCACACTCACAAACAGTGAGCACACATACTCGGAGCAGTGGGCTGCCACACACGTTGGGGCGCCCGGGAGCAGTTAGGGGTTAGGTGCCTTGCTCCATGGCACTTCAGCCGTGAATGTAGAGTAAGAAAAGGTGCAGCTCACTCCCCCCACCGTCACCCATTTTTCTTGCTGGTTCAGCAAACCAGTGACCTTTCGGCTCCAAAGCCACTTCTCTAACCATTAGGCTACAGCTGCCCCCATGTATTACTGCATGTGGTGGCCGTCAGGTGACATTAGCATACTTTCAATACGTAGATTCTTTTACATTTCATCTTCCTTCTTTATTATCGCCTTCCTCACTTCTTTCCTTGCAGACATTTTGTCAGTTTCTGATCCTGTAGGCTCAGTGGAGGAGGAGCTGCTCTGAATTTAAATGTAAAATCAGGATCAGTGTCAGAGGCCTTATTTGGCCATGTAAGTTAACACATACAAGGAATTTGTTTATGGCTGTATTGTTATACTAAAATATATAACTTTAGTATATATTTCTATCTATTATATCATTACTATAGTGATTATTTAAATAATTACCCTCCTTATATAATTCTGCTAGGGAGATACCAAACAGATTCCTTGTATGTGTTAACACTCATGGCTAATGAAGCTTGACTCAGATTGTGTTTTCAGTGGGTTTTTTTTATTTAAAAAAACTACCCTTATATCTTTATATTTTTGGTGTGGAGGGGTTTAACCTATTATATCATGGATAAAATCTTTGCAGACCCATTCACTGTGTTCTGTACAGCAATCTACTAATCAAGCTTTAAATTGCTGCAACTGACCTGAGCACTTGGCCTTTGTGTCTGCACAAATCTCACTGTCATCAGAAATACTTCTTGTTTTAAGAATTTCATGACAACTACTATCTACATCATCTTTTTTTTAAATAGGAAAGTACCAGAAGTAATAAAACATTTGCGTTTTTGTCTTGTGAAGGGGAACTGACTCAGAACAAGCAAGCCTGAGTTTGTTGCATGAACACTCCACTTAAAATAAAGTACTAAATCAGAAGTAGATGTTCAGAATTATTGTCGGAGGATCTTTCTTATTTCTGGAAGAATTAGGTGGTGGCAGTTACAAGCATATATGTTCCTGTGTCCCTATTTAGTTTGGTGTCCCACTCTTGTGGTATGTTTGATCTCCAGCAGGGGGCGATCCCTCTTCGGTTTACTGCTAAACTGCAAACCATCCCGCCCATGTCTTCCTCTGTTTGCCTGGCCATTGTCCCAGTTATTCAAGAAAAGACAGATGCTCAGTAATGGAACTGCTGATTACTGCCTAGTCAGTTTTATTTTAAAGCCTAGCTACACTATGTTATGTCTGTGAATAATGCGTTTATAAATGCAGAGAACTGATTAATCCATTGTCTTTTTTATTGTAGCCATGGGTACATGTGCTTCAAGTTCATTTTCCTTTGCCAGTATTCACCTGAGGTGCCTTTACACAGGTACAGGGGGTCTCCCAATGATTACTCCCAAGCTGTCACATGGCAGGGGGTTAGACTTCACTTCACCACTGTCTTTAAATATTGATGTCTACCAGCATTTATTTAAGGGGAACGGTTACCAGGCAACCCAGCACAGTGACTGTAGGGCCCTCGTTGGGCTGTGTGTGTGTGTGCATGCGCACGCCCATGCCCACTTACAGCTATGTGGCAGAGATAAAAATAAAATGTTTATTTGAGAATTTATTGAAGCTGTCTGAGATGAACATATAGTACAATGTAGCAGTAGAAGGAAAATATAGCGAATGCTGTAGATCAGAACCTCCTCTCACGAATCTACTGCACCAAGGTGGCATGTGTGAACTGCGTGGGCTTTATTGCGGCATTTTACCAGCATCCTGCTTCACATGCTTGTGTGCTCGGGGCTTCATTGAGAGGCAGGGACAGATGTCCTTTGCAGTCAGCTGAAAGGCAAAGCATTGTGGGCAAGCATGACTAAATTGGAACAGATGAAAACTCTGTCTCTAGGCAACCCAAGGACAAGTGCAGTTAGACTGCTGGTCCTCTTGCTGCACAACTATGCAGGGTAGGGTTGGTGTGGTGGTTTAAGCTTTGTTTAGGCATCTGCTGTACTATAATTCTCAATGCTTATACACAAATCAACCCCAGTCCTCTGGCATTGTTCCTTTGTCTGAACATGTCAAATGGATACCTGGCTGCCTCATTACTGAATTGTGTTCTTATGATATAGCTGGATGGGTTTGTTTGCTTCTCTAATGCGTTTGTTTCTGTTCCTTGATCCTGTGGGGTTCTCTTCTAATAGCCTTCCTTTTAATATCAGAGGACTACTAGGATATAAAATACAAAAGGTTATAGCTCAGACACAATGCTGGGAACCTGAGTGGCTTCCTCTTGCACAAACAAAACTCCACTGTTCATTCAAACGAGTAGTAAAACAACTGGCCAGCTTGCCCTTATATATAGCTGATGACTTTAACGCAGAGTGTTGTTTGTGTCTCCCTTCCTCAGGAGAGCTGCCGGAAGTGCCACGTGCTGTGGAAGGAGCATGCAGGAAAGACATGTGAGCAGGTGCTGGAGAGAGATGAGATCCGGCTCCGGGTGACTTTGTAAGTGCTTGTCTGTTTAAAAAACAAACAAACAAAAAAAACCCCATCCCATATAATAAATAATTCAGCATGGAGTACTGCAGGGCTCATGATAATGTAATGGCTAATAAGTACCCTACAAACATGAGTTTAATAATTATCCAGCCATTTGGGTAGGTGAAGTCCTTTTGGTAAAGGATAACAGAGGTCTGGCTAAATATGCTAAAATGGCCGGACACTTCCTGGTCTGGTCAGGATGTGTAAAAACAAGCCTTCCTTCCTGCATCTGGTTAGAGGAAACAGCAGGACCAGAGACGGCTTATCCTGTTTACCTTGCACCCTTGACACCTTTTTTTTTTCCCTCCAACAGGAAGTACACCCACAGGGTGAATACTTTCTTTTTTTTGTTTATTTGTTTTTTGTTTTTAAGCAGTCTGTAATTCTACTGATAAAGATTATTTGCATGACACCTCCTGTCCCTGGTGTTGTGTAAACTAGTCTGTGTTTTATGTTTATGTCTTATTCTGTAGTGAGGAGAGGATGACTGCGGCCCGCGTCCGGAAGTGCCATAAGTGTTCAATGGGTCTCGTTAAGTCTGAGGGCTGCAACCGAATGTCTTGCCGCTGTGGCGCTTTCATGTGCTACCTCTGCCGTGAACCCATCAACGGCTACAACCATTTCTGCCAGCATGCTCGCTCACCTGGTGCCCCCTGCCGCCAGTGCAAGAAGTGCTCGCTCTGGACAGACCCCACGGTAAAGTTGTCATGATTTCATTTAAGGCATTTACAAGAGATAGCAAGACCCACCATACAGCCCTTTTCTTCAGACAGTTTACTCTGAATTTTAATTCATGACGGTATCACCTGCTAACCCCATTTCCAGGAAAGTTGGAATGTACTTCAAAATGCAATACAGACCAAAATCTGTGATTTGATCATTCAAATGAATATTTAGTTGACAAAAGAAAATATTTTCAATGTTTTTACCAATCATGTCATCCTAATTGTACTTTGTTAATGTAAACAAAGAATTTGTTGCCTGCAACACACAACACCAAAAGTTGGGACGCAGTTGAAATTAGAAAAGTTTACAGAATATTCAAGTAACAGTCTTGGAGTAATTGATTGTGGATGAGGGTATAATTGGGTATAAAAAAAAGTATCTGCAAAAGTCTCAACCTTTGCGAGCAAAGATGGGTTGAGGCTCAGCCCTTAGTGCCAAAATTCATAAGAGAAATGTTCACAGAGAATTTAGGTCTTTCTAACATCCTCATAATGTTGTGCAAGGCATCAGAGAATTTAGACACTTCTTAGTGATTTAAAGGAAAAATTTAAAAACCACCGCTCGATGTGTGTAACCTTTAAGTCTTCGAAACTGCTATGCTGCTGTGACAAATATAGTCTCATGGAGCTCTAGAGTACTTTGGAAAATCATTGTCACCTAACAGTTCACCACTGCATGCAGAAAAGCAACATGAATTTGTATTATACAAGGAAGAATCCATGGAAGTTCTGTGGAGCCAAGCTCATCACTGATAGGCTGCAAAATAGTGGAACAAAGTGCTGTGGTCAAAAGCCAACATCTGTGATTATATTGGGTGCATCAGTGGCTTTGGCATGGGTGAATTTTATGTGTTGGTGAAAGTATCATTGACAAGGAGGCATACGGTGTATTGGGACTTTAGAGATAGATGTTCCCATCAAGGCAACATCTCTTCTCAAGAAGTTGACACCTAGAGTATTTCAGCAGGACAGTGCCAGTTCTGATTCTGATTCAGCTGAAATAGCATGGCTTCATTGGCACAGAGTGTGTGGTTGATTGACCAGGTGTCAGTCCAAACCTGTCTCCAATGGAAATGTATTGCACATAATAATGAGCAAGAGTCCATGGCCTGTTGAGCAGCTGAAGTCTTGTAGACAACAATTTCTATTGCAAAACTGCAGCATTTAGTATCCCCAGTTTCTAAACAATTAAAAAGTGTAAATAAAAGAAAAGGTGATGGAATACAATGGTACATGCCTCTGTCCCAACTTTTGTTCAGGGTTGCAGGCATCAAATTCTTACTTTTGTTTACAAAATATATTCAAGTTGGTCAGTAAAAATATAAAAAAAATATTTTTTGTCTTTTGTCAAAGGTTCTCATGAATTAACAGAGTTTGTTTTTTATTACATTTTGGAAATATTCCCACGTTTCTGGAAATGCGGTTAGTAAATTGGCATCACATGTAACTCGTGGCATAATTCACACTGGATCAAGAAAATATTTTTCTTGTTATTGATGTCCTTTCATTTTTTAATAAGGTCCCATAATGTACAAGTGAAGTAATCAGTCTATACCCGAATAGTGGGTTCAGTTTTTCAAATTCCTGTACAGGTCCATACTACACACATTTGATTATATTTAGCTCTTGTACCAGCAGAAACTTTCTGCTTCATTCTTCAGATCAGCACCAGGGCCGTAGTCTTGTCAGTGGAAAAGGGTTATCTAAGTCTCCTACAGCACTCCTTGGTATTTCCCTAAGCTCTCTTCAGCCAGTGTGTTTAATGTTCAGTGCTCTGCATGCAGTCTGCTCTTCAGGGTTTGTATTACATAGTGCAGTAATATGATACATGCCACTGCAGAGCTTTACCCATTGTGCTAAAGTGGTTGTACTTTTGCATAAACATTTCTGGATACAGGTGCAGTTTGTTCCAGATTTTGCTGGTCATATATAATGCTCATTTGACAGCAGCGTATGTACATTAGAGCTCATTGAACTCCTGAATAGTGGCTCTTCTATGACAATAAGCAAACACTCCATGTAATTTATGCTCAGCTCTGATCCCTGAGAGTGTCCCGGCCTGTGCATGTTAACACTAGCTGTGAGCTGCCTGTGTAGTGGATAGACTCTGATCCAGCTGGAGCTTCATTTGCAAACCAGAGCTGACCAATTACCACAAACAGTTTTTTGAGCCTCGTCTTAATTGTAAATATAATTAGATCATTCTTAGACTCTGAATTTAATTTGCTCGGCAGAATGAAAGTGACCACAGCTTCATTTATCAATTTGTATCTTCAACAGTAGAATGCTTGGACAGTCCATTAATGATGATGAAATATTAGTCTGAAGTGTCTACGTAAGCTTTCCTAGTCAGTGCTTGAAGTCTAATCTCAGTTCTTCCACCCCTTAGCCCGTACCCCTAATTTTGAAGTGCGCTTGGTTTAGTGGCCTTAGAAAATGGAGCTACAAAGGGTAGGGGTTCAGATATGTCCCTTGAATTGGGACATCACTGATTACACTGCCAGTGATAACACATATGTAATACACCATGGACGAGGCATTTCCATTTCAGACGGTTTTCATAATGTCAGCCCTGGGTGCGTTGGTACTACCTATAAGGGCTGTAATCCATTAAATGCAGAATAGTAATATAAACCGGCTATAAAGCCAATTTTATGATAGTGTTATCAACAATTATAGTGACAAATCATACTAAATTTGCAGGAAAAAAACAAGATTCATCTATTGACAATAACCAGGAAGCCTGTTTACACATCAGCTATTCACACATCAGCAGTACACTGTCGATCTGCCTGTAGACATTGTGAAGCTGTACTGATCTCAGATTAGTGGGGAAGTACAGAAAATATGCTGCAGGAACTTTTCCCAAGCATGTGATATAAAAAACAACTGTACTGTCACTCACAAATCTCACACTGTAAATATTTATTTTTCTGAAATGTTTATAACCTCAGTTAGATTTTCCTTTACATCCACAACTAAGATATTCTAGCAGGTTTTAACATTTTTGCATGATTATTTGCAGAGACACACTACGTTTGTGGGCTTCATTTCCTGCACTGATAGCCATGTTGAATGTTAAATACCTCTGTTTACAAAGCATTCTGGGAATTTTCTTCTTTTACTCTGTTTGAAGTGAGAATCTAAAAACGTTCCATGAAATGATGATCAGAGAAGTAGGGCCAAGTGTTATGGCTGTGTGCTCCTGAGATTGGGATTGAGCCTCAACTTGTCCTTAAGCAGTAGATACGTACATTGTGTAAAGTGTAATGTGAGATTGTATATGTTTACTCATTGTTCATAGTAAACACATCGAAGAGTTAGTTTCACAGGAAGAATATCATGAAGCTTTACTTCTACTTCTGATTAGAGATTTCTGAACCTAGGGCTCACAAAAACAGTTTATTCCTAAATCTTACTCTTTCTTCCATGGATAATCTCACTTGGATGCTGTAAATTTGTACCTCCAGAGCACCGCTCATACTGAACACCTGTAAACACACTTAGTACTGTTTATCTTTGCTCTTCTACCTGTGTAAACTGTAGTGGCTTTATAACCCCACTGTCCAATTTCAATCACAAAATAATTTTTTTTTGTGCCTGGTTCCTCTCAAGGTTGCTTCCTGTTGTTTTTGGATCAGTCGTGACATAACTTGCTAATAAAATTTTGTATGTTATTATATGGGGCATGTCACCATTAAATGAGTTACAATGGTCAAAAAATTAACATATTGGATTTTTAAATTTCCAGTTATCTATCTTTTAAAATAAGGGCCATTTGGTTCAGCGAATCCAGAGAAATTAGCAAAGATGGCAAAACTGAAATTAATTACCACTCAAAGAAGCAGCAGGAAGGCGTTAAGGATCATTAAGGATCCCAGCAACCGACTGTTTTTCATCCAGCAGGCCGTCCCTGAGCATCCCATCCAGAATCAGCAAGATCAGAGTATACTTTTATCCTCAAGACTTCATGATATTTAAAAATCTGTTGATCTCTTGAATCATAATTGTCACGTTGGTTGTCTTGAGGATTTTTTGTTTGCCCAAATGAAGCAGTTTATGTTTACTAAAACCTACATGTTCTAGTCTTTAATCAGTATTAATGGTGTCCCTGTTCTCTGATTGGTTTGTCCTTATCTTTATCCCCCTTTAGCAAGACGATGAGCGAATCATTCAGGAGATCCAGAAGGAAGGTGAAGCCGAACTGAACAAGAAGAGCAGTCAGTCAGGTGAGGGCTTATTGACTCAAACATCCCGCACCCTCCCATCCCACCCTTTCAGTTTTAAGTTATGCCTGTCAGGTTTTTTTATGTGTTGCTACAGTATATGCATCAATTCTTTGGTCTCATTCAGATGCCGCTGGTAAAAGAGTGGGTCCTCCTCCTGATCCCACCCCTCCAAAGAGGATACGAGTGGAACAAGCTCCAGCCCCCAACGCTGCTCCACAGGCTGTACGCCCCCCTATGTTCCTCCCTGTGCTACTGCCTGGCCCCCAGCAGCTCTTCCTTCAGCCTGTTGCTGCTCCCTACGTGCCCCAGCTGCCCAACATGCCCCCACTCAACTACAACATTCCCAACGGCAACTTTGATTTTAACATGCCTATGCACTACGGCCCGCCACACCGCTTCTTTAGGCCTCTCTGAAGGGTCTGTGATACCGAGAGCTGCAGTTGGATTTAATCATGTGTTGCCCCAGACTCTAGTGTCTTATAACTGCAGACCCTTACTATTTTGACTTTTTTTTTTTTTTTTTGGATTAAGTTGTTTTCAGGAGGCCTTTTTTTCTAGAGTGTAAAAAAATTTAATAGGGAATCCTACCCAGCTTGCTTCTTCCTGTTTCTTTTTTTCTTGCTTTTATTTTGGACAAATCACTGAATGTTTATATACACACACACACAATAATCTGTCCAGCAGCTTTCTGTTGAATAAACTATATTGGGTGGACTTTTGCTTGTAGTTTTGTTTTTGGTGTTATAAGACACGGTTCTCAACACGAAGGGTTTGAACATAATAAAAGTAAAGCCACTAGTTATTTCTTAAAGATGGGTTGTTAGGGCTTGTCCTCTAGGATTATCAGTGTCGGAGTTTTAATTCTTTTTAAACATTCCCTCAGTTTTAACTTCATTGTTATGTTGAACTTTAATACATGCATCCATTTATGAATGTGTATGTGGCTAAAACCGGTAAAATGCTAATGACCACTTTGACTGTTGCAGATCTTTTCCTTGCTTGTGCTTATTTTTTGAAGATCACCTTCCGCCAAACATCATTTGAATCATTGATATGAATCTAGTTATACACTGTTCCTCTTTAGTGTCTGTGAATTTTGTTTGCATGTTGATCTCAACTTCCTTTTATGCTGTGTTTGAAGAAAGAAACGTCTTGTTTGAGATTTCACCTGTTTACTATGTAAGGAAAGAAACACACCGGGGCGTTCTGATGGTAATGGTATGATAAGGAGTGAGACGAACCTGAACTTCATTAACAGCTTTAAGTTATATATTTTCCAATTTGCTCATATCCCAACATGTTTTATTCTTCTTATACAACATCAACTAATTATATATCATGCATTTCAGCCTGCTATAGTTATAGCTTTTAATGTCACAGGGCTTCTGCAAAACTACTTAGGTCTTGTTAGCTCCTATCCTTAATGTTCTCTTAGTCGGCATTAGTAAGACCAAAAAACACATGTTGCCATGACACCATGAATTCCTCAGTCCTGAAGACTCTTTCATGGTGGAAGATTGTTAAATAGCACCGCCACTGGAGATGTGCTGTTATTGAAAACAAATCAACATCATCTGACCAATCTGATTGGAGAGTACAGCAGTGCCATGGTATTAGAATATTTAAAACTATGTATTTGTGTGATGCCATGTCCCAGTGCATCACCGAGATCGAAACATCACTTCAGTGCTGTAACTCTACTACTGCTCCAGAGACCTTATTGATTGTCTTAGCAATGTGCGATTGTCCAGGACAGATTGGGCTGTGTGACTCCAGACTTCCTGTGCCTTCATTGTGGCTCCAGGCTGTCTCGGTGGCCCTGCAGAGAGCAGCCTTCTTCAATTCAGGGCCCAGATAAAGAACAAGCAATGAGAACCTCCACCTTCCACCCTGGGACTTCAGCACAGGGGAGTGTAAAAATTTGAGTTGCAGGCCTCTTCAAGACCTTTACGGATCAGAATAAGGACACGTTGTAGTTCTGTACAGCACTGTGTTATACTTCAAAGTAGAGAGCTTTGTCTGGTAATAGAGAGCTACATTATTTGGCCCCCAGGTTATGGGCCCCTGCTCATCATGCACATGTGTAGGATTTCATTAAACTGTTTTCACCAAGTTGGAAGCACAGAATTGTGCTGTGGAGTTACAGTTTCCCTTCAGTGGAGCTAAGACACCTAAACCTGTATCAGCACGATGATGCCCCTGTGCACAAAGCAAGCTCCAAGAAAACATGGCTTGAGAAGGTTGAAAGGGAAGAACTTGAGTGGCCTTAACCTTTTGAATGAACTGGAATGCCGACTAAACCCCAGGCCTCCTCACACAACAGGACCTTATCACAATAACACTCATATCTGAATGAATCCAAAGCGCCACGCCCCAGAGTCAAGTGAAAACCTTCCCAGACGTCTGAAGCTTATAAAAGTGAAGGGAAAATGAATCTAAAAGTTCAGCAAGCATATAAACAAGAGTGTAATGGTCTTCTAAATGACTTGACAAACTTGATGGTGTGAACTGATATGTACAGTGATACTGTCTTATATTATTTTATAGTCTTCTGAAGAAACAAAATAACACCAAGCTGTTTTTACTAAGATGGTACGGCTAATGTAATATTTGAATAACATTTGTTAATGGTTTTTATAATTATGTATTTACAAAGAATATACATTGGGGGAAAATGTGTATTATCTCATGTTTGAATTTTATTCATCAGTGTACTAAAATGTGTTCTGAATTGCCTTGATGGAAGAAAATGGTTCATAAGTAATATATTAATGCCATGTCACATTTTTACAGGTTTTATATGTTATTCGTTTTTGTAATTGAGTTTTTAAGAATTTTTTTTTAAAAATATCACATGTGAGAATACCAAGATGTTAAATACAAGAAATATGCTTTTTCTGTTGCTGAATTCTGAATCCTACAATTTTGTTCATATGCTAGCATGGCTATTTGGGTATAGAACACACACTGAGCAGAGGGATTTGGTCATTTATCTACAGATTACAGGTAAGCCAATCAGAGGAATGCAAAATCAAATTATACATATATATATTTTGCCTCAGTGTTACTTTTAATGTTTGTGGATCAGAATGCCAGGTATTCAAACCCCACCCAACTGCCTCGGTTGGGCCCTTGAGTAAAGCCCTTTATCCTCAATTGCTCAGTTGTATAAATGAGATAAAAATGTAAGTTGATTTCGGTAATGGCATCTTACAAATACCATACATGTAAAAAAAACTAATTTAAGTCCTTCAGCTTGTTTGCTTATGTTTTATCTGTAGAAATTAAAATACAAATGTGGTATTGGAAAACTCTCATTACACCCGAGACCATGACAACAAGGTCTGAGGATTAACTCAAACCTGGAGCTTAGGTTGATTGTAACCATGAGGTGGCTCAGTTTGATATTCTGACTTCCATCTGTTTGCTAGGTCACAAGGTTATGCCTGCAGGTATGGAGGGTCCTGAGCTTGGCAGCTTGTTCACCGTCTGCTCACTGCCTGAGAACGTCCAGAAACTGGAGTCCTGCCTTTCATCCTGCAAGTCTTTCCACTCTTTTATTGATTATACAAAAGCATATGGGCTTAGAGAAGTGTGCAGTTTATGAATACCTTTCCTTAGTTAAAGGCATGTGCCTGTTGTTTCATTACCTCCAGTTTGTGTTTGTAGGGCTTCTTATTGCTCTGTCTTTATGTATCAGATGTGTTTTCTTTTTTTTTTCTTTTTTTTCTTTTTTTATAGAAGTCTGGAAAGTTTAACATTTCATCACTCAGTGAAAAATGTGACAGGAACAGTTGAGTAACTCACTGTTTAGATTTAATTTTTAATTTATTTACCATTCATGCAGCTCTCTTCTGAGTAGATATTTTACCATCTGGAGTAGTATCCTTTATGTGACATATACATTATAGATATGTTTCAGAGCCTCCCCTGTCCTCCCTCTCTCTCTCTCTCTCTCTCTCTCTCTCTCTCTCTCTCTCTCTCTCTCTCTCTCTCTCTCTCTCTCTC
>JAQMYF010000001.1:40956345-40973054 GCA_030014195.1 Neosilurus mollespiculum
CTCTCTCTCTCTCTCTCTCTCTCTCTCTCTCTCTCTCTCACACACACACACACACACACACACACACACACCTCCTTCCTGGAGAGGCACACATGGCCAATGTGATTCTATTAGTGGCCATCATATGCTCTCCTAATGATGCTTTGGCAGGATAAAGCTAATGTCTATTATGGAGACGTCTGCCTACTCTGGACTGATATAGTAACGGTCATAAGAGGCTCCTGAGCCACCACCCCAGTGCCTCAGGGGGTGGTCATATGCAGCATGAAGCTCTTTGATTAACTTCCTGGGGTCAGACATGTGATCAGTGCAGCTGCTGCCCATATCTTAGATGAAGAATCTCTTGACCACAGAAGCACCATGAAGAGGGGAACGAAAACAGTCAGCGTCCATATGTGCACAAAACCTGCTATTTTCATCATATATCCCCAGGCTGTTGGGTCATGCCACGTTAAAACTTTCTCCCTTTCTTTGTGTCGTGAATGTTTTCCTGGTGGTGAATAGTTCAGGTTGTGTTGTTCAGTGGCATTTTGATAATGTCCAGTTGTTTTTGCAGCAGTTCTGGATAATGGCATAACTCCGGCAACCCAGTGATAACCTTTCAGATAGGTTTTTTTAATGGGAGCCCTATGAGCTTATCAACATTCCTCCTTTCCTGTTGGACTTCACTATTTCTTTTCAGCTATAATCCTACAGTAGTATGCTGCACTTTCTTGGTTTAGTTAGCTCCTAAAAATCCAATGCCAAAGAACACAGCACACATCTGAACTCCATCTGCACGCTGATCTACTGTAATTAAAGGACAGTAACTTTGGATCAGAGTTTAGTGAAGAGTGTAGTGAAGTCATGGTCAGCCTCTCCTGTTCAGACGTTGCAGGATCTGATTTAGATAATTACTGCGAGATGTCTGTTTCCAACAACCATCCACCCCCTTTCTCTCTTTTTAATGCTAGAGCCTACATCTGTCTCCCTTTCCATATAAACACACATGCGCACACACACACACAATCCAGTCTCTTCAAATGAGACACTCTTGGTTTCCATGGAGACCTTAGTCTATGATGGCAGCCTGCCTGAAGATTATTTAACCCTTTCAATGGTTTTTATTTATTTATTTATTTATTTTTCCTGGCGCTGACCCCTCCCCAGGAACTGTCTGGCTTTATAGCAATCACATCTCTTGTATTATCACTTGTTAGAATGAATTGTAGTACACCAATGATCGGATTACTACTGGAACATAATTTGACATGATTAATCATGCACAAATATACACACTGAACATTTGTATAAAAGTCACTCCCATCTGTTAATTTTCTTTTTATTTCATAATGAACCAAATATCCGTTAAGCACTCATGTCACCAATGGACACATGTCACCAATGTATAGTGCACATGTTGCATGGACCACTGGGAGCTGGGATAATTAACCTTGCTAACATTTCTAGCCCTGTTTTTGGACTCAGTGCAAAGTAAAGCTGATTAAAGGTCTTCTTTGGTGGGTGGTTCTTTATTGGGTTAGGGGTCTCCCGGGTGGAGGAGGGGAAGAGGCTGCGTGGTCAAAAATGCCTCCCAAGTTGAACAAAACCAGTTCAAAAAGAAGGAAAGAAAGTCTGGACTTAACTGCTATCAATTCATCAATTCAAATGATTTTTGTGGTAAATGTATTACGGTCTTGGATTAGATGGTTGTAAAGTTAAATCCCTTGCCAAATGTGATGAATGAGCTTGTAAACCACAAGCCAACCACTGCCCCAGCAATGATTTGCACAAAGGCTTCATTGATGAGCAGAACAGTGGCTAAATATATATATATATATATATATATATATATATATATATATATAAAAACACTGCTCTCATGAGCAACCTCAGTCCTGTGGAAACACACCCCTCTTGACTGGCCCTGAGCTTCAGGAGATAGATTTCCAAAATAAACTCAGGAAGGTTCAGTTGCATCAGTGAAGTTAGAAGGAGCTTAAGAACAGCTAGCAGACTAAACCACTTTAAGTGCCACTCCACAAGCTACACTTAAAAAGAAACAATTCCTCACAGGTTCTTTTAATAGTTCATGGATATTTTTTCCTAATGGCTAATATATTATACTGAGAAGTTTATTTGGTGTGGGAACAGTGCAGTGACCTAGTGGTTAGCATATCTGCCTCACAGCATGAAGGTCCTGAGTTTGAGAACCAGGCTCGAGGGCGTTTGTGTGTAATTTGCAGGTTGTCCTTGTGTGGGTGGGAGTTTCATCCGGGTATTCTGGTTTCCTCCCACAGTCCAAAGACATGCACATTAGGCTAATTGGCTGTTCTAAATTGCCCCTTGGTGTCGATGTGATTGTGAATGGTTGTGTGTTTTACCCTGTGATGGTCTGGTGAGTAGTTCAGGATGTACCCCACCTTCGCCTAGAGTTGGTTTCCCCTGCCCATAGTAGGAATAAGTGGCTCAGCAAATGAGTGAGTGTTTGGTGTGAAGATTTTACCATTTCATGAGCTGGTACACAGGATCGGAACAAACGACAAATCCACGCTTCGAGTTTCATAATCCAATTTATCTTTTTTGTTGTACCCATGGCACATGAAGAAAAGCAACCATAATATCAAAACAATATAAAAAAAGGAAGTCAGTAAAGTTTTACAAAGAATAGATGCGGAATGTTGTATTTTTTCCAGTATGACCGTAAGGCACAGTCATTACCACTCCCTTGTCTGCAAGTATGTGTGAGATCTCAGTAACTACAAACCCTAATGTAAGTACTAATTTATTCTACATTGCTAATTTTGACTAATGAAACATATAATAATCAAACATACAGTTGCACCATGCTCACTGGTTTGAGGCACATTGGAAAGTGATAACAGCACCAACTGTTTATTTTACTGGAATTTTTTATTTATTTATTTTTTAATCAAACCAAGCACATCATTGGAGTCAGGAGTCATTGGAGTTGGTAGAAATTGGCAGGATAATCTGTGGCCAACAAATGATGCACCTGGTACGTAGCCTACACATAAGAGCATCTCCAGTTAGAAATTTTAGCAAGTTTGACTAAAATATCAGATCAAGAAAATTTTACAGAATTTAACTGCCAGCCAAAGAATGTGTCGTCAAATCAGGAGGTCAGGGACAAGTCCCACAACTAATCCATTTGTGGTGCTAACTCTAGTTATAATTTATTATAAGCATTTAATAGGAGATATATATATATATATATATACACACACACACACACACACACACACACACACACATTATATATTTTGTGTAGCTTTTTATTCCTAAGCTTTGTTTGTCCAAATTGAAAAAGGTATATGATAATGTCTGTGCCTTTTAAATGAAAACAGAACCGAACAGTTATGTTATTTTTCCAGTTTAACAGTTGTGCATTTTCGAGATTAATCCAATGCTGGTTCCATATATGCAGCGAACACAGACCCTTCCACTTTGACTCATCAAGGTAGGACTTTACCATAAATATAGTGTTGAACCTGCAACAACATACTGGATCGAACAGATTAGAAACATCAGCTTCATATCTAAACAACACTAACAATCCACCCCTCAGATGCAGTTAACACTTTTCTCTCCTATTGGCATTAGGATGTGTAACCAGACTTGAGATGAAGGGCTGTATTATGCCTCTTTTCACAGTTTTTTCTTTTACAGGGAAATGAAATGTCATGGCACAAGCAAAAAACACCCAGTACACTGTATTACATACAAGAGCATAGCCATACTTCTGGAAAAAAAACCAAACAAACAAAATAAAAACAGCGTTGTCTTCAGTGCCAAGAACAGGACATTCCAGTGGTTAAAGGACACGCTTTACAACTGTGTATGGCAGGACAATCATACATCAACATTCGTACAACTACCTATAAATATTGCCGTTAGTCTTCTGGTCAATGGGAATCGAACACCTGGCAATATTCTAGAGAAGGGTAATGAGCAGGAAGGCTAATCCTCACAGGGTTTGACAAGGCATCGTTAAACACAACATCCTCCTAAAACACAACAAATTGAAAGGGAAAGGCTCTTAGAGAACTGTGCAAAGACAAGGAATGAGATCGCAAAAAATCCCACCCGACATGTGTCTCCAAGGAGATCCAGCAAACCTGTGAGAACACTGGGTACACACTTCTCCTCAGACTATGAATCAATTCCAATTCCAGTCAAATCCTTTACAAACCACAAGACATTACCACAGTACATAAAATTTCGAGACCAGATAGATAAAGTCCCTAGAAATTTAGCGCTGACACACATTGATATCTGATACCTATCGAATCAATAGAGCTCTGCTAGTATTCCACGGTATCAGGATGCTGGAGTATGAATATGCTTATTTTTAAAGAGTCTTCACCATTGGAGTCTACTTAAACCACCAAAACCACAAACTCCTTACCCTTCATTTTTACTCTCCTACCCACTTGTGCTCATGGTGAAAAAAGATCATATTTAATATGTAGAAATGATAATAAAAAGAAACAAATAAAAAAAAAAAATTAATGGTAATGGTGATCACTTGAATGCTTCTAATACTCCCACATAGTGGAGCTGTCCAGGCTGTCAGCATTGGCCTTCAGAACTCCAGCATGGTCTCCCTTCAGGTACTTCCCTTCACTCGACTTGATGGCCAACTTGTTGTAGTCACAGAACTCCAGGAAGAAATCGACTGGAGTGTCGCTGCTGCTCACAACTGAAGACTCGCTCCCTACCATCCAGTACTTCCCAGTGGAATCTGATCAGAGACAGGGGTCATCAAATGTTTCATACTGTATGTACTGTTCCAGTTTTTTTTCCCCCCATTGTGGAACATTATAATATTTAGTCTCAAGGCATTAACCAAGTGGAGAAGCCTACTCACCTTGAAGACTGTAGGCTCCATTGCGGAACTCCAGCCCAAAGACATCGTAAGAGGATCGGTTGGAGTCCAGAGTCCCAGTGACCTTCCTGCAGCCGATGAAGCCATGCTCTCCCCTCAGCACGATGATGGGTCGGTTGATCAGCTTCATCAGGAACTCCTCAGACTCTCCTACAGGGAAGAAAGGTACATGAACATGGCAAATGCAGCTAAACAGCCGTCTAGTCATTTCAGACCAGTTATACTGAAGAGCAACAATGCAAAAACAGGGATATCAAAAGAGATTAAGCATCAAATTTACCAAATGAAATTTTAAAAATACCACCCTGAAACAAACTTATATATATATATAAAATAAAACACAGAAAATGTGCTTATGCAAAAATCCTTTCCTTGTGGACAACCTTTAGTCAGGTCAGTGTTCAGATGATGAGAAAAGGGAGAAACAAAAGGAAGGAAGGACAGACAGAAGGAAAAGGAAGGGTGGATGGATAAAGATCAAATTTACAAATGATTTTATTCACCAATCTACCAGGATATTTTCCATCACACATGAATCTTCCCTTCACACTTTATAAACAGGCCAAAGGTAGAAAGGATTTAGGATCATGTTTTGTGATCTTAGCTCTTTTATAAATCATTTGTAAGAATGTTTAGAACAAAAACGCATTTCTATATTTTTAATTCTTTTACACGTTATAAAAAGATTCTTCACACAGTTTCACAGCATTTCTGAATTCTGCTGGAGGCTGAAACTCACCTGCAGAATCAATGCTGGCGGCTAGCTGCCCGTTCTTTTTGGCCGCCACATACTTCCCATTGGCAGCACGCAGGGTAATTTTTGTTCCTTGCCATTCGATATCGAAATAACAGTTGGCAGTCCTGATTGCAAGTAAATGATGAGATACAGATAAGTGTATGATCATCTTTAATAAAAAAAAAAAAGCACCTGGTAAATAACCACTGACCAATTCAAGCATCCTACATTATTGCACACACAGTTAATGAAAAGCTAGACAACGTTCTATCCTTCCATCCCAGCTAAAACCTCACTGACCACACACTCTCTGTATAAGGGTCTATACGTATAAGATGTAGATGATAATACTGATTCATGCTCCACAGTGGTGGAGGGATTTTCAAAACACACAAATCAATGTTATAAAAACATAGGATTTCCCTCAGAGTGAAGGATGTAGCTTCAGTAGAAACAAGCTGTCCAGTGCTATGGCCTCTGTGATATTTACTTAGCCTTCAACAGGAACAGCATGTCAGTAATATTACTAAGACTGACTAATGGAATGAACTTGGTGACCAAGGCTTACTTGGTAGAAGCAGTACACTGCAGTCCGCAGTTAGCAGTGAGTGTCCAGTACTTTCCAGTGCAGGTCCTGAAAGCACACTTCTTTGTATCTTTACTCATCTCCATCTGAAAGGTCTCTTGGTCACTCTCTTCATCCTGGTTGGCAGACAGATCCATCCCTGAAAGAAGGACAAGCAGAACACCAAGTGTCCTTATCAGAATAATCAGAAGGCTTGTCTTTCAATCAGCAAGAGGAAGAAAACGGATGATTGAGCTGGTTATCACATTTAAATGAGAATGTGTCTGTAAGGAAAGCTGATCTCCCAGATTTCCCCTTTCAGACTTAACCCATTATTTATTCTGAGTATGTCAGCATACTCTTTATTTTACTCCTAAATACATATACACATCTCAATCTGTTGAATTGTGGCCCATTACGTTTCCCACTGAGCAGCTTGGCAGAACAGATTTCTGCTTTCTGAATCCTGTGATCTGTCTTGGTGTGCTACCACTGGTTGGAGTTCTGACCTTAGAAGCCCCTCGTTCCTGCTATTGATGATCCATATGGACCTAAATACTGTATACATAAAGTTGACTTTTCACTGCTGGTGATATCAACTCTGTTACTAAAACGATTTACGACTACGATTACCATTACAGTTAGAAGATAACCCTCATATAGTGAAGTTTCTGCTACATGGGTTGTATTTTTTTCTGGTTTCATTCAAATGAGGATGGGTTTCCCTTTTGAGTCTGGTTCCTCTCAAGGTTTCTTCCTCACATTGACTGATGAGTTTTTCCTCGCCACTATCACCACGGGATTGCTCATTGGGGATGTGTAGGGTTTAGAGAAGAAAAGTTTAAAATTCTTCACCAAATTTATTTTACTATGTAAAGCTACTTTGCGACAGTGTCAGTTGTAAAAAGCGCTATACAAATAAAACTGAATTGATTTGAATAGATGTGACTCAGTCTACCAAAATGTATCCGGTCACAGAGGTAAAGGAAATCGGACCAGCAGTTATATACAGATATCTCCTAAATCATTACACTGCAATTATGTACAAAAGAAAGTCTGCTAGGCCTTTTACAGCCAAATTTGGTCATCAGGCTGGAGCATGTCCTGGTTTCCATAGTGTGATGTGACAAAGAGTTTAATTGCTCCTGGATGGGGCACGAGTCCATTGCAGATTACCGTCTCAGTATTTTAACTGATACTTACATTCGTATTGCTGGGTGGACAAAGGTAGACTTGTGTTTGCTGAGGGGTATTAGCACAGTGGGAGTCTTAATGGGATTCGAGCTCACAACCTCTCAAACAATGAGCCCAGCACCGACCACAACACAACACAAAACGACCACTACACACAATTATGTACACAATACATATGAGCAACCTCAGAGTATATCCGTAATCTCTTTGTTTTTCTCCCAAATACACATACACACAAATCCACATCTTAATCCCTGGAATTGTGGCCCATCACGTCTCCCACTGAGTAGCTTGGCAGAACAGCTGTGACTCAGTCTACCAGAATGTATCCGGTTTACAAAGGCCAAGAAAATCAGACCACCAGTTATATACGGACATCTCCTAAATCAATACACGGCAATTATGTACACAATTGCTCCACAAAAATGAGTCATGCAGTTGCAATCCCTGCAGCACTGCATCAAAGATGACCACATGCCAGATTTTTTTGGGTAAACAGTAGAAATACATTTATACTCTGGATACTTTAGAATTGATTTAAAGACTAACTCTTTTATAACATATGTGCCTGTAGAAATCTGTTTCTGCTTCAAAACCGACTAAAACATCTATCCCTGCAATGGTTAAGTCACAGTGAACAGACGCCTGCTGGCCTCTGGAAAGCAAGATAGAATTTCCACTGAAATATGCAAGCCTGAACGAGCAAGGAAAATAAATGACCACGATGAGAACCACATGGTTGCGAGTAGGAAAAATCTTTATGGCGAACCCAGCTTTAAAACAGTGACTGACCAAAGGGAATATGTTGTTCATTTTTCAAGACCCAAGCAGAGAGCTTCCTCTGCAGCAATTTTTATAAGCCACTGATTGACATATCTGCCCTGCCCCCCCAAAAAAAACAAAACAAACAAACAAAAAAAAAAAAAAAAAAAAAAAAAAAAACACACACAGTCTCACAGATGCCCAGTTGATCTGTCCACACCATGGCAACTGGAGCAAGAGTGCAAGGCTGCTATTCAATTAGACCTCAATGGGATGGCTGCAGATAGCACTATGACATTTGCTGTTATACAATAAGAGGGAACATTGGGTTAAAAATGTTATTTGGACAAGGAGAGGCTACTGCTAACAAATTCACAGCTACTCAGCTGAACATTTGTCTTGTCAGCAGTGTGAACAGTGCTGCAGATGTTATCAATATGGGAGAACAAAAGCAGGCAGGAAAGCATTTCCGTATTCGTGGTGGATTGGTACACTGATCCAAACAGCACCACAAGAAACGAACGAGCAGGACGTGGAAAAGGGAAATCTCCTGATGATTTAACAGAGGAATGAGCTAAAGGACGGATTGCTTAAGCAAGTCACTGGGTTTTTTTTACGAAGCAGAAAGTCCAGCCAGGCGCCATTGTCCTGGTGAACGTGACTGCCTACGAGGTCGAGCAGCTGGGGTGCACAGGCAGCCAAGGCCAGACCACACTGCCTTTGTTCTCACTCAACTCAACCACTCCACCCTCCACATGCCAAAGGAAGAAAATCTCAGCCTCCTCCGAATGCAACTCTGCACATGGCAAACAAAGAAAGAACTGAAGCCCCAATGAACATGACAACCAAACAACTTAACACACTTGACAAGCTGAATTATTAGTGAGGATCACACTAAAGTAGGCCATAAAGCACCCTGATCCCAGATGAGATGACTTTCTACAAGATGAAGTTCCTAATGCAAGCCATATGCAGATGGCAATAAACCTCTAAAGCATAAAGAACTGCAACGCCACAGCAATTCCATCCCAGTCACATCACCAGAACCCAAGACCCCCTGGAAACAAAGGCAACCTTTTTTAGTTCTGTCATGCACAGACCACGTGCATTAGGCTTGATTTCAGCTCAGGCCTACTGACATGTGCTCAACACTAACCAGGCCTGAAATCAAAAATCTAACTCCTGGCATTGAAGAGTGAATCATATACCATCACCCACCCAACCAACCAACCAGCCCCCCATCAACAAAAAAAAAAAAAAACATTACCACCACTTACTGCCCCTGTGCATTATCCCTAAAATCAGCTGCCATGGACAGGGAGGGGCTGGGTCATCATATTCAAACATTATCACATGTCATGTTTCAGCAAGGTTTCTACACAGTCATATCCATTATTTCATCCTCGCTCCAGCCGTTCTATTCCTCCGAGTGGGTTGTAATGTCTGCTTTCGTTCTTAATTTAATTACAACAAACTGGATCCTCCACAATGCAGCAGTTGTGGAATTCCGTAAGAATCAGGCAAGCCTGTGTGCTGACGCTGGCCAGCAGATTATTTTCAGGCTTGGATTCCCTGCCTGCCATCTCAATATTTCACAGGCAGCCTCAGGAAAGAGAGGAAATGTGCAAATACAAAATGGATGCTGCTATGCAGTGGTCCAGCCCATCTCGAAAAAGAGCAAGAGAGACCATATTGAACATTCATCTGCATTTTTTAAAAGAACGAGGGGTGTGAGCATTACAAACAAACTTCACACGCTGCAGTTTCTCTTTTTCACTGGCAGTCGTCCATTAGTTTTGGCCATAACCACACAGGGGCCACAAACCATGGAAGACAGGATCTATAATTAAGAACAGAATGACATATAATCATCGTGGATGAGAGGTATTTTTGGAGAAGTTAAAGCTGGCTAATAATACAGCATGGTTGGTGTCCTGACAAGCGAAATCCCTGCAAATATAATATGATCTACAGTAGAGATTTCTGGGGGAAAAACAAAAAATAAAAAAAATCAGTGAACTGTCCATCCTACCTTGCCTGGTGGACACATTCCTGTCGTTGGCAGCAGTGAGCACGACTTGAGGGTGGCTCTGCTCCAGGACGAACAGCTCATCCTTGCCCACTTTGGTGCTCTTGCCGGACTTCATGGTGCCACTGGGTCCTGAGGGGGCCAGGTATTTCCCCGTCCCGTCTCGGAAGGCTACCTTTCCGGAACGGAACTCCAGCGTGTAGCCGGTGCTCTTGTCGGGCTTCTGCATCAGCGAGCCATCGTTTCTGAGAAACCGGTTGTCTGAGGTCTGCAGATGATATTTCTGCTCATGGAAGACGAGTGTGATGAGCGAGTCTACGCCCCACGGCACGTCGCGGTCAATGGCCACCTCGTCGTCCTTGGCGCTCAGGTGCGCGTACCTCTTGCGCGTCACGCTGAACAGGTTGAGCTGCGGGTGCATGGCGATGTGCACGCTCCATTTCTCCGCGTGGCCCGGGCTCTGCGCAAAGCAGGTGATCCGGTCCTCGGTGCCGCCCAGGTAGCGGCGGTGCGGCTCGGACTGCAGAGACCAGCGGCCGTCATCATGCGCCGTCACCACGAAGCGGCAATCGTCGCTCGGCTCCTCGGCGTCTCCGGTCACGTTCCCGTCTTTATCTGCGGCGATGTAGCGGCCCAGGTGGCTCTTCAGGAAGAACACATTGGAGTCTTCACCGTTCTGCTCCAGCGTCCAGATCTGCTTCTTCTTCATGCTGGTGGCTGAAGCGTTGATCTTGAAGCCGAACGTCTCAGCTGTGAGATATTTGTTTCCACAGTTGATGAGTCCGAACTGGATGGTCAGCATGTCGCTGGTTCCGTTAGACGTCATGTTGGCTGCAGGTCGAGGGGAGTTGGGCTCGTGCGCTGGAGAGGTGAGAGAGAGAGAGTGCGTGTGTGTGTGTGTGTGTGTGTGTGTGTGTGCTGCAGCAGGGATGCCTGTGATGTGCTTGTGCGCGTGTGTCCTGGCTCTTTGTTTGGGGAGCGTCGCCACTCACAGCGCGCGCGTCCACGCGCTGCTGAAGCTTTTATACACGTAAGTGATGTCAGGCGCACAGCCACGCCCACTTTCACCATCACCACATCTGTAGTGCTTTAATAAAAAAAAGACTCAAAAAAAATCTTGCACAACAATACTATTATTGGGGTTTTTTTTTTTACACTTATTGTTATTTTGTTTAAGTTGAATATTGAGTTAGTATTAAATTTTATGTGTTTCTGACTAAAACTTACCAGTTAATCTCCTTGTAAATAAATGATTATTTGCACTGTACTGGATGTACTCAGGGTGGCATGTTCAAGTCCCAGCCTCAGCAGGTGTGTTTCTGTGTGCAGTTTGCATGCTCTCCCCGTGCTTGCATGGATTTTCTCTGGGTACTCCGGTTTCCTCCACAGTCCAAAGAACTGCACAGTAATTAGGCTAAGTGACTGTTCCAAATTGCCCCTAGGTTTGAGTGCGAGTGTGAATGGTGTTGCCACTGAAATGGACTGGTGTTCAGGGTGTACCCCACCGTGCCCAGAGAAGGCTGAGACAGGCTATGAAAGAATGGATGGATGGACGGATGGATTTAACCAGAAGTTAAAGCAAAATGAAAGAAATGCCTTTCAAACTCTTTTGTTAAGCTTGCCTGACCATCGCAGGGCCAACCCACACAACCATGCACACTCACACTCACACCTAGGTTATGGAGTGTTGCTCCCCAAATACAAACTGTATTATTTTTATGATGTTTGCTTCATTTATTCATTCATTCATTCAGTTACCCCGTTTTGGTCAGGATTGTAGTGGCTCCAGAGCCTATCCTGGAAATATTATGCATGAGATGGGAACACACCATGGATGGGACACCAGACCATCACAGGGTACCAAACAAGTTTTCTCTCTCCGGATACTTTTTTCCATTCCTTCACCACCTCTTCAGTATGTAGGACAGTGTGTTCATGGGTCCAGTCAGTGACTACAAACACGGACAGCATGATATCTTCCAAATGGAAGCAACCACAGATCTAGTGCTCCTGCTGGCTGGCTGCAGTGTGTAATTCTCCACTTTATGTTTCTCATCTGTTTCCATCTATAGTGTCTTCGAACAGTTTGTTTTACCTGTGCTAATGTGTGCACAGATTTCATTTTTAACCCAAGAAATTGACTATTCCTCATTATTATTATTTAGATTTTTCCAAAAGTTTTAACCCTTAAATTAGTCCAAGCCAATACCCACCCATCAAGTAGTGCCTCTCTATCACATTACCACCACCAACCATGAGGGGCATAACAAACACATGCCTCCTCTGTGACACATGATGCTGCAACACACATCCTTACGAACTGCTTGTGCATGTATATTTAGGAGCATCCTAACCCACTCGGAGGGAACGTGCTGTCTGCCACCTTGTATGCATGTATGGCTGGTGATCACTTCGAGAGACAGGGAGGTGAACATATGCCATCCCGGTTTCCCATAAGAGCTAATTAGCTTCCATGGACTTCCAGCCGCAGATGGGTGTGTGTGAATCTAGATTTGAACTCCCAATCTCCAGGTTTGGACCTGGAGTGAACATTTAAAATATTATTCTGCTGTATTATAGGAAGGCATGGAGGCAAATGAAGTGATTGGCAGCTTCTGCAACAAAGGGGGCGGGCCTACAATATGGCTGTATCTACCTGACTATTTAAGCAATTGTTTTTGCTCAGTGTTATAAAACATGTCAGTAATTCTGTCAGGCTCTATGTTTATATCAGTCATAATGTGAAATATGAGCAAAATATTGAATGTTTAACCCAAAGCAATCCCACTCTGTGAAAGGACTTTCCAGTGGGATGAGCAGTTTTGACTTTAAAATGAGTTCGGCTTCACTGGTGAGTGGGAGCGAGAGGAAACAAAACCCAAACTGTTTCTCTACACAGAGATCTATTCACAAACTGAGCACACGCATTGCATGGTTCAGGAAGATACAGTCAAATAAACAGTAGCTCCATCCAAATAATACTGGCATCTGTCGAGTCAGCGAATATATGCCAGAGCTGATAAACATTGTTTTTTATCAGTATCGTAGAGTTCACTGTGGGATGAACAAATTAAATGTAAAGTGTGAAACACGTAAGATTTACTGATGCTAAACTAAGTCTGTAAAAAGATGTCATGCAATAAGTAGAGTGAAACAGTTTTATGTAATACTCTGTGCTGTACATAGTTAAATATTTTGACTTGTATTACATCAAGAGCGTTTTAGGATGAAAAGTTATTGAAAAGTAATGAACAAGCTGTTTATGAGTACTGCAGGAATGAGAGTTATTGTTGTTGTTTTTTTTACTGAAAATTGCATACTTTGTAATGAAAGGTATTTGCAAGGGGTGGGATGAAAAGTTCATAGGCTGACCGTGATGCAATAGCCGAATTTGGCCAAATGTGGTTTATGTTATGTAGTTTGATTATGGCTATTCTATTTTCACTCTCAACATCTTTCGAGCTGACCTAACTTTTCACATCTTTTTCTTTTGAGTATTATCGTAAGGACCATAAAATATAGTAAGGTAGATACAGTTCATCAAAATAAAGAAAGATTAAAGAAATTTTGGGTTCCAATCTCAGCCAAGGGTGCTTCTGTGCAGCGTCGGCTTGTTCTCCCCATGCCTACTTGGGTTTATCCAGTTGGGGTACTCAGGTTTCCTCCCACAGTCCAAAGATATTAGGTTCATTGCCTACTCTAAATTGTCTGTAGTTTTTAACCCATGTGTTTGTCCTGTAATAGACTGGAGACCTGTTCAGTGTGTTCCCCACCTCTCACGCAAAGCTAGGATTGGCTCCAGCTTCCCCCATAACTCTGACAGAAAAGTGATACAGATTATGGATGAATGGATGGATCTCTCACCAAGGTGGTTGTTTATATATATTTTTTTAAAGTACACCTGTATATGGCCATCTTCTTTTCAAAATAAGATGTATTGTTTTCAGTTATTATTCCTGAGATACATCTATAAATATTTTATATCTGCTTTCCATGACTATTCATAATCGGTCCATCAAATAATATTATTATTAGCTGATACAGTAAATGTAAACATGTTTTCAGTGCCTATGCTGGTTTCCATCCATGTCTCAGTAAGGTGGATTAGCTGTGCTGAATTGCCCCTCTATGTGAATGAGCATGTGAATATGTGTGCATGGCATCCCACCCCGAGAGTATTCCCACCTCATGCCCAGAATTCCTGTAATAGGATCTGGATTCCTTCCAAGCCTGACCAGGATAAAATGGTTACTGAAGACGAATAAAATAAACAGAAAACAGTAAACTCAGCTTACAGCTACAGATTGTTAAGAAAACAAGAAGCAAGATACATAATACTGAGAATGTTACGCTTGCAGTGTGTGTGATTTTATAGTGGTTTAGCGAATTGTAGGTTTAATGGGGGAGGGGTGTATGCTGGCTCAGTCGTTAGCACTGTTGCTTCACAGCAAGATGGTGCTGGGTTCCAACTTCGTGGTTGACTGGGTTCTTTCTGTATAGAGTTTACATGTCTTCCCTGTGCTTGCATGGGTTTCCTCCTGGTGCTCTGGTTTCCTTCTACAGTCCAAAGACATGCACATTAGGTTAGCTGCTTATTCTAAATTTGCCGTAGGGAGAAAATGAGTGTGAATGATTGTTTGTGTGCATGTTAACCCCCCAAATAGATTTGCTGTTCAGGGGCTACCCCCTTCTCATCAGGAAGTCTGCTGGGATTGGCTCCAGCTTCCCCCACAACCCTGATGGATAAGGGGAACAGATAATGGATGGTTGAATGGGTGGATGGATTACTAGTTTACTCGGGTAAATGATCTAGTTAATATTGTGGTCAGCAAAGAGCAAAGCATTTATTTAGAAGATGGGGTGGGGGAGGGTGGAAGGTGAAATCATACATTTCTCCAGACTCATCATTCTGAGTAAGAGGTCTTTATATAGCTTTCAGTCCTGAAAGCATGCATGCAAATGATTCTCTGGTGGGATGTAGATAAGATCTCCGATTTTGAATAGCATGTAAAAATAGAGGGATACAAATAGATACCAATTTCACCTTCTCTCAGTGTTGGTGCAAGTTTTTAGTCTAGAAACCTTCAACTACATACATGAAAGAACTCATGAATTTGGAATTCGTAGGACTGTACTGCTGGAACGTATGCCTCAGATATATACTGTATATTTCTTTTTACACCATACTGCATAATAGGCTGAGCAATATATTAAATATAGCAAAACATGTCTGATATAGTCCGGGAGTAACTGATGAGCAGCCATCTCAGCACTGAAGGACTTGGAGAGATCTCTGTCTAAATGCCAGTTTAGTTACCATGGCGACAGAGCCCAAATCTGCTCCTCTGAAAAAACAAGACTCATCTGAGTATAACCATGAGCACAAGTGCAACAATGCCACAAAACTGCCTTTTTTATGTTTGTAGCTATACAGTTTTTAGCCGTACCTCATATTTAAGAGCCGTGTGAACTGCAACATGTTTAGAGATAAGCCTTAGGGATTCTTCTAAGTTAGGCTAAAGCTTTGCCTAAATAAACATGGTCTGCAAAACAAACTCACAAGGCGTAGCTACTGAGAGTGATGTCCTGAGGAGTGTTGTTGGTGTTGCAGATGTGTTTGTTTGAACAGAGGGTCAATACATTCATCTGAATCACCCAGTGCACATACATGTAACCAAGACATTTCTTTAGTTTGCCTTTTAGCTCTCGTCGTATCCTTTGTGTGCTGTACACTGTGTGTGTCTTCCCTTCTCCACCCATGTCTCTTCCTCTTGCTCTCTCTCTCTCTGTTCCCTGTCTAAATGTTGGCTTTGGCACGGCTGAGGAGGAGGTGTGATGTTGTGCATATCGATGGTGTGCTGCAGCACTGCGTCAGGTGCGACTTGCCAGCTCCTTCTGAACGATCTGAAGCATCAATCGTTCTCACATGCTTTTTCCACCAATCCAATCAGACAGCCGTTCCCCATCTCTTCCCACCCCCTCAGACAAGGATGAGCCAGCATGCAGCTGTGAGCCTCTACATTAGAATAGCTCTTTGTGTGCACTCTGAATTAGCATTTTATTTACCACCCAAACAGCATCCCGTGACTCTTTTCATTTGTGTGTATTTTTATTATGAAGCAACATGAAACTATTCTCATGCAATTTTTTAGCACGTCGGGTGCGCTTGGTGTCAGTTTGCAGGATTAATATCCTCTGGCAAGCATCACCTCCTCTGGGCAGGTCTGAATCTCTAATAAGATGGCACCTTGCTGTTTTCCAGGGATGTGCTGCTTTAATATGCTTTAAAACATGATGCATTTGATACAGCTGTACTGTATTGTACAAGCTCTTTTTAAACATAGTATAATGTGATGAAAGATGTATAAAGATATGTCCATTTTTAATCTCTTGCTCCCTCTTACACCTCTCAAAGGCTGACACAGCACACGGCAGGGACTGCAGTGTTGAGTGCACCAGAGCACCCTGTCACAAGTTCACTGGCCTGAATGCACCCCCCCCCCTCCCTTCCCACACACACACACACACACACACA
>JAQMYF010000001.1:40982812-40997871 GCA_030014195.1 Neosilurus mollespiculum
TATTATTATTGTTGTTGTTGTTGTTGTTGTTGTTGTTGTTGTTGTTATTTATTATTATTATTATGATTATTATCATCATCATCATTATTATTATTATTATTATTATTATTATTATTGTTGTTGTTGTTGTTGTTGTAATTATTATTATTATTATTATTGGACACCTGACTGTCATTCCACTTTTTATTTTACCCTTGAGGTTGAAGACTTGACACTTGACACCCTTCATTTTCCTCAAACTGCATCAGCTGCTGCCGTTCAGTCTGACCTTCAGAATAAATGAGATAGATTGATAGACTGCTGGTCTGGTATAACCCTGCATAAAGATGACACACACATAACACTAGTGCAAAGATTTATAAGCTCTACCAGGGATAGTTACATTTATTGGCGGTTGGGCTTGCAAGTCTTTTTTTTTTAATGAATTAATGGCCTACACACTGGAAAAAAATTGTCTAAATGTTGAAATGAAGATGAACAGTAATGAAGGAAATTTGGGTCAGAATGTGCAGTCTTAATGCCTTTTTTCTTTTTTGGTTTTCAAAGAAACTTTTTGGGTTGTATTAATTAATTCATTCATTCATTCATTCATTCAATCGTTTATTTATTTATTTATTTTGCTAACTAGAGCTCCATTCAATAACAAAAAAAAACATTCACACATGTTTGCCAGCTTAATCAGAGTTTGCCCTACTGAACATGTAATTCGCAGCAGACATCCTGCACATTCTTAGATATAGCTCAGTGGAGAACAGTCCACACGACAGACTTAAGCCTAAACTCTGACTGTTCCCCTTTATTGTCGTGGTGGTTAGCATGTCCGCCTCACAGCAATAACGTCCATGTTTCTAAAGTTTGCTCATGTTACCTAGCTAGTTAGCTTTACCTGTGTAGATTTTTACCAAGACTTACAAATTCTTTAGAATAAATCTTTTCAGATTAGTTCACATTGGCTAGCTAGAATATGCAGACACAATAATTAACATTTTATATAACTTACAAAAAACATTTTAAAATCATGCCAGGTTAGCTCTATTCACACTGACACCTAGGGTCAATGTCGATTGGGAACAGCCAATTAGCCTAACGTACATGTTTTTGACGCCTGTTAGGAAAGCGGAGTACCCAGAGGAAACCCGCACAAGCAACATGCAAACTCCACACAGAAACAACCTTTGCCGAGCACGGGACTCAAACCCAGGACCTTCTTGCTGTGAGGCAGACGTGATAACCACTATGTCACCGTGCCACCCCGTGGTTTAAAACTGGTTGTGTGTTTTCCCCATCATGGCATGCAGTAGAGTCCAAGCTAAACAGAACAAGCTCTAATCACCGGAGATAAGGCCGTTTCCTCTGGCACAATACAAATGCCGAGCTGCTGGTGGTCTCCGCTCTCTCCTTCTTGAGTTTCGAAGTCTAATGGACTTGATAACAATTTTGGGTTCTCTTTTCAACTGCCACATTAAGCAGCTATGCAGCAGTAACACTAACAGATAAGACCGAGCCACTTTTATGTGCTCTTGCTGCTCTTTGGAGAATCCATTTAGCAGTAATTGCTATAAATGCATATTTATACAGCCAGAATTTACATTTAATTTGGATTTACAGCATGCACTAGTATAAAAATTACACAGGGTCCTTTTGCACTAAAAAAAAGGCACTTATTTGCATAATGCTATAATTACGGAGCATTTGGGTCTTTAATCGGCTAAAATGAGAGCACTGGACTTTCTGATCTGAAGCTACAGCCTAGTGTGATGAAGAGACATGAATGTTCCAAGTTACTTCACTTTGGATGCATTTTTTTATTCTTAGCTTTATCTAAGTAAACTTAAGAGTCAGGATTTGAAGGTTTGTGTGTTTTAAAGCTGTCTGATTGGTTGAATATGAAGATATATAAGACTTCATGTTTTTTCTGTTGTTTCATGAGAAGTGGACGTTTTTGTATTGTTTTTATATGTATGATGAGTGATGTAGAGGTCAGTGCATCCACTTAACAGCAAGAAGGTCCTGGGTTCAAGTCCCGGGCTCCAATGTTCCTATGTGGAGTTTGTATCTTCTCCCTGTTCTTCAGGGTTCTCTGGTTTCCTCCCACAGTCTAAAGATATGCATTCAAGGCTAATTGCTGTGGTGTGAGTGTGCAAATGAATGGTTGTGTGTTCGCCCTGTGATGATCTGGTAAGTGGTTTAGGGTGTACCATGCCTTCGCCCAGTGTTGGCTGAGATAGGCTCTGGCCTCCCTGCAACCCTAGTAGGATTAAGTGGTTTGGCAAATGAATGAGAGTGAGTATATGCATGATAGTCCAAAAGTGCTAAAATGGCAATATTTTAAAGGTGTTCTTGGCAGTTTTGTCAATGGCCCATTTTTCATGTTTCCGGTAAAGCCACAGGCCTCTAAAAATTCCTGGATGTTAATGTAATACGTGGAGCTTTCTGTACCAACAAGGGAAAAGCAGGTAAAAGGCTCAACTTTGTTCTGGCTGGTTGAATATTGATGTTCTGCATCATATGACATTTCTGCTTTTTTATAGTCTGGTCTGTCACCCATGTTTATTTTTGAAGAATTGTTATTCATGGCAGTGAAAATGCACCAATTGAACTTATTAAACAAAAGACAGATGCTTCATCACAAGAGGTGTCGGCCAAGAAAGCTATTTGTACACATGGTGAAGAGCCACTTAGGTTATTTATATACATCTGTGTGTGTATAGCACCACTCAGACACAAGACAAGCTCCCATGTGTAGCAGGTCTGTAGCCAACAACGTTATTTACACCCAAATCCTAGTTTCAGTCAGTTGTAAATAGCAGAATAGTTGCCATATATCTATTCTCACCTGGGTACAAATGGACACCCGTATAAAGCGATGTGATAATTGAGTACACTCACTCAATGAACCGTTTAACCTTACTATTAGGGTCAGGCGGTGTACACCCTGAATAGCTCGCCAAACCATCACAGGGCACTGGGAACCTGGGACTAGAACCCAGGCTGGTTCAGGGCTTGGTATTGGGGGGTATTGGGGGGTATTGCATTTAACTGTGCTCTTGTTCATTATCTATACACACACACACACACACACACACACACACACACACACACACACATATATATATATATATATATTACACATATATGTGTAAAACTTTAAATGTTAGATCAGATTTATCACCATGGCGAACTTCCTTGGATTCTCCCATCGCTCTCTGCTTGTCCCTCCATAAGTCTCTCGGTCTCCTCACACTCCCTCCCTTGCTCTGTCTGTCTGTTCGTCTCCCCCACCCTACCCACCTGTCTCTCTGTCTCTTGATCTCATATTTGTTTTCCTCTTTGCTTTTTGACTCCAACTCACACACACACACCCACTCACACACCCACACACTCATACTTTCTCTGTCTCTCTCTCTCTCTCTCTCTCTCTCTCTCTCTCTCTCTCTCTCTCTGTGCGTAGGCTGCTGTGCTGTCAGTGGGATGGTAGAAGGGTGGAGTGGAGTCCAGGCTAAAGGAGCATGGTGAAGCACCAACCCCTGCAGGTCTACGAGAGACAACTTTGTTTGTCCTGTCTAACAGGTATCTATGGCTGCCGCTGGAAACGTTACCAGCGCTCACACGATGACACCACAAAGGTGAGTTTCGCTTTGATTTTACCTTGTTGTATTGTTACTGACATGAATTGTATACGTATGTAGGTACTATATATATCACAATCGAGAATTCTTCGGAGGCTTTGGTAACAGTACTAGTGGAGCTACATAATAAACATTATCTTAGATGGGAAGAAAACGGAGAAAAAGCAATATAATAGTAAAATATAGGTTTTTATATTCACTTAACTGCTTGTAACTGTAAGAGTGGAGTCTGTAAGGTTATAAAAGCAGTGAGAAATTGTGATACAATCACAAAAAGACTCTTCCTCCAATCATCATGCAGCAGCCCAGTGTCCTGACCCGCCCACTCCGTGAAATGACGTTTTTAAAGCTGTGGTTCAGTAGGTCTTTAATGGATCACGCTGGCGCGGAAATGTACGGAAAAAAAACAATCACGTTAGATGATCTGCGAGAAATTCTTACTAATTATTACTAGAAATTATTATTATTACTCATGCATTCATTTACTTTCTAAGCCGCTTAATCCTAATTAGGGTCGCGGGGAGGCTGCAGCCTATGTTAGCCGACTCTGGGTGAGGGCGGGGTACACCCTGAACAGCTCGCCAGGCTATTGCAGGGCCAACACATATACACAGCCATTCACACTCACACTCACACCTAGGGGTGATTTGGAACTGCCACTCTGCCTACTGTGCATGGTTTTGGACTGTGGAAGGAAACCGGAGTATCCGGAGGAAACCCACACAAGCACAGGGAAAACATGCAGACTCCACATACTAGAAATGCCCTGAGCCCGGGACCTTCTTGCTATGAGGCGAACATGCTAACCACTGTGCCACCAATCCACCTATTATTATTATTCTTATTATTATTATTATTGATTACTAATTATTTGTCCTGAATCAATAATTAATGGCCATAAATCTAAATGTTAATGCCATTAACGACTGATTCAGGACAAACTAGCCATGAAGTTGAACATGTTGTAGCACCCTCCTTATAATAATAATGTAAATTCAACAGTACATATATGACAACATCTTTGGTGACATTTTTTGAGAAAGTAGAGCTTTCCTTTGTAGTCTTCAAGAAGCCGCTGACAGATACAAACCTGTCAATATTTTAATTAAATGTAAATTTTGTAAATTGTAATTTTATTCATCTGTACGGTACATGACTGAAATATGTCGCCATTAATCTGAACGTTGAGCCATCTTTGCAAAGGATTTGGGTCGCAGGGTATAAGAGCCTCCCGGGGAGAGTGAAAAGTGCACGCGATGGGCGTCAGTCAGAGATTTTATATAACAGTACAGTTCAGAGTTGCTGTGATCCAGCAGAGGCCTGGAGGATTGCGTGTGTCCTGTGACCTTCCCAGTAATATTATATACTTTCAATCCGTCTTGTTTTTTTTTTTTTTTTCTTTTCAGTCTTGAGAACCAAACACCAGAACCTTTATCTCTTAAGACGTTATAAAATGTGTATAAAATATCTCAATATGTAAAATTTACGTGTCACGCACATGTACTTGTACTTTACCAATGTCACTGATTATTTAAATGCCAAAAAGTACCAAAGTTAGACAAGAAAGCTTTAATGGTTTTGTTTTGGCCACACAGCTGTTTAGTCCCAATTCTGTGAGTCCTCATCCCATTTTTTATATATATATATTTATATATGTGTGTGTGTGTGTGTGTGTGTGTGTGTGTGTGTGTGTGTGTGTGTGTGTGTGTGTAAATGCTCTCATTTTCACTGGGAATTCTACTCTCTAGTTTTTTACGGATTAATATTTCACCAAGCTGCTATATGATCTCTGATCATGGTTAGAACATTTTTTTTCAGATCACATTTCTTGTGTGAAGTTTATGTTGCAGCCCTACACTTCCAGGTTTTATTAATGCCCTGGTTCTTAATCCAATTTAAGCCATTTCAACAATTTCCTTGGTTGTTTTATTTTTTTTTATGCAGACGAATAATTTAACCCTTTCCATGAACTCCTGGTACATTCTTCTATATGGCTGTTTAGGAGAAGGTACACAATGCATCATTTTATATATATATATATATATATATATATATATAATGCATTCCATGATGGAGAAAACGTCTGCCCCACAGCAAGAAGGTCCTGGGTTTGAGTCCTGGGCATTTCTGTGTGGAGTTTGCATGTTCTCCCTGTGCTTGTTTGGGTTTCCTCCGGGTACGTCCGATTTCCTCCTGCAGTCTGACGACATGCATATTAGGGTAATTGGCTATACCACGTGAGTGTTAATGTGTGTGTGTGTGTGTGTGTGTGTGTGTGTGTGTTGGCCCTGCGATGGTCTGGTGAGCTGTTCAGGGTGTCCCCCACCTTTGCCCAGTGTCGGCTAAGATAGGCTCCACCTTTCCGCAACTCTAATAAAATTAAGCAGTTCGACAAAGAGACCAATTTTAATGATTTTATTAATATATATATAATGGTTTGACTTCACATGCTCTTATTAAACACTAGCTTACAGGAACTGAATAAGGGTTGGTCCCAAAAACAAATTTCACCATCCAATACTGTAGATATTGTCCACCTGTAGGTTTATTTAGTTGCTAAATGCTTTTGATACAGATTCAGAAAACTGGGGATGTCACAGTGGTGTAGTGGCTGGCACATCCGCTTTGCGGATAAAAGGTACTGGGTTCGAGTCCTGGGCTTGGTGAGGGCATTTCTGTGTGGAGTTTGCATGTTCTCCCAGTGCTTGCTGGGTTTCCTCCTGGTACACTGGGTCCCCCCCACAGTGCGAAAAAAAAAAAAAAGCACAGAAAATGGGTTGTTCTAAATTGCCTTTAGGTATGAGTGTGAAGGTTTGTGTGTGTTGGCCATGCGATGGTCTGGTGTCAACTCTGACCCAGAGTTGGCTGAGATAGGCTTCAGGTTCCCCGTGACTCTAGTAAGATTATGTTGTTTGGCAAATGAATAAATGATAAACTGTACTGTTGTTAGTAAGATGTTGGGGTGTTACAAACATCCCGAACAGCTTTAATGCACTTTGGCATCGCTGGAACTGTACTGGATGAAGACTTTCTGTCAGTTGGTGTTAAGATGATGATGATGATGATGATGATGGGAATGAGGATGACCACGGTGATGGTGGCGGTTGCTGTAAAACGTGTCACTCGAAAATCTCCCATAGGTGTACAGTGGAATTAAGATCTGATGGTTGTGAAGGTCACAGCGTATGATTGACATCATTTTCATCAGCATTAACATTCAGGAGTCATCCAGGAAGAGCCGAGGGAGGAAATGTTTCATTATGGGATAAACATGATCAATCAGAAAAACTGCGATTCTACTGTGTAATGGAGCATCCTAGAAAAAAGAAAATATCTGCCCCTAACGGAATAACCGAGCCGGTGGCTTTGTATGTGTGTTTAGATGAACGCCCTTCTTCTAATGGAGTTGATAGGTTTTTACTGTAATATGTACTAAAATTTATTTTTAGTGGCGCTCTGCGGAAACGCCGTAAAGCCACGAGCTTGATTTTGTTGTTACTTCCGTGCTCACATGCCTACACAGGCACGCACATGCTGCTGCTGCTATCGGCATCATGTATCTGTAAACTTTCAAATGCAAACATTTTCAGAGCTCCATTTTTAGGCAGTGGCTAAATATCCATATTACTAACTGATTTTAAGAGAGTGGAAGGCAGCACAGCGGCGTAGTGGTTAGAATGTCCGCCTATCAGCAGGAAGGTCCTGGATTTGAGGCCTGGGCCTAGCGAGGTCATTTCTGTGTGGAGTTTGGATGTTTTCCCCTTTGCTTGCGTGGGGTTCCTCCGGAAAATCCGGTTTCCCCCTACAGTCCCCCAGACATGCACATTTGGCTAATAAGTTGTCCCAAATTGCCCCTAGGTGTGAGTGTATGTGAATGGTTGTGTTCGTGTTGCCCTGCGATGGTCTGGCGAGCTGTTGAGTGTATGCCACGCCGTCGTCCTGAGTCAGCTGAGATAGGTCCCAGAGTCCGTGTGATCCTAGTAGGATTAAGCAGTTTGGTAAATGAATGAATAAATGAATGAATGATTCTCAGCACAGTCAGGTCTCTAATTAATTGCCTTTAATGGCAGAATGTTTTTTTTTTTTTTTGTCCGTTTGCTGTTTTCATGTGGGTCATTAGCAGATGCGCTGCTTTGCTTAGCCAAGTTCCAGAATTACCGAGAGGAAATTTTCAAATCTGTGTAGGCTGCAAACAAACCGCATTTTCTTCATGATATAAAGCACTAGCAGACGCCAAGAATGTAATATGCTGTGCTTGTTTTTGGACAAGCCGTACTGTGTGAACACTGCAGGCTCTTTTTTTCCTACAGAGTGTTTCATCCTGACACAAATCACATGGCCTCCTCCAGCATTTCTTTATAATTTTTACCTAAATTCATGCTTGAATTTTACCCACATGGTGTTTGGGTAAACAAAACAAACCATCACACCATTTTTTTTTGCTCACACTTTCATCCCTCGTCCAGTTAATTCAGTCGGAGTGAAGTGTGAGCGAAGCTGAGCAGCTGGTCTGTAGGTTTTGTGATACTGTTACATATTGAATGTTGGCTTACTTTTGCTTTTTTTTTCCCCCCCAAGGAAGAAGAACATTGTTCAGTGACCGAATATTCCTTCATTCTCCGAAGCGCTTAATCCTAATTAGGGTCGCGGGGCGGTTGGCGCCCTTCTCAGCCGACACTGGGCGAGGGCAGGGTACACCCTGGACAGCTCACCAGGCCATTGCAGGGCAGAAACACGCTGACGGTGGCAATCCAATTGACCGACAATGGTTCTTTTACATGCCTCTCACCACAGACAGTGGGAGACAGGGCTTACGGATAGGATTAAGCCATTCAGCAAATAAATGTGTCAGACTATGGCTTTCATGTTTTTCAATAGATGCTGTAATGAAGCAGGTGGAGCCACTGTCACACTGTTAAAATGTAAAAATAAACCATAAAAATCTCACTTTAGTGTACTCTTCTTATGATACCATGTAGTATATACTATAACTTTGAGTTTTAAATGATGAATGCTAGCTATATATCTGTACATTATTACTGGTAGATTATTCGGAGACTCTGTAGTACACATCCCTGTGAATGAGCTGTTACTATATATAGCGTAATGTACAGTAAGCTGCTTATGAAAGGCATGTAGAGGAAAACTACACATCTTGAAAGCATGAATCATTGATTTATTCCTAGTTCAGAAAAACCTTGCAGCATCAAAAAGCTTCATTCTGCATCTTTGTTGGGTTTGAAGTTAAAAGTCACTTGTCACTCCCTCCTACGCATGTGTGCATGTGTGTGTGTGTGTGTGTGTGTGTGTGTGTGTGTGTGTGTATATATATGTATATAAACCTAAACTAGCACTTCTGTGCTACGGCAACCTCCTGTCAGGAAAAGGCACATGAGCAGGTTTTATTAAAGAGCAGGCACTTGGTCTTGATGTGTGTGGGTGTTCCTCTGCTTGTGCTCTTGCGTGCTAACGTACTGGTGGTGGTGTTTATTTTATTCTGTGGTTTTGTATGCTAACTGTGGATGCCACGGTCATCGCTGTGTCATGATGTCGAGCCTTTCGGTCATGTTTAAGAGTGCATTAATGAAGTCAGAGCTCTCAGGAGACGCTCTCTGTACATTATTAGTTTTGTTCTGGAGCACTTTGCATGAATTAGCATTGTGGTGGATATTTAAGGAGATGGAGTTTAATATGCCCCATGAGTACGCGTGCCTCAGCCAGCGAGCGCTATGTCAGATAGAAGTCGCAGTGGGAACGAGTACAAGGTGGGAGAGTTGAGGTAATTTGAGCTTACAAAACGGAAGAGAAGCAGTCAGTGTTGGAGATGTATTTTTTGTAAATTTAAAGGGGAGATATTATGCTTTTTTTCCACTTTTTTCACCCATAAATGTTGTTTCAGTGTTGGATCACCATGTTAGACGTCACCAGGGTGTCAGATAACAAGGTTAGTGCATGTTCCCTCTGAGCTGTTTTTTTTTTTTTTTTGGCCACACTTGTGCATCACGGCATGCTGGGCCTTCTGATTAGCTGCCCTCTGCCCTCATGCCGCCTTTCAGGGGTCTTTTCAGTGATTACGGACTTAATTAAAAGTGGTGAGCACGTCCGCCTCACAGCAAGAAGGTCCTGGGTTCGAGTCCCGGGCTTGGCAAGGGTGTTTCCGTGTGGAGTTTGCATGTTCTCCTTGTGTTGCATGGGTTTCCTCCGGGTACTCTGGTTTCCTTCCACAGTCGGAAGACATGCACATAAGGCTAATTGGCTGTTCCAAATCAGCCCTAGGTGTGCATGTGAATGGTTGTGTGTGTTGGCTCTGTGTTCAGGGTGTAACCCCCCTTCGCCCAGAGTCGTCTGAGATGGGATCCAGCTTCCGTGCGACCCTAGCGCGGTTAATAAAAGAAAGAATAAGTGACTTAATTAATAACAGACTTGATGCTGTCTCGCTAGCACTTCACACAGCCATGGCCCACCTGGAGCAACCTAACAGTTATGTTAGGTTGCTATTCGTGAACTTCAGCTCAGCTTTCAACGCTCTTCTCCCAGACAAGCTGGTACTGAAGCTCTACAACCTGGGACCGTCAGCTTCACTATGTTCCTGGATCAGAGACTTTCTCACCAACCGACCCCAGGTGGTGAGGACGGGGAACGCAAGGGAGTTTCTGTGTGGAGTTTGCATGTTCTCTGGGTACTTCAGTTTCCTCCCGCAGTCCAAAATCATGCACAGTAGGCTAATTGGCTGTTCCAAATCACCCCTAGGTGTGAGAGTGAGTTAGTGAGTGTGTGTGTGTGTGTGTGTGTGTGTGTTAGCCCTGCGATGGCCTGGTGAGCTGTTCAGGGTGTACCTGGCCCTCGCCCGGAGTCGACCAAGATGGGCTCAAGCCGCAACCCTAATTAGGATTAAGTGGCTTACGCAATGAACGAATAATGAATAAATTACTGATAGAATGACAGATTTGTAATGATTTACTCAACCAACTCACTTTGACGAAGAAGTAAAAACATGCATGTGATGTACAATATTAAAGAAAAACATTGTTTGTGTTTATCTCAAAGGATAAAAGGTCATCTGCAATATTCTTAAAGTTTCAGTACTACAAAAGTGTTTTTAAAATCCTTACATTATGGTTACTTGCTTTAAACACCTTGTATTGATTCATCCATTCATTTTCTGAACCGTTTAATTCTAATTAGGGTCGCGGGGAGGCTGGCGCCCATCTCAGCCGACTCTGGGCGAGGGCGGGGTACACCCTAGACAGCTCGCCAGGCCATCACAGGGCAGAAACACACTGATGGCTATGCAGCCTTGATGGCTTGACGAAAGTCAGCAATGGTTCTTTTACATGCCTCTCACCACAGACAGTGAGAGATATGGCCGGCCTTTGATAAACCAGTGAGCTGCACTGGGGGGACAGCGGTGACAACCCGTTGATAGTGGGGCTTGAACCCCCAACCTTGGGATCAGTAATCCAGCACACTACCACCAGGCCACCACTGCCCGAACTGAGTTATAGCATACACATATAGAAAATATGTAAGATATACATAATGTAAGATATACAGATATATTATAATATGTAAAATAAATAAGAAACATGTTACTTTTGGAAATTGGAAAATGGATACAATAATTTTTGCAATAAGAATATTTAGTATCTCATCATTGTATCATCAACGGTGTATAAAAAATGTCAAAGCTGTTCAAGGCCACTTCACCTAGTGTATATCATTAAAAAAATCATTAGAGCATTAAAGTTTTTCAAAATCTGTTGAACATTGAGGGGCAAAACAAGGGTGTTTATACAGACAGGTCTTAAACACCGTTACTCTTTAATGGTTTCACCAGATGCCATTCATTCTGGTCCAGGAAATGAGTCAAGGAGGTGAACTTACATTACACACACACACACACACACACACACACACACACACACAATCTTCAGACACATTGTAAGAATTGATACTGTATTTCTGAAACCCATATTGACATGTAGCGAGAAATGTAGTATTTGAGCAGGACAGCAGCACTGCAGGAGCCCTTTTTTCCAGGGCGTTTTCTCTGTTAAACAAAAAGCCGGATTCACTGGGGAGCTCAGGCACTGGAAATTCACCCCACCCTTCAGGCAGCTGGGGTGAGAGGTCACAGGCTTGGGGGTTATTTTTCTTTAAGGGGCCCGCACAGTGGCTGGAGCATTTGCCCTACCCTCCTCCTTCTTTGTTATGCCAGCAGGAAAAACCATTCACTCTGTTTGGGCCGAAAACAGAAAAACCAGCAGCCAGAGGAAGCTTCTCAAAGGGGAGATGCGGGTAATGCTGTCCTGCATAATCTATCAGCCACGCAACAGCGCAGTCTCCCTCCACCCTTCCTAGTCCCTCCTCAACTCGACCCACAAATTCCTGAGTTCCTTGCACAAAACACAGGACAGTAATGATGAATAAGTGCTGGGGCTTCCCTGGGTTTAATGCAGGGGCTGTATTAGGTTCCAGCTGCAGTGTGAGTGACTGTCAGGGTGGATTTAGCAAGCAGCATGGTGTCCTGATTAAAACGATTAAAAATGTTTGTGAGACATGTTTACAGTCAGATTGCCTATGGACCTTATAATCACACAAAGCTTAGATTGCTGACTAATAAACATTGTTGTACTCTGTATCCTGAATGAACACTGCAGCAGCACAGTGTGCTCTCGAATGTGGTTCTTTTATTCCTTACTACAATGAAATATGTTGGTACAGTAAATTGAAAACATGAGGACCAGTAAGAGACCAGTAGGAGACCATATGCACGTATAAGCAGGACCAGTTAAAAGAGTATGACTGGGTTAGTGTCAGAAGTTTAGATAATAAATAATATATACATACATAAAACTAATTAAGACAAAAATGTTTTTACTGTGGGTGGCACAGTGGTATAGTGGTTAGCATCTCCGCTTCACAGCTAGATGGTCCTGGGTTTGGGTCTCAGTCTTGGCAAGGGAGTTTATTTGTGGAGTTTGTATGTTCAGCTTGGGCTTGCATGGGTTTCTTCGGGGTACTCTGGTTTCCTCCCACAGGTCAAATACATGCACATTAGGCAACCTGGCTGTTCTAAATTGACTCTAGGAGTGAGTGTAAGTGGTTGTGTGTTGCCTTACACTGGACTGGCAAGCTGTTCAGAGTGTACCCTGCCTTCATCCAGAGTTGGCTAAGATGGGCTCCAGCCTCCTCACGACCCCTAGTAGGATTAAGCAGCAAATTAATTCATGTTTTTATTGTTGTTTTTGAATGTGTCCCACATTCGTTTCATCCCAGATTCATTCTGTAATTCGAGCATCATAGAGCACACTCCAAGCACTGTGATTAATCTTTCAGAGCAGGCAGATATAGGTCAGTCAGAATCATAGACAAAGCAGGCAAGCAGGAAGGTTGAAGAAGTGGACTGGACACGTGGCTATAAGACTCAGTAGAGCATGATAACCTCTGTTCGCACAACAATAAGTCTAAATGTAAATTACACTCTATTGGATGTGTGTTAGATGTTTTCATTTAAAGATCCGACATTTCATAAAATCACTTTAGTGGAGCTACTGTATAGAGCATAGTATATGTAGAGAAGTTCATGAAACAGAACTTTCTATTACCTCACACTAGAACTATTTCTAATGCAGCAGACAACGGTATAAGCATTGGAAATTAATTTCTGCATCATTTTGAATGTTATAGACTAATGACTTGATCAGGGTGTGCCCTACCTCTCGCAAGATGTCAGCTGGGATTGGCTCAAGCTCATACGCTATTCTCAATGGATACATTTACATGACATGTACAACTTACTTATCTAGAGGGACTTACATATAATTTTTTATACAAGTAAGGGTTAAGGGCCTTGCCCAAGGGCCCAACAAGGGCAGATTGGTGGGACCAGGGCTTGAACCCCCAACCTTCAGTTCAGTAACCCAGGGCCTTAACAACTGAGCCATCACTGCACTAGAGAGATAAGCTGTATAGATAATGGATGGATGATTTTTTGCATGTCCACCATCACTGTTGTGTAACACACTCTGGTTAGTGTTGTTAGCCGAGCAGTGGCTATGGAAATTGTGTCACTTAAGGCTCATATAGAAAAATACAACTCTAACCCTGTGCTCCTCAATGGGAACTAAGATGCCCGTAGGGTCAAGTGAGTTATCTTCACGCATATTTAAAAAAATTCCCAACCAGCAGAGGGTAAATCCCTTTCACCAGCCTCCTGCTGAGTGCATACTATTCTCCTGAGACAGAGATAAAGCAGCATTGATAGAGAGAGAGAGAGAGAGAGAGAGAGAGAGAGAGAGAGAGAAGGAGGTAGCGTGGGCCTCCTGGGTTTAAATATACACAGCTGTTGAATGCTAAACTCAGTGCAGAGATCAAAAGTAAATGAGAATTAAAGGGTGACTGGGTGCTCCTTAAAACACTTAATATATTTAAAATGACTGTCTTTATAATCTTTCAAACACTTCCAGAAGCCACATGAGATGGTTTTATGAGTTTCAGCTCCAGGATGGTGAGTGTACGTATATACCACCTACTGAAGATTTATCTATTTCATGCATCAAAAGCAAGAGTGGGTGATTCATCTGTTTTTACCCCATTGCCCCATTACCTTTGGTTTCTATCCCATTAGAAACCTCCCACATAAAAGGCTGGGGAGCGCCTTCTACCAGAATAAGACTGATCCCATATGGTGTATTGGGAGTAATTAAGAGCACATAGAGTGAAGCAGTTGGAAGTTAATAACAAAACAGTATATTATTATGATTATATCTTGGTTATGTCTGTAAACTCTGTTAACTATTATATAATTTTAATAATAAAAAATAAAATTATAAAGCTACAATAATATCCTAGCAAGTACTATACTTACACATAAAAATATTATAAATATGTAACCCATCTCCCCAAAATGAGTTATAATGTACAAAATGTACAAACATGTATTTATATGTATGTTAGTAGTAAATCGAAGTCCTGTAAATAAAATCATGAAACTTCAGGTACATTTTTTGCCATATCTACATCAAAGTTTGTTAAAAAAAAAGGGGTTGCTTTGAAGCTGAGAGTGCCCTTTTTATGTATATGTGTGCCAGGCTTGTGCAAAATTCTGAATTTTCAATTCAATTCATTTGAAGAATTATAATTTGAATTGAATCGGCTCCACCCCACAGGATGTTGAATTAGAATTACAGGAAGTGGAATTAAATTCATTGCAATTCCTTATAGCCAAGTAACAGGAAGAATTTGTCACGTTTGACAAAGGTTTTGGCTTAAATACTAAAAATACTTTATAAACACTAAAAATAAACACAGATTTCCTCCATTTTGAATAATTTGTAATATTCTTTTTATCTGAAAATGAACAAATGACACAAAATTGTGGTAAATGCAATAATCATATATTACAGTTTTTAATTTATAGGGTAACAT
>JAQMYF010000001.1:41012022-41066398 GCA_030014195.1 Neosilurus mollespiculum
TATATATATATGTAAGTTGTACAATGTGCAAACCCTATTCAGCCAGCTAAATTAACACAAAGCGTCTGTCATTATTTTCTCTTCCAAGGCTGACTATATAAGGTTAAGGCTTTACTGTCATTTCAAGCCACTTCCTCCTTGCTTGCTGCAGTGTAGATCAATGGCACCCCATTTAACTACCTCTCAGAGACAGCATCAACATCCCTAACAACAACAACAGTAACTTTACAAGAACTAGAAAATACAGAAAACTACATGGGCAAAAATTCATTTCACAACATGGACAAAATAATTTAGAAGAGAGTGAAAGAAAAGTGCTGCAAGTTAAAGGCATGCTGGCATGCCGATTATCAGCTGCGGCAAAACAGAAGTGAAAATATTTGAAACGGCCTAGCATCGCTTAGCAAGCGCAACTACTTTCATTAAGGCCAGTCATTGCAATTTGATTTCCTTGAGAAAGATCCATGTGACACAAGCCTTGAATTCTTAGCATTGTTACCATGTGACACACTTAAAGATTTCCTTTTATGGTGGTTGCTGTTACATCGGCTGGAGGGTGAGGCCTCAGTGCTGCCAAAGTGCACAAACGGTCTAAAGCTAAGCCTTTAAGGAAATAAATATGACAGCTATAAATATGACGCATCTGTGGGTGTACACAAAAGCATAACAAAAGCTACCATATATGATTTTAGTTCACAGCACAACATAATGCTAATATAAACTTCTTTAAATGTACAAGACTGCTTGTTGCTCTATTTTCCTGTTTGTACATTTTTGGGAAACAAAAGCTTGAACGGTCGTTTCCAGGTGTTCTCTTTCACTGAATTGGGGTCTGGCTTCTCCCTCAAAGAGTTACAAATGCTAACAACAGGAAACAGATATACTCTTTAGTGTATGTAATCGATTACTGGTTTCAAGTTCTATACCGTGGAGTACACAGATGAGGTAGCTGTTAAATTGTGATCAGTGTGAAGCAGTGTGTTTATGTAGTATAGTGCATTGTTGTCTTTTCTTACTGCTGTGCAAGCTGCATTTTATGGCAGGGCGAAATTAACAGCAGTCGGCACATGCGGCTCTCAGGATTCCAGCACTGGCCAGGCCATCCTGCGGCTTTATACGCTTGAATGTGATTTTCTGTACAAACTTGCAGGGAAAGGTATCCCTGAGAAATTCACTTCCTGTTCAGAATGTTTCAATCATTCCCTTATTTGGCAACTCGAGCTACTGCGTGCCTGGAGGCTGTGCATGTGCCATGCAATGATATCTGATGATAGTTTCAGATGCAGTTCTGACTGAATGTTGGTATTTACTTGCGTGTGTTTGACTAATGTAATCTGAATTTGTTTGAACAGTAAAGCATGGCTGGGCGGGGACAGAAGGCTTTAATAGCAAGCACACATTGATGTAAAAAATAAATAATAATAAAGGTTGCTTATAACAGCGGTTCTAACAGAGATATGGGTGATATGTACACATAACCCAAATAGTGTTCTCTGCCAGATATTTATTGTTGGAACCTGGCCTTGGTGTGCAGCAGTAGTGCAGAACTTACTCTGGGAAAGAAGAATTGGAGATGCCACACGTCAAACAATTACATCATCGATAACACCCAGGGTGAATGAATATACAAGAAGCTATGTAATGCAGCCAGTTACTCTATTCACCATAGTATCATTGTTGAAAATCGGTGTCATCTTAATCCTCATGTATACGATGTCAGTGAAACTGTTATAAAGGTATAGTCATACTAATTACACAGTGAAATATAACATTCGCAGAAAAGATCTCAGTGACAGACAAAACCACAGACCACAGCTGAGCAGAAAGATCTCAGTTAAACAACAGCAGGATCATTCTTATTTTTATTAGAAGAGCATATTTATGATTTAAAAACTATACATTGCTATAAAAAAAAAAAACTATTGCGTTCAACATATAACGGTCTACTCCAAATCTCTATTCGAATCGGCTCCATCTTCCACACAATGCTTAACAGGATAAGAAGTACGGATAATGAATGATACAACACGAATGATGAATAATACAACAGCAGAGACTGTGCTCCATGTGAGTCCCAGTTTGTGGGCGTCTTAACTGGATGTTACAGGGTAGTGGTGGCTCAGTGATTAAGGCTCTGGGTTAGTGAGCCGAAGGTCGGTGGTTCAAGCCTCAGTATCACTAAGTGGCCACTGTTGGTCCCTTAAAAAAATGATAAATGTAAGTCACTCTGGATAAGTTTATATGCAAAATGCCATAAATGTAAATGTAAATGCTCACCCCAACACCACCCACATAAAGTGGAAACAGGGACACTAAAGAAGAAAATGGCACCACGTTACCCAAAAAGAATAAATAATTTATTAATCCGCCGAACCGTTTACTCCTACCAGGGTCGCGGGGAGGCTGGAGCCTACTTCAGTGGGCAAAGACAGGGTGCACTCTGCATGGACCAACATTGCATGGACACTGCAGAACCAACACATACACGACCATTCACACTCACACTCACACTCGGCCAATTTGGACTGTATGAGGAAACCGGAGTACCCAGAAGAAACTCCCACAAGCACAGGAGCACATGCAAACTCCACACAGAAATGCCCGAGCCGAGCCAAGGACTTGAACCCAGGCCCTTCTTGCTGTGAGGCAGACGTGCTAACCTCTACACTACTCTGCCGCCCAAAATAAATCAGAGGGCAAGAATTCCAAACTCAGGATCATTAGCATGCCAAGTGAGAAGGCCAATCTAGTTAAGCCTGTGACATGATGACACAAGTCTCTCAACACCTTGTAAATCCTTGTAGCCATAAGAAGCACTTTTGGTACCTTGACACTGACCACTTAGAAGAGGAAGTGAAGCAGTGATGTGTTGAAACAGTGCACAAAGGCACTACTGATGCGCACGCACACACACACACACACACACACACACACACACACACACACTCACAACAAATGGGGAAGCTGGGTTTTTTCCTTTTTCATTTATTCATATTTCTAAAGATTTTTTTAATAGTCATAATATACTATTCAGGACCTGCTCAAAGGTTTGGTGGTATCGGTCATTATATAGTACCTTTGTTTGCACTAAATTAATGCACATTCTGTAAGCAATTATGGAATTATAACTAACTCTATTTCATCGCATCAGTGAAAAAGTGACTCTTTGGCCAGTGGTGACTCAGTGGGTAAAAGGTCTGGTTTGGTGGGTCGGATGTTGGGATCCCAGCACTGCCAAGCTGCCACTTTTGGGCTCTTGGACACGCTATTGCTCAACCTATCCGCAGTGAGCCCCACATAGAAGTGGGAAAATTACATAACATTAAGGGCTCTGTACATGACGGAAGAGTATATGAATCCATCAGGGCCATAAATTGCAACCTAATCCAATCTGCAAACTAAGGGGCCAGCTGGAAGAGTAAATGTGACTTCCTTGTTCCTGACTTAATTCACATGCTCAATGTAGTCAGTTGAGATGCACATTTAAGTGTTTCAAAAATCAATGTATCACAGCAGCACTGCCAATCAATGCTCCATTTACCATCACTGGGGAAGCCACTGGCCGCCTGGGATACTAAGAGGGCGTGTAAGAAAAGCATTCCAAGGAGAGGGGGGTAGGGAGGAGTGTGTTTCTGTGTAATCCTTACAAATGCTAATGCAGAAGAAGAGACAACTTTCTGTGATTATGACAGTAGAACGCAGGATACTTTATAGCAGTATTAACTTAGGTCTCTGGTTTAACAAGTATTTATAAGAGATTAGATGCACACAGACAAGACAGACTCGAATTTTTTAAATGCCTCCAACTGTAAAAGAGCATATTCAAGAACATCAGCATTATCGTAACAAACAAGCATGTGATTCTAAAACTAGTTGGATTGGTGATCTTTAAAAAAAAAACCCTAACAGGAAGTGGGATAAAGCTCAATAGTGATCAGTGTAAATCTGACGGTGGTCCTCCATGGAGCTGCATATCTACTGAAACACTGCTGCTTGGAAAATTTATGTGAAAGTCAGATAAATGTACACATCCAACTGTGCTATGAAAATAAGGACTTATTACTGGCTGAAATAACATGACTTTGAAATTCAGTTATTTAAATATACTTCATGAAAAAGGGGATGGAATGGTAGGACTTTTTCGGGGGGAGGTCTACCAAAGTTGTTCCTGCAGCATGTCTATCCTATGAGACAAAATTCTTCAAACCTTAATCTCAAATGATGAGGTAGAACTCATTCCTCCAACTACTTGTACCATGTACAGAAATAATTTCCCCAACACACTCCAGTTTCCTTGATTTGATCTGATACACGTCAGCACACGTGTTATCAAATTATTTTATATGTATAATATTTAAAATCTCATCTCATTTTCTGAAGCGCTTCATCCCTTATTAGGGTCACGGTGGAGCTGGAGCCCTCAGGCCTGTGGAAGAAATCCCAAGCAAGCACAGGAAGAACAAGCAAACTCCACACAGAAACACTGTCGCAGGACATGGGCCTCGAACCCAGGACCTTCTTGCTGTTAGGCAGAAGTTCTAGCCACTACACCACAGTGCCACCAAAAGTTAAATATATGAAATAATAGTTACTTAAATACTGGTTGTATGTGTGTTGGCCCTGCGATGGCCTGACGAGCCGTCCAGGGTGTACCCCGCCCTCGCCCGGAGTCGGCTGAGATGGGTGCCAGCCTCCCTGCTACCCAAATTAGGATTAAGCAGTTCAGAAAATGAATGAATGACACATAAATACTTAAAGGCCGGACAACCTTGAATATCTGAGTTCTGAAACCTGTAAGAAGATTTGCCGGTAGGGTGAGTGATAGGTCTGTTGGGATTTATATAAATACAGTCCCTTGGCTTTACCTTACACACTGGCACCAGATAAGGTTTGACATAATCAGTTGTTTCTGTTATAACTACCATTTACAAACTGGTACATAAGCATTACTCATTAGCTACATATTAAACATCACATGTACATCAGAGTCCATTGTAGATGACTGTATGCATCTAGGATGACTGAACATATTTCACCTTTACAGCACTTTTTGTTTTCTCTGACTTATAAGGTATATCATGTGAACTTTGAGCCTAGCTGAAACAACAACAACCTTCAAAAGATTATCAAGAAGCAAACGATGAGAAGCGTGAGCTCTACATGTTTATAACACATAAACAAGAGGACATTAAAGCAATCAAGCCTGAGATATCAGATCTTTCATGCTAAGGGGGGGGGGGGGGCTACAAGTATACAAAGCCATGAAATGAATGTGTCCCCTGATGTAGTGCATTACTCTAAAACTGGGCAGGCTATATTAACTCACCTTGTCTCTCAACAGTGAGTCATATAGCAAGATTTATTGTGCAAGGTTACTGTAATCAGAGACAAGTAATTAGTTTTATACTTCATAAGCATTTGAAGGTCCCACTCAAGGTTCATGTACACAGAGGCCAAAGAAAATACACAGCCTCTGTCTGTAGCTGCTAGCCTATTTACCCAGCACTCCTGCTTAGCAAGGGGCACTACAGTACACTAGCATTTTAAAATATGATTACTTATATACTCATATTCAACCTTATTACACAACACATACAAAAGTAGATGTACTTATTCAACCAGAAGTAAAATTAATGATTGGTTAACCTTGTCTTTTGAACTGAAATGTAAACACATCATGCAGCCATTTAGCCTGTATCCTGTTAGCCTAGTTCATTCATATTCCAGCTGTGTACATTAAAAAAAAACATGTGAAACAGCGGTTTTTAACCCCTTCAACAAGCAACAAGCAATGTGTTTAAATACATATATTAAGCAAAAAAAAAAGAGGATAACTTTCATTATGGGTTAAACTAGGCCTCTTTACAAGCCTGGTAGCTTCCCCTTCTTTTCACTCTCAAGTTGCAAAGAAGCCAGTGTAGCAATGTGCACGCGACAGCCGGGTGTGTGACGCCTGACCAATCAGGCAGCAGAGATCCGAAAGTTTACCTTTTATGGCTAGAGCCGGGCATGTGAAGGAGTATAAAAGCACGCGCCCAGCTCTCCCACTTCACTTTGAGCTCCTGCACGCGCAGCTAGTGCGGAATATCATCTGACCAAACAAATTTTTTTTTCTTAACTAGACAAACCCCCAAACCTTAAGGTAAGGCTTGCTATTATTGTTATTAGGAATAGGGGTTTCCGTATTGCACTGTATTTTAATGCAAATGTTTTGATTGTATTGCTAAAATAAAATTTAATTGGAACTTGGCAAATCTATTTTTGTTCTACCTTGATTTTACAAAAAAAAAATGAATGTACTGGCGATTAAAATTCCACTTTTAAATTGTCTTTACCTAAAATCTAACTGCTATTATGTTGTGATTTGATGCACACTGGTGTTGAAACTGCACGCACGGTTATTAAAGTGGTTTTAAGAGACACCTTTCTTAAATACTGAAGTATTTTGTTGATCTGTAGTTTAAAGAAAACTCAGTCCTAGTCTGCAAGGGTTCATTTGATGGGTATGCCGGCTGTGGACCTCTTCATGTCTTCTCTGCAGTAGGGTGTGACCTACTTGGTGAACGTTACTCCTTCGCTAACTAGCATGCTAGCTTATGAGCTGTTTACTCGGTGATCCAGTTCCCATTATTCACCTGTGCAAGTGTAACTGCACTGGATTGACTCGGTGTGTCACTTTTGACCGCCGCATTCGTTATTTTTCGTGTTTAGTTTACAGTTAGAGACGGTCTCTTCGTACCAACCACACCGGTGTTGAGTAAATGCCTCGTCCAGTTCCGTTTCCTCTCAGCGAATCCGACCGTTGGTTAAATTCAAGGTGTGGCCTTTTAAGCGGTCTGTAAAATGTAACGGATGTGTTGTGGTTTAATTGTTAATGCTTTAAACTTTAAGGAGTTCTTGCGGGAATCAATGGCATTAGCCAGGTCTGAGCTTCAGATGTATTAATCTGGCCATGTTGAAGCTAAACGTCACGCCTGGGGCTGCAGAGTCGTGACGCAGCATCGTTGCCAAGTACGATATACGCCGATATCCGTTTAAAGGGACACGAGGGTATGCCGTGTGACCTCTGTTCAGGGAGTGGCCGTGAACGTGAATTTCGAAGTCCATTCCTTTTTATTGAACCTTTTCTTTCTCTGGCTGAATGCCACACCACCGGCAAACGCAAAGCGGCTCAAACTATTGCCTTTTATGGTAATAGCGAGCAAGTGGAGGTACTTCCTTTGTCTGGCGCGTATTGTTTCGCTTTAGCTCCCTCTAGTGGTCACAGAGTAAAATGCGAGACTAACAGGAAGTGTTGGTCTAAAGGAGTCACACGTGTTTACTGGACGCTTTGCTGCAGTGGATTAATTTATTTATTTCCTCTCTTGTGCAGTTCAGCCATGGAAGAAGAAATTGCCGCACTGGTTGTTGACAACGGATCTGGTATGTGCAAGGCTGGATTCGCTGGAGATGATGCTCCCCGTGCTGTCTTCCCATCCATTGTGGGTCGCCCAAGACATCAGGTATGATTAACCCATTGTAAATGGTATATGGGGGATGTTTCAACCACTTGTATTGCAAAAGTCAATGCTTTAATGTGGTTTTTTTGTGTGTGAATATATAGGGTGTGATGGTTGGTATGGGACAGAAGGACAGCTATGTTGGTGATGAGGCTCAAAGCAAAAGAGGTATCCTGACCCTGAAGTACCCCATTGAGCATGGTATTGTCACCAACTGGGATGATATGGAGAAGATCTGGCATCATACCTTCTACAATGAGCTGCGTGTTGCCCCTGAGGAGCACCCTGTCCTGCTTACTGAGGCTCCCCTGAACCCCAAAGCCAACAGAGAAAAGATGACCCAGGTTGGTTTAATACAAAATGTAAAATATGAAGTGACTGCCTCTTTTTCTGATCCTTTAAACCTTTTATTCTCCATAAGTTCATCCTGCTCATTCCTTCATTCACTTTCTCCAGGATTCATCTTCTCTGAACTCCTGAGTTTCTCATCTGTTGGAACCAGCAGGTTATTTCTTTCCCTGCCTGGTTTTTCTGCACTTTGTTTATGCCCAGTACTTTATACTTGATGCCCCATTTTAATTCTCACTATTCTTTGATTCTAACCGCATGGTCTGTGGTGATGAGAGAAAATGAACGGGGGTTAAACCTAACTTTCTTTTCTCCCCCCTTCCATCCAGATCATGTTTGAGACCTTCAACACCCCAGCCATGTACGTTGCCATCCAGGCTGTGCTGTCCCTGTACGCCTCTGGTCGTACCACTGGCATTGTGATGGACTCTGGTGATGGTGTGACCCACACTGTGCCCATCTATGAAGGTTATGCCCTTCCCCATGCCATCCTCCGTCTGGACTTGGCAGGCCGTGACCTGACTGACTACCTCATGAAGATCCTGACTGAGAGGGGCTACAGCTTCACCACCACAGCTGAGAGAGAAATTGTCCGTGACATCAAGGAGAAGCTCTGCTACGTTGCTCTTGACTTTGAGCAGGAGATGGGCACTGCTGCCTCTTCCTCCTCTCTGGAGAAGAGCTATGAGCTGCCTGACGGACAGGTCATCACCATTGGCAATGAGAGGTTCAGGTGTGCTGAGTCTCTGTTCCAGCCTTCTTTCCTGGGTAAGAACTTTTGGCAGAAAGCTGGTGTATACTACTTGTGCCCTTGTTCTGTTGTACTTCTGGAGACCTTGACTAATACTGTTTTTTGATTCTCAGGTATGGAGTCCTGTGGAATCCATGAGACCACCTTCAACTCAATCATGAAGTGTGACGTGGATATCCGTAAGGATCTGTATGCCAACACTGTTCTGTCTGGTGGTACCACCATGTACCCTGGCATTGCAGACAGGATGCAGAAGGAAATCACATCCCTGGCCCCTAGCACAATGAAAATTAAGGTGAGCATTATTTACTGGACATGGCATGATACACTTGTGGCTGAAATAAGATGGCAGGTGAAGGTTTTAATGTGACTAATCTTTGTCTTTTACAGATTATTGCCCCACCTGAGCGTAAATACTCTGTCTGGATCGGTGGTTCCATCCTGGCCTCCCTGTCCACCTTCCAGCAGATGTGGATCAGCAAGCAGGAGTATGATGAGTCTGGACCCTCCATCGTCCACCGCAAATGCTTCTAAACAGACTGTTACCACTTCACGCCGACTCAATCTGCGCAGAGAAATACCTGAAACGACAACATTGGCATGGCTTTTGTAATTTTTGGCGCTTGACTCAGGATCTAAAAACTGGAACGGTGAAGGTGACGGCAATGTTTTTTGGCAAATAAGCATCCCCGAAGTTCTACAATGCATCTGAGGACTCAAAGTACTTTTTTCTTTTTTTAGTTCCTTTTTAGTCATTCCAAATGTTTAAGTGCATTGTTCATGAAACTTATTTGCCTCTATGAAGGCTGCCCAAGTAGTTGGGAGCATACTTAACATTGTAGTATTGCTTGTATGTAAATTATGTAACAGAAAACAATGTCTGGGTTTTTGTACTTTCAGCCTTAATCTTGGTCCTTTTTGTTTTCTTTGTGTTACAAAATGGAAATACAAAGCTTTACCTTTATTCAAAATGTAAAGGTCCATTCCCCTTGGGCAAATGTAAAAGCTGTATGGAACTTGGTGGGGCCAACCTGTACACTGACTAATTCAATACCCAATAAAGTGCACATGTAAGATGTCACTTGTCTTGTGTCCTTTGTCTTTTAAGGTGATGGTGCTAGTTTTTTTTTTTTTTTTTTTTTTTAAGCTTGATGAACTGCTGTAGGGGTGAGGAGGCTGATCCTAAAACTTTAACATAATTACTGTTAAATTTTAAACATCAACTATTACTGCAGTCATATCTATTCTCGGATGAAAACAAGGATCCTGTGTATCCCTTCACGCTTCTGTGAACTTGAGTTAAATCTGTTCTTAGAGGAAGTGACTTAATGACTTGACGTTCCATCAGAAATACTCTTGCATTAACCTTGGTGGAGTCTAACCATAAGGCCCATTTAAGCACTGTCAAACAAAACATTAATATTCTTGTTTTGTGACAAACCTGAAAAAGCTAGTTATTTTTCCTTGAGCCAGTAAGTTCCTTCCATAACAATTTTTACTTAAACCTTTTTATCTAAAAACCTTTTACTATCAAGCATTCACTATCACCGTGAACATTCCATTTTAACCTTTCAACTTACGAAAGCCTTACAGGTATCAGACGGCACTTTTCTGCTTAGTTCTGAGACTGAACAGCAGATGGCAGTGTGTTCATTCAGCAGACATACCTGCAGTATCCTCAAACACTGCAGCGAAATCCTCACCAAGCTGCAGACCACCAGTGTTTCCTCCTGGGAGAGGATGAATGATGTTCCTCTGCAATGAAAGTGGCACTGAACAGAAAATATGGTGTGTATTATTTTAGTGCTCTGCTAACATGCACTTTTAAGAGCTGTTTTAGGCAAATTTCAGTGAGCTGACACTCCTTTGGTCTATCAGCAAGGTGAAGATGGGTGCCCTAGTTACATGTTATTTACCCCAAGCTGTGATCTGACAGCACTTAAAATATGAGAGTCCCTGCTGAGCCTGTGTTTATCAGAGAGAACAATTATAGTCATTGCAGTTGCTTAGTGCTGCTAACCTAATGTGATGGATTATGAGTTTTTAAAATGCTTTGTACTCGATGGCATCTAAATTAAAACCCAGTTGAATGTGTATTTCTTGGTTACCTTCAGTGCTGAATTACATTCATGTTGAAATAAGGTCACATCTCTTTTCTTTATAAGAACTTTTCTCTGGAGCCCTCGCTCTCTCTGTCAGGTGCATGGTAATGTGAATGTAGTGCACCAGTTTGAAATGATTTTAGGTGAATAGATGGAGAGGCTAACGCATTTGGAAATTGAGGACCACTTAGATCCCATTAGATTCCAAAGTAATAGTTTTGGTCTCAAACCATACATAATATAAACCTTTCCAGGAAAAAGATCCATGTTTGTACAAAACCTGGATATGAACATGACCCCAATTACAATTAAACACCTTTTATGCTCATTTATTTACTAGATTCAGTCACTCAGAGGTATGAACTTTATAGTGTGAATATAACGATTTAGTGTTATTTATTTCTATTATATGTGCATTCATTTTTGCCAGATTGTTAGTAGTGTGTGTGGCTTAGTGGAGGCTTAGTGGTTAGTACTGTCTCCTCACAGTAAGAGGGTTTTCTTCAGGTACTCCAGTTTTCTTCCAAAAGTCCAAAGACTTGCACATTAGGTCAACTGGTAACTTTAAATTGCTCATAGGTGTGAATGTGAGTGTGAATGGTTGGTTGTCTCTGTGATAGTCATGCAATGGACTGGTGACCTGTGACCTGTTCTCCCGTCAGCTGGGATTGACTCCAGCGTCTCCCGTGACACTGACAAGCGATATAGATAATAGACGGATGGATGGATGTTACTAAGGACTAAAATAAAATTAGTTCTACTCATTTTTGTTTATTCTAATACTAATATTAATAGTTGTTCATTCATCTTCAGTAACCAACTCATCCTGATTAATTCCATGAACACTTGGGTTCTTATTTCATGCACACACTTATTCACACACATACTGAGGAACATTTAGCCTTGTCACTAACCTAACACTGGCGGCATGGTGGCACAGTGGCTAGCACGTTCGCCTCACAGCAAGAAGATCCCGGGGCGTTTCTGTGTGGACTTTGCATGTTCTCCCTGTGCTTGCTTGGGCTTTCTCCGGGTACTTCAGTTTCCTTCCACAGTCCAAAAACATGCACAGTAGGCTGATTGGTGGTTCCAAATTGCCACTGGGTGTGAGAGTGAGTGTGAGTGTGAATGGTTGTATGTGCATTGCCCCTTCAATGGCCTGGCGAGCTGTTTAGGGTATATCTTGCCTTCCCCCACAGACGGCTGTGATGGGTGCCAGCCTCCCTGCGACCCTAATTAGGATTAAGCGGCTTAGAAAATAAATGAATGAATGAATGAACTGACCTAACACTACTGGCATGTTTTAAAAAGGTAAAAGGAACCTGGAGGAAATACACACAAATGGAAATACAGTCTTTCATTTCTGTCTTTGTGGGGACATTCATTAATATAATGCATTCCCTAGCCCCTTACCTGAACCTTAACCACCACATTGTGTAACCCCCAACCCTTTACCCTAACCCCTAACTTACATCTAACCTGATCTCCAAAGTCAAGTCTTAACTCTCAAACAGCCCTTTGAAGAAGTAAGGACCAGCCAAAATGTCCTAACTTCCCAAAATCTCCTGGCTATTGGTTAAAAATGTATTCTGATCCTCAATATGTAGCAAGGCGTTATGGAGATGAAGTAGTTACCACGTCTTAACCACAGCAAAAATGTTCTGGGTTTGATTCCCGGGTTTCTTGCTTTGGTTTCCTCTGAGAACTTTAGTTTCCTCCCATAGTCCAAAGACATGCACATTAGGCTCATTGGCTGTTCCAAATTGCCCCTATATATGAGTGTGTTAAAGGGTTGTGTGTTTTGGCCCTACGATGGAATGTCGAGCAGTTCAGGGTGTATGCAGCCTCCATGTGACCCTAGAAGGATTAACCGGTTTGGCAAAAGAATGAATATGTAGCATGTACCCACATGTACCTGTCTAATACAAGTGCATGTTTGTTCCAGAATGTACATGGACTGTGACAGACCTACAGCAGGGATAAAAGACAATAGCGCCATCAAGTGCTGTCATAGTTTCACTATGAATGCTTACACTGTACACAAGTTTTCAGTATAATTAATGTTGAAACCCATTTTGGCCAGAGTGCACATGAATAAGTGAAATTTAGGGGGCTGCAGCACTATTAAATCCATTGATTACAGAGGCCCTTCTGGATTTCTGGTAAAATTAGTGCTGTTGGTCTCAGAGCAATTTTGCTGGGCTAGGTCATATCCTACCAGAGTGTATGGAAAAGCTCTGAGTGGGTCTGACAGACCACTGACTCCACACTGCGACTCAGTCACGACTCCTGGCTCAGCCGGAGACTCTCTGTGGACAGCCGCTGCACTGCAGCACATGACCCACATCGTCAGAAGAAAGGATCAGTACATAGCGCTGTGATTCTTAAACCGTGTTTCATAAGCTGTTAGCATAAAACATCACACTTTCCTAATAAAGTGAGAGATCCCTGTAATGTTACATTTCTGAGTTGTTCTCATTTGCTGCCATCATGTTTTACTGCCTGAGGGACTGAAATAATGGCGCACTCTTCAGCATGACAAGCTGATAAGTGAGAGTATTGACGTGCTTCTAAATTTATTTACCGTTCAGTATTTACATCTTTACTTCGGAGGCTAGTTGACAGACGAGAAGCATTTAAGGTAGTTATTTTATCCTTCTAGCTATTATTCACAGCACTTATCGTTGAGGGTCATAGAAACCAATCCCAACTGACTTCAGGTGAGAGGTGGGGTTCCTACAAACATGTAATGCTTTTGAACTGTTGTGATTGTGACGTTGTATTTGTGAAATGGTAACAACATCACGGCAACATAACAGATACAACGTACCATTGATTACATCGCTCTTACATCATCAAAATAGTACAACACGGTGGGTATTCGGTGGAATTTTACAATGCATTTTCAGTCGTGTGCATGACATTTTCTGGACATTTATATAGTTCTGTTCTAACTATTTGGCTGAAAAGTGACAATTTACCAGTTTTAGTAGGGAGGTAACGTGTGACATTGGGCAACAACCCTAAAAAGTGATGGAAATGTCGGCACTGTGGACACAGTGAACCATGAACCCTGTACAGGCCATCATTCCGCTGCAGGACTAACACAGACTCAGGGCAGAACACACCCTGGACAGCTCGCCAGGCCATTGCAGGGCAGAAACACGCTGAAGGCAATCCAATGGCCTAGTCTTTACGAATGACAGCAATGGTTCTTTTACATGCCTCTGACCGCAGACAGTGAGAGACATGGTACAAGTACTTTTATATCTCATAAAGTACTCACCATTTATATCTCACTCAAGTACTTTTAAGATCTCATAAAATGTTCTCAGGCTTTTTTCTCCACAGAATTGTTCTCCTGTATGTCGCTTATTGGGCTCCATAGAGACCTCTCTTGACTGCACCAAATCCAAATCCATCACCAAGGCACATACAATTGGTCACCAACCTGGAAGTTTCTCACAAAACGTTCTTGAAACTATCTTGAGATCTTGCAAAAAAGTAACAAATTTTTTCCAACCTTCAGAATGTTTTTCCTCCATGTCCCATTCTGGGCTCCATAGTAATAAGACGCCCTGTCAGAATTTCACCCAAAATTAATCCCTTTTGTGTGTGTGTGTGGGAGTGATGCAGAGGTTAGCAAATCAGTAAGAAGGTCCCGGGTTTGAGCCCGGTGCTCTGCGAGGGTATTTCTGTATGGATGTTCTCTCTGTGCTTGTGTTTCCTCCAGGTACTCTGGTTTCCTCCTACATGCCAAATACATGCAGATTATTCTAATTGGCTGTTTCAAATTGCCCCAAGGTGTGAGTGTGAGTGTGAATGCTTGTGTGTTTTGGCCTGCGATGGTCTGATGAGCTGTTGAGGGTGTAACCCTGCCGTCGCCCAGAGTTGGCTGAGATAGGCTCCAGCCTCCCTGCGACCCTAGTAGGGCTGAGCGATTTAGCAATCGTTGCATCTGTTTCCAGTTTCAGTTCTAATCATTTGATTTAAAGAGCTGCTGTGGAGGAAAATACAGTGCGTTTTGCTTGATGTTACAGAAGGACCTTCCTGACTTACAATTGGTTCATTTAGGCTTGAACTAGAAAACACACTAACTGATACTGACTCTGCAGGAATGAACAGAGCTAAGAACGTTAAAGCTATAAATCGCTGACTTTGAGAGTAATAAATCATAGAAATGGATTTAAATTTCAGCACTCTTGGGGTTTAGAAGTGAATACTCTGTCAGTCGTTATAGGAAGTCTAGTCAGCATTGCTGTTCTTTTCATATCACATCCATCCCAGCAGTAATTACAGTTCTGCAGGAGCGCCATCTTTCCATCATGTGCACACTTTATACTCACACATGCAGAATTCAGACTGCACATGGGTACTGTCAGCACTGCTGCTTTAGTTTATTAGTCGTGTGGAAAAGAGACTAGCAGACTGCACAGTATGCTGTTTAGGCTGCTACGCTATTGGAGTAATTGCCTGTTTTGCCTGAAACACACATTCTTGGCTTGGCGACAGAAGGACTGCAATCATGTTATACGTTCTGGTGATGATCACTGAGCACTGCTCATGGTTTCCTCTCTCTATCTCTCTCTTTCTGTCTCTCTCTCTCTTTTCTTATACTCACTAGTTTGCTGTGTTTAAAAATAACACTCAAAGAAATGTCTATAATAATAAACATATGAATAATTAAATAATGTGAGCCGCGGGCCCAGCGCGGGCATTTCTGTATGGAGCTTGCATGCTCGCCCCCGTGCTTGCATGGGTTTCCTCCTGGTACTCTGGTTTCCTGCCACAGCCCAAAGACATGCACATTAGGCTAATTGGATGTTCCCAATTGCCCCTGGGTGGAATGTGAGTGTGAATGGTTGTGTATGTATTTCCCTGCGATGGTCTTGTGAGCTGTTGAGGGTGTAGCCCACCTTTCCCCAGAGGAGGCCAGGAGAGCCTCCAGTCTCCCCACGGTCCTGATAAAGGATAAAGGGGTTCAGAAAATGAAATGAAATGAATAAAAAATGAAATAAAGTATAATGAAGTCCAAATTCTCTGCCATGTCATATGAATTTCATCATAAAATGTATCATATTCATATTGAACTCTAAGTGGTTACTGATGAATGAATATATAATTTAATTAATGGGCTGTAAGCTATACCCATTAGGTTTGTTTCTGCGGTAATCAGCGTCTCTTTTCATTATTACTATGATAGTGACATTTGCTGTTGTTCTTCCTCTTCTTCATTATTATTATTATTATTATTATTATTATTATTATTATTATTATTATTATCATTATTATTATTATTATTATTATTTTAATTATTGGTGTAGTGCTTAGCACATTCACCTCAAGGCAAGAAGACTCAGGTTCAATTCCTGGGCTCAGGGTGTTTCTGTGTGGAGTTTGCATGTTCTCCCTGTGCTTGCGTGGGTTTCCTCCGGGTACTCCGGTTTCCTCCCACAGTCCAAAGTAGGCTAATTGGCTATTCCAAATTTCCCAGAGATGTGTGTGTGTGTGTGTGTGTGTGAGTGGGAATTGTTGTATGTGTGTTAGCCCCGCAATAGTCTGGCGAGCTGTTCATGACATACCCCAACTTCTCCAGAGTTGGCTGAGAGAGGCGGCGACCTCCCCAAGACCCTAATTAGGATTAAGCGACTTAGAAAATGAATGAATACTTTTACCAACTACGTCCATTAACATCATTCCAGTACATTCTGTTCCCTCACTATGATAATACTAGATGCCACATACTTCAGTTATGTATACAATCTGCAGTGACTATACACATTAGCATGACTTGTCTAGAGCAGATTGCTGCCTGTCACTGTCCCTGTTGAAATATTGCTCTTCCACTGTTCTGTTAAATTATTATACCTCTGAAATTAGATTTACTACAGTATTATTCGTACTGATAACTTGTGTTACCCTTATATCCTGCACATCTGATCATATAGTGCATGTTTCCTCCTATTATGTGCAGTATTCTATTATATTACAACAGCTAGAGATACAAACCTACCGTATTGGCACTAGGCTCATATAACAATGTTAAAAGAATTTTATTCTATACTAATATCTCACACACTACAGTATCCCATTTCTATTCCTAGAAGGATTTTCTATTCCAAATAAGTTTCCAACTGACCCCAAGCCCTCGTCCTACCCCACCCCATACCATTTTTGAACCATGATGCTGTGTGTGTGATGCTGGTATTAATACATGACATAGCTGTCTGACAAATGTGCATAGCACCTTTTTTGTTGCTTCAGTCAGAAACTTTATACATTATTAAGTACACTCACTGTATATCGTAGACTGATCCGACAAAAAAAGCCAATGTGTGTGTACATGTTTGTGCCAATTATACACCCTATTTTCCTGAGAAAGGATGGTTGCTAAGATATAACTGTATAACATTCATGCAAATTTCCCTGTAAATGTCCCTATAAGTAAAGCAGTGCTATAGAAATGGAAATAAAAATAATAGAAATTACATGATAAAGCTTTAGCTAGTAGTGCAATAATTAAATGATAAACATATGCTTAAATGTTTTGGAAACAGTGGTGCAGGGGCACAGAGGTTAACCTTGTCACCTCACAGCAAGAAGGTTCCAGGTTTGAACCCTGTGACTGGAGAGGGCATTTCTGCATAGAGTTCTCCCCGTGCTTGCATGGTTTTTCTTCAGGGTGCTCTGGTTTCCTCCCACTTTTCAAATGCATACTCATTTGTTCACCTGGCTACTCTAAATAGCCCATAGGTGTGAATGTGAGTGTGAATGGGTGCTTGTGTTTAGTCTGGTGACCTGTTCAGGATGTACCTCACCTCCTGCCCAGGGGTTGACTCAAGCTTGGCCTGCAATCCCTGATGGAATCAGCAGTATGGATAATGAATGACTGATGACTGTCACTGAATGATTCAAGTAACACTGTTTGTATTTTTCTAAAAAAAAAATTTTTAAAAATGACAGTTGGATAGATGGTGGAGGTGGTTGATGGTATCTCAAGCTCATGATGGGTCCAGATTTTTTTTTTTATTGTAAAAACTGTTTGCTAAACAGCACCAAATGTTAAGAAGATCCTACTGAGTAAAACAGAAGAACAATTCCTTTTTCGTTATCTTTGGATTGGACTGCAGACATGATCCTGGAATGTTTCCAGCTGAATTGCTCTTCTGAAGCTGGATATCTCCTCTAGATGTAGGTACTATAGATGTACTGGTAGTGATGTTTGACCTGGACATCAGAGGAGCACGCCATACTCCAACACAGTGTAACAATGCACCACTGGTGCGATTCATTCATTACAATATTAATTACCCAATTGACTTTTTGACACTCTCAGTATGTGGGTTGTCTCATCACGTCCCATTGACCCATTTAGTTTCCACTGCAGTGCCATGTTGTGTTAATCCATATCAGGCCACTTAACATACACAAGAGTAACTGCACCTTGGAATCATGGCTGTCAACATATCTACTCTCTGTTAGCTACGATGCTAATTGGGACCTCGTTTTTACAGACTTGCTGGATTAGCCTATGGCCTACAGCTATGAGCTGGCATTGAACACAAAAACAAATCACTCAGGTTAGACTACATAAAATGTGTTAGACATGAAACAAGTTAGCTAAGGCACAAAACATGTTCAGGAGTACTCACTCTCATTCACTTCTTTTTTTTTTGGGGGGGGGGGGGATTTTTTCCCCATTTTTCCATTTTTTTAAATTTAGTAGTTTCCAATTCCCACCCATCAACTTTTGCCTTCCCCATCACACGACCACCACCGACCAGGGAGGGGTGTAAGCAAGCACATGCCCCCTCCGTGACATGCGATGCTGCCGCCTGCCTCTTTTCGAACTGCTGCGCATGCGTATTTGGGGACGGCCTAACACACTCGGAGGGAAAGCGCTATCCGTCCCCTCGTACGAATGAGCTCACAGACGCCCATGATTGGCTGGTGATCGCTGTGAGTGATAGGGAAGTGAGCGTATGCCATCCCTCCCTCCCGTGAGAGCTCGGCCAATTAGACTCTCATTCACTTCTTTGCCAAACCAACAAAGGTGGGGTCCCCCTGAACAGCTCAGCAGACTATCACAGGGCCAACACACACAACCATTTACACTCATGCCAAGGGGCATATTCGTAGCAGCCAATCAGCTTAATGTGCATGTTTTTGGTCTGTATGAGGAAACCAGAGTATCTATAGGAAACCCACGCAAGCACAGGAAGAAAAAGAAGAAACACCCTCACTGAGGCTGGGACTCAAACCCAGGACCTTCTTGCTGTGAGGCGGATGTGTTAACCATTAAACCACCATGCTGTCCTGCAGGATTACTGTTACAGAAAAATAATCAGTGACCGAATGGTGTAATGTGGTATTAGTTTTACCAACCAGAAGTTGATTATTTTAAAATACAAGTGCATCCTGAAGTGTTTCTTCTTATATCACATATTGTACATTTTAGCACAGCATGGTGGTGTAGTGGTTAGCACAAGAAAGTTCCAGGCTGGGCAAAGGTGTTTCTGTGTGGAGTTTGCATGTTCTCCCTGTACTTGCGTGGGTTTCCTCTGGGTAATCCAGTTTCCTCCCACAGTACAAAGACATGCACATTAGGCTAATTGGCTGTTCAATATTGCCCCCCAGGTGCGAGTATGAATGGATATGTGTGTGTCAGCTCTGCAATGGGCTGGTGAACTGTTCAGGGTGTTATTACCTTTCATGTGACTATATATTGTTCATGTTATTATTACTAGACATTTGAGAGCTTACGGAAATTGTAGTAAATTAAAGTGATATTATGACAGTCATTACATTTACATAGACAGGAACTTTATAATAGATCTAACAACAGGATCTAGTTAGATAATTAGAAGTTCAACTTCGTCTTCGAGCATGTGTGTGTCCGGGTACCCATAGCAAGTGAAAGGTCAGGGAACGCACGTGTTTGCTCCACCAGTCATTAGCACTGTGGAGGTTTTTTTTTTAATTCATGCTCAGTTTTCATAATTGGGCCATAAGCCATGGTGCTATCGATGCTATTAGTGAGATTATAGTGCCAGCCTTGAGGTCTCTTCCCCATCTCCAAAAGTTCATATCATTTTGACTAAGGCTCATGCTAAATATTTTACCACATCAACTTTCCAGTAGATATGCAAAGCAGCTTTTGATTAGCTGTGTAAATGCTGATTCCCAGCCTGCCCCGCCCCAGTGACGACCCTAGAAGGATTAAGCAGTTCAGAAAATGAAACAATGAATAAAGTACATCTTATCTGCTATAGTTATGACCTCTGAGGTCTTGGTAAATGCTAACACTTTAAGCAGTGAAAAGCAGAGCAAAGTGTTGAGCCCCGTTGAGTCTCTACTGGTGACTTATATTCAGGTTTCTGCACAGCAGTCAGCCTTTTTTGTCACTCCCTCAACATTTGACATTTTTAGAGGAAATGACAAGACTGGAGCTATCAGGCAGATAATAGGCTCTTTGTTGAGCCAGAAAACATTGCAGCTAACTATCACATCACAGGTTAGGCTTGTGAGGAGATGGGCTTAGCCAAGCGAAGCACCCCACACCATCACCAACACTATCAGTGTCACCTGTGGTATTGAACAGACACTCTCCTGAGATAATGGATAGGAGGCATGGTAGAGGACGAGAGAGTGAGAGAGAGAATGTGGAGGTGTTCTCCTACCAACAAATGCATGCAGCTTCTATAAATGATGGAAAACATGTTTCTTCTTGGAGCAGAGTTTCAGCAGCAGATGGAGGTCTCTGAAACAGATCGCTGCCTTATTTGACTTTCTAAGTCAACCTGTCAAAAAGCATTCCAGCCTTTAAAAGTGATCTGCATACCCCTGCGGCCTCTGACTATCGTAATCTCCATCCCTGCAGATACTGAACAGTTGGGCATCTACCTTAATGTGTGCTGCACTACAGTGGTATTGTGGTTAGCCTGCTGCTCTCCAGATGCAACACTCAGTACTCAAAACTCATCAATCACGTTTGATAGAGGCAAAGCAGAGCTGGAAGGAAAATAAATAAATAAATAGATAGATAGATAGATAGATAGATAGATAGATAGATAGATAGATAGATAGATAAATAAATAAATAAATAAATAAATAAAAAAATTCAGAGCACTTCTGAGAGACCAGCATAATTCTACCACATTCTGTTCATTCGGTTGAAAGCATTGATTTGGGCAAGGCTGAATCATGGGGCAGAGTTACTGTGAAATTTCACACCATGCACTAAAGGGCTTTGCTATTACCACAGTTGGTAGCATAATATTCTGTACAACAACGGAGAGCGATTAAAAATCAATAGTTCCAGTGATGGATTGTCCCTTTTTTTTGTGAAAAAGTGTTGAAGCTGTAAAAAGAGTTGATTGGATATCACAACGGTCATTTAGCAGCAGGGAACCGGGAGATGGTTCCACGCCTTGTTTCATAGATCTGCTTCAGCTTGGCAGAAGAAAGAAATGTGCTTTTGGGATTTTGGGATTTTTTTATGCATGTTAAAGGAGTTTTGTGAAAGCTATTGTGCATGTGCAGGATTTAGATTTTTTTTTATTCTTCTAACAAGAAATCCAAAGAAGCGTTTCTTGAAAATATCTTTGTCCATCGACCGATTAATTTGTGCTCTTTATAAAGATTATAGTGTCACTCACTTATTTGCCAAACCCCATAATCCAATTAGGGTTGCATGGGGACTGGAGCTCATTCCAGCCGTCTCCAGGTGAGGGTGAGGACCACCCTGAACAGTCTATCGCAGGACACATAACCATTGATACTCACACCTAGGGTCAATTTGGAACAGCTAGATAGCACAAACTCCACACAGAAAGGCCTGAGCCTGGGACTCGAACCCAGGACCTTCTTGCTAACCACTACACTAAAGTTTCTGGTGGGGACATGGTGATGTAATGGTTAGCACATGCGCTTCATAGCAAAAAGGACCTGGGTTTGAGGGTTTCTGTGTGGAATTTGCATGTTTTCCCCCGTACTCGCATGGGTTTTCTCCGGGTGCTCCGGTTCCTCCCACAGTTCAAAGACATATACATTAGGCTAATTGGATATTTTTGGTTTCCCCTGGTTGTGAAAGTGAGTTTGAGTGGTTGTGTGTCAGTGTTGGCCCTGCAATGGCCTGGTGAGCTGTTCCAGGTGGACCCCACCCTCGCCTGGAGACAGCTGGGATGGGCTCCAGTCTCCCCGCAACCCTAATAAAGTATAAAGTCACTGAGAAAATAAAATGAAATGGACTGAACCCCCTTAAAAGTTTTTTTTTTGTAAAACAATATATAATTGCTTTTCTCAATATATAATTGCTTTACAACCCCTGTTGTAGCACTGACCGTTGTGTTTTCACTGCATACACAGCAAAAAACTCTGAATTCATCGTACCTTTTTCATTTTGCGCTATCTTTGTCTAAGCAATCCCATAACTCTGCCTAAGTGTGTATGTGTCATTTTCTTGTGTACACAGAAGTAATCCAAACATGAACACACAGTGGGCTTTGTTTGCTATTCCACTTCTATGTGAAGTAAATTATTGGGAGTAAAAATCTAAACGCATATGCAAAATTTTAGACATATACTCACCATACCGGGGCCAGCTGGAGCTCCCGCGATTGTCATTTCAAAACGAACCATCTGTGTAGGCACCAAAAACGTGTGTATCACGTGTTTAAACAAAGAAGCATGCTTAGAGTAGGTCTACAAGATATCAACAAAAGGTCTGATTTCTGAGTGAAAATGCCAGGCATAAGTCTTTATTTCAACCACAGATCTAATAAATCTAAAAATGCCCCTTGAACCACACTTAGAAAACAGCATAGAGCCTAAAACTTACCTTGTGTTGAAGAAAACAAAACTAGCGGTGTAGCTGTCCTTGTCTCTCTATGAAATGGGAATCTTGATGGCAAGAGCTGGATGTCTTGCTGAGCTCAACGAGGCCACAAGCAAAGCTGTCACTGGGGCATCTGTTTAGACACTCTGAGGTACCTCACTGATGCAAGCTTTTAGACTGTTCTGCACAACAAGCCTTACATGCCACTCTTAGAGTGGACAGATGTGTCATGTGTTATCGGGAGGAATTCAAGGGAGTATAGATTCCCTGCAAATGGGTATAGATGAACCCGTGTTTTTGGTTGCATATTGATTCAAACAGTCAGCCAGGCGTAGCTGAAATATCCTCCCAATTCACAGCCCTCTCGTCAGGATAGGAGAGTACTGCTCATTAACATTTCAAATCATTTTCAACAGCTTTCCTGAGTTTGGGCTTTCAGCATGCCTTTATATCTTCATATTAATCTGTACGTAGGGAACAGTTAGGAATATGTGCGGCATCATTAGTGGCTGAGGAGTTGGGATTCAGTTGCACACACGTCCTTATATTATTTGATTTCTATTTTTTTAGGATGCTTTTTTTTCCGGATTAAATAATTAGAAAGGGTGAGGCAAATGGTGCACACAAATGTGTTTTTTAGCCAGTTCTTTATTGTCAGTCATTAAAAATAAACATTTCTTTTTTGCAGTCTAAACATGTGTGTGTGTGTGGGGGGGGGGGGGGGGGGGGTTGCGAAGGGAAGAAAAAGTGTGAGGCAAATATTCAAATGTGGAAAATGGACTCGCAGCATCAACTCCCTGCTGTGCAAGTTGGCTAGTTATAATAAAGCCTTAGGATTTTCATTCTAAATGCATGTATGCGGCTTCTTTTTCGGTTGACAGATGGTTGTACAGTATCTCAAGCGTTCTGTGCCACCATTCTCTGAAACAAGGCCAATTCTCAGTCAAGATGCAAATTAAAACTGACTGGAGATCATCCAAGCATAGAACACATGCAGTGTTCCTTCAGAAATGGAGCCCTTTAAATGGGTAGGTCTCAACATCAACATTTGTCTTTGTTTCATTCAAAAGCCTCAATCTGATATGCAGGAGTACAGGTCAGCCTTTTGTTTCAAGCAGTTTCAAGCAGTTCCATAAGCTTCATCTTTAGAATATCATCCTGCTGCTGCTGCTAAACCATTATTTTCAGCCCAGGATAAAAACACCCCTAAATATACTCTGGCACCAGTGCTGTATTTGGTGTGATGGAGGTCCAGAATTAGTTCTGTAAGTCCTTCCACAGCTATTTTTGCACAGAATTTATACACTACAGAATTGCACAAAGTGCATAAAACCTGTACATACCTGCACATGAGAAAATTTGTGCACTCTATAAAAACGGAATGTTTTTGTAAAATTTGTAAAAGTATCTACATACTTTAAATGAATTTTGTGTTATTTAAAGTATTTTTGGCATATTTTTCTTTACTGTGATGATGGCCTGGTGTCCAGGGTGTACCCTGCCCTTTGCCCAGAGTCAGCTCAGATAGGTGCCAGCCTCCCCGCAACCCCACTTAAGCAGTTCAGAAAATGAATGAATGAATGAATATTTTTCTTTGTTGATAAGTTTAAGATTAGTGTTTGTGATTATCCATTAATTCGTTCATTTTTTGAACCGCTTAATCCTGCTAAGATCGCAGGGAGGCTGCAGCCTATCTCAGCCGACTCTGGGTAAAGACAACTACGCCACACTGATTTATTACACACATTAGGGTGTTAGGATTGTATGGATGTAAGGTATCTGAAAATACCTTAAAAAAATGACACTACAGCTTGTAAAAAGACTACTGTTCTAAGGCAGGTATTTATGGGTTAATGGAGTGGGGATGTTGTCGGGAGGTGGAAGGAATACTTCAAGGACCTCCTCTAAGTACTTTGATGTTCTATGCCAAATATTTTTTCAGTTTGTAAATATTAGTGAGTAAATATACAGTGTAAATACAATCAAGACCTCTCTACTCATGAGGCGTATATTCTGGCCTGAAGGGGTATAGTTTGGCCCATCTTATTTTACACCCTGGGTATAGTTTGGCCTAGGAGCTACAGCTGCATCATTACCAATGTTCTGTGCCTAAGATAGTTTATCTCCCGGGGTATACTCTGGCATGGGCAAAACTATACCCGGGTTAAATCTGGGCAGGGGTTAATCTGGCCTGTTATTCCAGATCAAATTCTAGATCCAGGAATTTTTTTAAGGATTTTTTTGTGAGATGGGGATGTGGGGATGATTTTTTAAATTTATTATTATTCATTCATTTAATTTCTAAGCCACTTAATCCTAATTAGGGTTGCGAGGATGGCACCCATTTTAGCCGACTCTGGGCGAGGGCGGGGTACACCTTGAACAGCTTGACAGGCCATTGCAGAGCCAACACACATACAAGCATTCACACTCACACCTAGGGGCAATTTGGAACTGCCATCAGCCTACTGTGAATGTTTTTGGACTGTGGGAGGAAACCAGAGTACCTGGAAGAAACCCACACAAGCATGGGGAGAACATGCAAACTCCACACAGGAATGCCCCGAGCCCAGGAATCGAACCTGGGACATTCTTGCTGATTTTTTAAATTATTATTATTATCATTATTATTGATAATAATAATAATAATTGTATTATGCTTTATTTGTTTGTTGGGGGGGGGGTGTGCACTGTGCAGTTTCTGTTACTTGCAAAATGTATTTGTGGATTTTTTTTTTCTCACATTAAATTTTTGAGATGAAATTCTGGATCCAAGATTTTTTTAAAGGATACTGTAATACTGAAATAGGATAATTTTTGACTTTTTGGTTTATATAAGGGACTGCTGGGCTTGGTGAGGTTTGCACACCCAGAGTGCTCTTGTTTAGCATTTAGGTTTCTATTCAAACCTCTCTGAGCCTACCTCACTATGCCTGGCATGGTTGATAATTTCATGTACTAGATCCACAGTAATTTGTTTTAAGAGTGGGCTGATGAGAACACAGAAGGAAACAGCATCCTCCCTGCCAGTAGCTCTATTTTCTTCCCAGCCTGCCTCTCCCCACTCCCATGTACTCCTAGCAATCTCTGTATAAAGTGCTGTACAAGATTTAAAGATGGTCATTTTGGAGAGCATAATGGCTCTTGATCAGAAAAGTGCAATCACATGCTGCCATTTCACCTGCTTTAGTACTATGTTCAACAGATTTATTCCTTTTTTTTTTTTTCAAGAAAACAGTGAGCCAGAGCTGAGCTTTTGGCTTTGTGTGTTTCCCTCCATAAGTCAACTATGACAAGCTGGCCTTGCTGTTTTAGTATTGTTGCTGATGGTGAAATAGGAGGGCACATGAGGCAAGGCTACATGTTCAGCATTTCAGCAGACGTGCTGTGTTGGGCAGCATGCCACATTAAGCACTCAGTATGCAGCTCTCGCCATACAGATGTGATGAAATGAAAGCTGACTGCCCTAGTCACTTAATGGGAAACCGAGGGGAACCCAATGCCAATTCCCAAATCATTTCACTGCATAACATATTTCTTCAAAAATTGCTGTTGGAACGTATGCAGCTCATAGCCAGTGCAAGTTCACATACATACTGTGATGGGGAACACATCTTCACATGCATCTGGGTATAGCTGAATAAATGCCCTTCTCCAAGGAAATTCTGAAGAATAAATTGGAAGCGCTTGACTGCAGATTTCATTATGAAGTCTGCTGATAAGGGCAATGCTTTGAGGGGTGAATAATGTACTCATACCACGTCAGCCAAATCTGTTATGTTTTATTCCATTCATGCTTTGTGATTCGATGGTATGAACCATCTGCACTTCCATTTCAAACCATTCCCATAACCTCTGGGGAAGGAGAAGAAAAAATATCACAACTGGTCATTTTTGGCTTTCTGAGCCATTCTAGCAGGGTTTTTTTCCCCCCACACAGCTCCATCATTATCAATGTCCTGTGTGTCTTTGTCTTTCCTGAGTGGAGGCCCAGAGACTCCATGATGGCCAGAAAGAGGAGACAGGGCACTAATGTATCTACATGGCAGGGTATTGGAACAACAATGCAAATGGCCCTCTGGAGAGGAGACGGCAAGCACTGTGCACATTGTATCTTCAGTTTTGCACTCTGCTATCCACCCATCCACAAGCAAACTCCCACACATGTACTCTCATCAAGCTTCATTGCCCACAATTGCCTTAATGACAGACAGTAACTGCAATTCCCTCAAGTGAGGTTATGATTTGAGCATAGCCCTCCCTGAGGCTTTTTGTCCTGCGGTGAGTACTGCAGTTGGAAGATGGTGGTCAGAGACATCCATCTGGTGGTGTCGACTTTTTTGCATTGCCATAAATTTTGGCTCTTGCAGGAGATTGGTGGGTGGGCCTGCTGAGAGATATGAGCCATGGGCCCCTTGGAGGACTAGTCCTAAAAAATCTTGGCCACTCACACTGTCAGCACTGTCAGCAATATATAAGACTTAGAAACCTTGAACTGAAAGAGGCAAAAAGAAAAAAACATAGGAAGATAAGTTGGAAGAATGGAAAGAGAAAGTTGGGGCAATTAATTCCGATAATCTCAAACCCAGTAATAGTTCAAAGGATGAGATAAATTCAGCCATATTTTCAACCCAGCAATCATTTCCACTTTATACCACTTTCCCATTTTTAAATAATGAAATAAGGCTTTCACATTGCCAATGGATTCCACATGAAAAGTTCTTCATTTCAAGGACTACAATAATCGGTCAATAAATACTGCCACATCATCTCTCAGTTGAAATGAGTGTTGTGACAGAAACTTCCCACTTTCAAATGGAGGACAATTCATGAATGGAGAGGCAGGATGAAACACAAATTGGTCCAGAATGTATGGAGGAGAAATGCACAGAAGGAAATCATCCATTTGGGTGTAGAGAGTGAGTTATATGACATCCCTTCTGCGAGCACGGTGTGACTCAGACCACAGGATGCTGCTTCAAACCCCAGTTTCTACACAGAGCATGCGTTGTCATCTGCCTCAATTCACTAAATGAGCTCTCTAGCTAAATGACTCCTGAATAATTTAACATCCCAGTGGGCACATCACAAAAAAAAAAAAAAAATTAAATAAAACGTTGATCCATACTAGTAGGCATTGTATGATGTGGAAGCCATTAAAATATAACGTCATATCATGTCTGAAGTCCTTATATATACACACACACACACATACAGTAAACACTTGCCAAGATGATTTCAACGCTAATTAAATTATTCATTCATTCATTTTCTGAACCACTTAATCCTAATTATGGTTGCGGGAAGATGGCGCCCATCTCAGCCGACTCTGGGCGAGGGCAGAGTACACCCTGGAAAGCTTGCCAGGCCATTGCAGGGCAGAAACACGCTGACGGCAACTCAATGGCCTACTCTTTATGAAAGTCAGCAATGGTTCTTTTACATGCCTCACACCACAGACAGATAGAAACATGGCCGGCCTTTGATAACCCAGTTAGCTACACTGGGGGAACAGTAATCCAGCACCTTACCACCAGGTCACCACTGCTCCCAAATTAGGTTAAAAATTTAAGAAACAAAGTCAATAACCTTCATTGTCTTTTTATCTGAAAAATGTTCTCTTGTGTTCCCTGCGTTTTTTTTTTTTCGTTTTTTTCATTTTTTTACTGATTGATAAGCATTCTTTTTAAAATTACATTTTGCAGTGGAAAACTAATGTTTGGGGTAGCACGGTGGCGAAGTGATTAGCACATCCACCTCACAGCAAGAAGGTCCTGGCCAAGTCCCATGATTGGCAAGGGAGTTTCTGTGTGGAGTTTGTATGTTCTCCCCGTGCTTGCGTGGGTTTCCTCTGGGTAGGCTGGTTTCCTCCCACAGTCCAAAGACATGCACATTAGGCTAATCAGCTGTTTCAGATTGTCCCAGGTGAGTGTGAATGGTTTTGTGCGTACGTTGCTCGGCAATGGTCTGGCGAGCTGTTCAGGGCATACCATGCCTTCGCCCAGAGTCGGCTGTGAAGGGCTTCAGCCTCCCCACGACCGTGATAGAATTAAGCAGTTCAGCAAATGAGTCAGTGAAAACTTACGTTTGGAAATCTAAAATGTGTTTGTACTGACTTGGTAATGTAGAAGTGATCCAATAAAAAATCCATAACAAACTTTATACTTAAAAATATTGGAGGGCTTAAAACTTTTGCACATCTCTCCATCTTTTAAAATTCTATCAATACCCAATGGATATGACCAATCACATTCTCTGATTATCAGTGCTAAAACATTGCTCATTACAGGAAAAAAATGAAAGCAGTCACAACTCATGCTGAGTTAAGTGCTAATGCCAATTTCTTTCATTATAAACTCATTCAATATAAAAGAAACATTTGGAATGAAAGTATTTGATGGTAGCAGCATGAACTTTTATTTTCAAGGATTCAAATGTTGTTGTTTTTTGCACCAAATGTGACTATCAGCCTGCTTTGAGAAAAAGGCCAGTCAGCCAACATAAACATCAATCAGCCATAACATTAAAACCACCTGCCTGTTACCGTGTAGGTCCTACTTGTGTCAACAAAATGGCTGTAGCCCATCAAGGCATGGACCCCACGCAATGGCTGAGGGTTTATTGCAGTATCAGGCACCAAGCAGTTAGCAACATATCCTTTAATTTCAATAAATGAGGCCTCCATAGTTAGGAATTTTTTGTCAAACACAACCCACAGATGGGAAATATGGAGGCCATTTTTTCTCTTCCCCACAAAAGCGATGCACATGCCACCAGCTGTCCATATGATGCAAAAGGAAATATGATTCTTCAAACCAGTGCACCTTCTTCTATTGCTCCATGGTATAGTTTTGATGGCCATGTACCCATTATAGGCACTTTCAGAGGTGGACAGGGGTTGAACATATGCACTATGACTGGTCTATGGCTCTGTAGCCTCATATGCAGCAACCTGCAATGCACTGTGAGTCCTGAGACCTTTCTCTCATAGCCAGCAGTGACTTTGTCATAAATTTGTGTCCTTCTCTGGGATCAGACCACACGGAATAGCCTTCACTTCCCATGCATGTCAGTGAGCCCTGGGTGGCCATGAATCTGTTTCTGACTCACTGTTTGTCCTTTCTTTTACTACTTTTGTTAGGTACTAACCATTGCACACTGGAAACACCCAACAAGACTTGTGGTTTTAGAGATGCTCTGACCCGTTTTTTTTTTCCTGCTTCCAATACATCAGCTTTGAGAACTGACTGCTCACTTGCTGCATAATGCATCCCACTTCTTGGCAGGTGCCAATGTAAAGAGATAATCAGTGTTATTCACTTCACCTCTCAGTGGTTTCAAACTTATGGTTGATTGGTGTATGTACCATGTGAGTGGTTGTCCTTCCTTGAACCACCTTTGGAAGGTACTTACCACTGCATACAAGGAACACCCCACTTTTGTCCAAGCCACTCAGATTCTTACACTTGCTCATTTTTTCCTGCTACCAACACATCAACTTCCAGAACTGATCAATTTCACTTTCTGGTAAATACATCATACTACTTGGCAGTTGCCATTGTAATGAGATAATCAAACGTTACTCACTTCACTTCTCAGTGCTCATAGTGTTTGTAAGGTTATGGCTGGTGTGGGTCTATTCATCTCAAAAATGGTGGTTCTTTTGGGGGGTTCCTGGTATGCAGTGGTAAATACCTATTTCAGCCAGAAAAGCTTTTGCAGATTCTACACGTGTTTGAAAATGTACAAGAGGAATCAATACCATTTTTCAAAAGATATTTTGTTAGTTTGTGTTGTGATGATGATCAGTCCCAAACCCCTAGTGATGTTCAGCTGAGGTGAATTTAATTCAATTCAATTCAGTTTTGTTTGTATAGCACTTTGTACAGTTGATATTATCACAAGGCAGCTTTACATGGTAAAACAATTTGGTTATTTTAACTTGTGATTTTAAACATTTCTCTTTAAATGCTATACATCCTTGATGATGTGCAAGCCTGTGGTGATGGTGGCAAGAAAAAACACCCCCAAACATGAGGAGGAAACCTTGAGAGGAACCAGGATCAAAGGGGAAACCCATCACCATTTAGGTGGAACCAGATAAAAATACAAACCATGTAGCAGAAACTTATCTTATGACTGTAACGGTAATTGTAGTCCTAAATTATATTTAGCAAAAGTGTTTGTATCATCAGCAGTCAAAATTCATCATTCCGTTTCTGAGTGTATATTTACTTCCAAAAATTTAGACCTGGGTGGTACAGTGGTTAGCACATCTGCCTCACAGTAAGAAGGTCTGGGCTTGACTCTCAGACTCGGGCATTTCTGTGTGGAGTTTGAATTTTCTCCCTGTGCTCACGTGGGATTTCTCTGGGTACTCCAGTTTCCTCCAACAGTCCAAAGACCTGCACATTAGATTAATTGGCTGTTCCAAATCGACTGTAGGTGGGAGTGTAAGTGTGAATAGTGGTGTGTGTGTTGCACTGCAATAGTTTGGCATGCTGTTCAGGGTGCACCGTGCCTTCTTCTATTGTCAGCTGAGACAGGCACCAGTCTCCCTGCGACCCTGTTGTGGCAGACACAGTTCAATTTAGCAGGAGATGTGGACTCAAAATCAAGAACAATTTTATTCAATCAAAGTGAAAAAAAATCAGCAAATTGTTTAGCGGTTCAAAAATCAGGAACAATTTATTCATTCAGAGTGAAAACAATATTGGTTCGGCGCAGCAGGTGTGATCTCCAAATGAGCATTCGAAGACCACCAAACCCTACTCAAGGACGGGTATATATACTGTTAGTTCTGTAGTGCAAAGTGTCTGCGCCATTAATTCCTGGCTCTCAGAGAAGACAGTGGCTGAGAGATTGTTTACTCCAGGTGTTGTTGAAGCTAAATGGCAGACCTTGGGCTTTTTTCTGTTTCCCTCTGAGCCTCAGCGGAAGGCCCACGCACTTTAGTACACATCGTTTTGTTTCACATTAAATCATCATTTAATCATTTAACAGCTCAACTACAAATTTAACAGCTTTACAGATTTTCTAATCCATAATACAACAATAATAATACATGTTTATCATAATTATCATAATCATGCTTCTACAACCCTTATAAAATTAAGCGGTTCAGCAGAAAATTAATATAGAATGTTAAATGTGAATGTTAAAGCTATGCCATGGCATATGATTTACATACTCATTAAACCATTCAGTGAGCCCTCCTGTTCTGTCGATGTGGGTGGAGTCATCCTAGAAGAGACCACGCCCATGAGAACTAAACTATTTCATAATATGATAAAAGGGACACATCTGTCCTTCTATATCCTACAAGGATTAGCACCATACTCACCACATATGCACTGAAAACGCAATTTCCAAATGAATATACTCATGTATTTGTGCACAGATTATATTAGAGTACTGAAACTGTTTTTCAAATGTCAAACAAAAATTTGAAGCAAATTGTTTTGTGACTAAAGCTGCCTTTCACTGCCAACATTAAACCTTTCTTTTTCCCTCAAAATGAATTCAGTCCTTTTCTTTTGCCATCTTGATCCAAATTTACAGTTAGCTGGGTTTGTGCTGAGTTTTTAAACATTCATTAAAGCCTGATGGAGTTCCAGACTTTGCTGTTTTTATTTAAAATGCTTAAATATTGGTTGGTTTGGCCAGAAACCTTTAAAAAAAAATCCCCACCACTACAGTATTAAACACATTTAACTGCAGCTATATTGCAGTCACATTTCAGCACCATAACAACATTGTATTTTTATTGTTAAAAACACAGTCATTGTTTTTTTTGGCCTTATTTGCTTAATGATGATACATGAGCAACAGTAACCCACAGTATGTCTTCCAAATGATATACACGGAGTCACCTTTACTCCAGTCCATATAACAGCACACAGGAACACGGTTTAAATTTTTCCTCCTGGTGAGATCATCGACTGTGAGAGCAATTGACTTTTTAAACACCGACATCAGTGGGCGTCTTTGCTTTTAGATTTTAACTATAAAAACTCCCTCTTAAATATTTAGCTATTTTATTTTGTAATATATGTCACATTAGAGTATAAATATGTACTCCCCCCCGAGCAAACTCATCTTTCTGGCTGCTGTCATTTCCACGCTCTGTGCACACATTACTAAAGCAGAGCTTTTTTTTTTTTTGCCCTGCAGCTTTTCTGTTCTTACTGTTTTAAGTGATAATTTAGTGCTGAAACACTCGTGCACATTTTCATATCATCTGCAAGTGTAATATGGGATTTTGTGCTTCAACATGGAAAGAGGAATCAAAACAGAAAAGAGGAAGGATTCGTCTCAGAGGAATCAGTTCCCATATGAGTAAAGGGTGTTTTTGAATCGTCTGTGTTTGCTTGATTAAACACTATTTCCAGTCATTATGATTTCATATGTAGAGACTAAATTGTTGGCTAGTCTCTCCTCAAACATCTGGTTTAATTTATTCACTTGTTCATTTGCCGAACCCCTTAATCAGGCTAGGGTAACGTGGAGGCTGGAGCCTATCTCAGCCAACTCTAGTCAAAGGCAGGATACATCCTGAAGACCTCGCCAATCCATTGCAGGGCCAACACACACAGCAGATAGCACTCACACTCACACCTAAGGGCACACGAGAATGTCAATTAGCCGAACATGCATGCCTTTGGACTGTAGGAGGAAACTGGAGTACCCGGAGAAAACCCATACAAGCACAGGGAGAACATGCAAACTCCACACAGAAACGCCTGGGACTCGAACCGAGGATGTTCTTGCTGTGAGGCAGACATGCTAACCACTACACCACCCCCTGTGGTAGAACAGGTTTCCTCCAGGTACTCGGATTTCCTCCCTCGGTCCACAAACATGCACATTAGACTAAATGGCAAGTTCCAGATTGCCCCTAGCTGTGAATTTGATTGCGAATGGTTGAGTGTATTGGCCCTGCAATGGTCAGGTGGTGAGCTGTTCAGGGTGTACCCAATCTTCGCCGAGTGTTGGCTGAGATAGGAATAGGAGTGAATATGAGTGAGTGAATGTGAAAACACAAGAAAAACTAACTAAACCAATATTTTTATGGGTTTTTTTATGTGATAATGATGACATCACCTGCTCAGAGTGACTGTCACCATTGTTTATGTAATCACTGTCACATGAGGATGTCCATCTGCAGCCAGCTAGCAGTAGGGGAGTCAAGTTCAATAAGCCCGTTTGGAGGTCGTAGAGTAGAACACTCAGATTGTTCTGTATGTGCCTCAGTGTCTGAGTCAGTCCACAGTTGCAGGCATCATCCACGCACACTCGCCGATGGATCTTAAGTAGCCGCATGACTTTCACTGGCCAGTACGAATGCGGCTGAGCCCCACCCAGGCCTTGTGCCAGTCTTCTGAAAAGATTTGTAAAAAATTATTTAGTTATTAATATGATAGTTGGTGTTTTAACTACAAAAGTTTTTTTTATGCTATTAATGAGAGTAAGAAGTGGTATGGTAATGTAATTGTATTTCATGTGGGGACAAAGTCATTCATTGACCAAATTGCTTAATCCTACTAGGGTCTCGGGGAGGCTGGAGTCTATCTTGGCTGACTCTGGGCAAAAGCAAGGTACACCGTGAATAATTTGCCAGACCATCACAGGGCAATCGGTGGACTGTAGGAGTAAACCTGAGTACCTGAGGAAACCCATGCAAGCACGGGGAGAACATGCAAAATGTACACAGTAAAGGACTCGCCGTGCACAGGACTCAAACCCAGGACTTCCGTGCAGGTGGATGTGTTAACCATGACATCACCGTGCCACCCCCGGAGGGACAAAAACTTATTTGCATTTTGTATTTTATCAGATCACATTTTTTTTTTTTTTACACTGAACTCAACTTCAGGGAATTTTTTCATTTGTCCTTCGGTAAAAAAATATTTTTGAAGCTCGGTACAACCTTTTACCTACATGTTAAGTATACACACACATACACACACGCATGCACACACACACACACACACACACACACACACACACACAACCATCAACACATTTCTTTTAGATGTATTGTCTGTTTCCTGTTCTAAGACTCTCAATGTTAGAGTCTGGGGTGTGGCTGTGGGGCTTTGTGTTCAATCAGCTACAAGGGCTGTGCAGGACACCCAAGTTCTACTCCAACCTTCTCAAACCATGACCTCACTTTGTGCACGGTGGCATTGTCATACAGGAACAGGTTTGAGTTCCAGTGAGGAGAATTTGTAGTTCTGCTACACACAAGACATTCTACACATTTGTACATTTCCAATTTTTATGAACACAGTATGGAGAAGAACCACATATAGACATGATGTTCAGGTGTCCATATACTGTTGATCTTATAAAGTACCTGATATGCTAGATCAAATAAGCAATGAGCTCAAATGTATGACCCCTGAGGGTGGAAATGCATTGAAATCCTCATGCTCTAATAGCTAGAGATAAATAATTAAAATCATGTTGATGGAAGTGAAATTATAAAATTGTACAACATAGAGGGGTTTTTTTTTTGCTGGCAAGGTGCAGGTAATGACCTTATTCACATGTATTTGTTTTTAAAACACTACATCTGTACAACATGAAACAGTTGAAGCCTTTGTCATGTAGTGTGATCATCACAAATACTCTATGAAAAATTGATGAGATGGAGCTGAATGCTTGATGTTCATCAAAGTTTCCTGTTTATAAAAATACAATGGAGATTGTTTAGATTACATTATATTCATTTTGTCATTGCACATAAAATAAAAGGGATTATTATGTTTTCCTGCAGGCAAGCTATTGTGAGACTGAATACTTATTATTATAGTTTCAACATGGATATTAATGCAGCCTGAACTGTTGAGAGACCCCCTACACCTTATTTATCAAAAAGTGTGGGTCAAGCAGGAATGGTGAGGAATGACTATTGGTAGCAATTTGAGTTACTACATCAACAAAAACAACACAGCTTCGTGCGTGTCAAGCTAGCTAACAAAAACTAGCTTGACATTCACTATATGGCACTAAAGCACTATAATCTAATTACATTCAGCTGCTGTGTATGAAATCACACACACTGCTGCCTCACAGTCACGTGTGCACCTGGTGGACATGCACCAAACTGCAGGCAGACATTCCAAATTTCTGCAGGAGTTTTCTAGTTACTGATATCATCAAACAACGCAGAGTTTGCTCCCTCTGGTTGTGTGGGTTTCCTCGGGGTGCTTAAGTTTCCTTCTACAGCCCAAAGACATGCACATTAAGCTAGCCGACTACTTTAAATGGCCTATGAGTGTGAATGGTTGGTTGTGTCTGTGTTGTTTTTACAATAGAATTGCAATCTATTCAGGGTGTACCTCACCTCTAGACTGAAGTCAGCTGGGATTGATTCCAGCTTTCAATTGATCCTGACAGACAAGTGGTACAGATAAATCATAGATCAAATATATGTTGTGGTGCTTATATATGAAGGGAAATAATCAGGATTGTTCACTGTGACCAAAGCAAGTCATGAGAATCTTCATTTATTGTAAGTTCTGAATTCCAGCTACACATCACATGACAGTAAAGATGTGGGCTGATCTAGGAAGATGAGTTCAGTGGTGCTATTAACATGATGAAGCTTTGGGGAACCCATTGTGTTTAAGTAGATGTGGCCACTGAAAGATTAAGTGCAGCTGCATTGGTGTTTGTAGATAGAGAGATGAATTTCCAGGATCACCATTATTAGCAGGAAGACCATTAGCATTGTGGGTAATATATGAATCCATTATCCAATATAAAAAGTTTAAACTTAATAAATCTTTACATAAAATAAATAAATAAAACAAACAAATAAATCTTGGATGACAATAAGGATTGCACGTTAATAATAATGGTTAATGTGCACAAGGTTGAGGGCAAAATTTCCTTTAATGTTTAACAGCAGGGTTAAAGAACAAAAATAAAGCTACTGAACAGCAGAGTAACTTTCATGATGTTTATTGATGGACTACAAAATTCTGAATTCTAAAGGAACTGGAAAGAACACTGATTAGGAGTTTGTTTTTACGGTTAAAAAACAAAATCTGTGAAGTTTACACACAAGTCAACAGTAATCTTTAGTGACTGGATTGTAATTTTTCAAAAGTGTATGTTTTCATATATATATATTTTATTTTACAGGATTAAATGTGTGTACAAATATGTCCCCCTCTCATAAGGACAATTTACAAAACTTTGATGCTTTTACATTAAAAAAAAAAAAAATCATTTCAAAACTATAGCTTTTTTTTTTCTCGTGTGTAACAGGGCTTCACCAACGCTGACGGACCAGCAGACCAAGACCAGTGAAGGACCTGCCTCCAGTCCACACACTTGCTCTCTCTAACAATCTTCATCCCTCGCTAGCAGCTACCTCAGAGAAACCACATTCAGCAGTATTGCACATTAAACATGGAGGACAATTGTTCTGAGAGGGGGGAAATGTGATTAGCTAAGAGAAAAAAAAAACCTGATGAGATTATAATAAGATAAAAAAAAAAAAAACAAAAAAAAAAAAACAAGGCCAACAGAATCATGCAAACAGCAAGACCTGGAGAGATCTGTCTCTGCTATACAAGAACATTTTCGAACGAGCCAGTTAAATCCACAATAGAGACATTTCCATATATATGACCCTGAACACAGAGCAGAAGACACTTAGCAACTAGCTCACCCTACAAAACTTCTACCAGCAGAGGCCACTGTCTCTTTTAATGACCCGAGCAAGGGCCAAGAGAAGGAAGGAAGAAAGGAGGACACATCACACTGTGCTATGCTCACAGCAAGCAAAAGTAAAGAGTTGATTGCTTCGCTCTATATTATTATTCCTAGATGCATAAACTCTGTTTCTACAACATGCAGACAAAAATATTCTAAAAAAAGTGCTTTACAGCTTGACTCAAGCTCCAAGTAAACGTTTGTTTTGAGGGGCACTTAAATTGTACAACTTCCTAAAGACAAATCTCTCTCTCTCTCACACACACGTTTTGGACCATGATTACCGTGTTCAGCGTCATTTCAGATTCCAGGTGACTTAAAGATCATTTGGCACCATTTTAGTCGGCTTTGGGTCTGTTACAAATCCTTGAACCATAATAATCAGAAAACGCTTAAAAAGTCAGAACCTGATACAAAGACAGAATATACAATTTACCTCAAGACCACATACGATGATTAACGTGTTAAGAAATAACCTATTGAATATCAACAAGATATCATCTCTTTAAGAGAGATTGGCCAATGGTATACAAGAAAAAAAAATCTGAGACAAATTTACCAATACAGTCTGTCTCTATATGTTGAATAGTGTTGATGTATTTCTACAACAGAAAGAAGTTCTGAAATACTGAGTATGCCTATATTGTACTGGGTTGCAGAATTCCCAGGTGGTTATAGTGTCCATTCTCTTCTTAATCTCTCTTTTCTCGCTATCCTTTCCTCGAAAAGCAAAACAGAAGATGGTGAAAGAAATGCTGAACTGGATTTTTACTCATACATCGTGTGGTCAGAAGGGACAAGAAAATACTACCGGTCATAAGAAAAGCGCCTCCTACTGATTCAAACGTACAGTCAAGTGCAGTCATTCACACAATTGGGTGATTATCACATTCTTAAAAAACCTATTCAGCTGCTCTATGACACAGATTGGGGGCAGCTTGAAAAGATATTGGGATCTGACCACACCCTCTTAGCTTAGTGGTGACTTGGAAAAGTAAGTCAAGAACGGTAGAGATCACCATCAGGGGCAAAAACAATATAGATAGACTGAATTTAATTCTGTTTGCATAACATCAGAAAATGAGTTGTGAAGATCAGGATGTATCCAGGGTATTTTTTGGGGTGGGGTGGGGGGGGTTATGGTGGTGGAAATATAGCGATAAAAATACTTGAGTCAAGAAGTTAAGAAGCAAAACTACTTTATCTTTACCTATACACACTGAATTTACCCCATAATGACAACATAATGACAATGTACAACCTTCAACCACTGGATATTAAACTGCTCAACTGTGGTGGAGGTTGTCATTAAAAGGCCAGATATTCTCACAAGGAACACTTTCAATAGTACATGCATCATTCTGGACATAAAAACATGTCCAATTTTTATACATCAGTCTACATTCAATCTTTTAGACCATGACAGAAGGCACAAATAAACTAAAATATTGTCCTTTTCTTAAAAAAACAAAACAAAACAGAACAAGTGTTTGCTAGGCTGAGACGCCATGAATTCAAATACATCTGATTGGTCTTGATTAGAGGAGCAGTGAATAAACAGCCTGGTCCTGTACTGGTGTATATGAGAGCCTCTGGTGATGTCTGGCTCTTTCTTTGGAATACAAGATCAATGAGTCCTATTTACAAAGAGCAACATTCAATCCCTGCAATTAAGCCAAAAAAATTACCCAGCCTCCGAGGGACTGGGCTTAAAGGGGGAATCAGATTTTTCTACATTTTTGTATAGTTCACTCGATGAGAAGTAAACAGTCATGCAGTGTGTTTAGACGAGAAATGATTCAGTCAGATTTTTGTTTGTTATAGGAACAAGGAGTCCATGTTCACAACGGCATTATTGGAACCATTACTGAAACCACTGGATTTTTATACGCAATGTTATACTGTATGTAATATATAATAGCACTAAAATGAAGATTCATTTACACAAATGATTTTACTACCATTTTTTCGTCATCACAATTTTTTGCCCCCACCCTCAGTTACGGTTCTATGGTTTGGGAGTTGTGCTCTCATGTCTAATGACTAACGGGGGGAGGAGAGAGACAGAGAGAGAGAGAGAGAGAGAGNNNGGGCGCGAGGGACGGAGGGGGGGGGGGAGAGCGAGGGAGAGTGAGAGACCTATGCAGTCTGTAAGGCAACAGGGAATACATTTAACTAACTATTTTATGTAATTACCAGGGTAATTTCTAGAGGCTGTGCACCCCTGTTCCCCATCACTGCCACTGTAAACACCTCTGACTCAGAATGTTTCTTTTGAAATGTGCAATCAGGACGACTGTTTACAACTCTGCAAGCTGCAATGGTCAGATTTTGGGGAAAAACAAAACATCTCGGACTTTCCCTTTAAGCATTTTAAATGCAGACAAACAACATTGGTGTGCAGGAACGAGAGAGAGAGAGAGAGAGAGAGAGAGAGAGAGAGAGAGAGACGGTACAGAAAAGCAAACATACAGTAGCTTTTAGTATAAGAACTTCCAATCTCGTACTCTCTCTCTGATTACTCTCTAATGTCACTTTTCTGTGCTGCTCGATTATTAGTACATTCGAACAAAGTGCTTTTATGCATGAGACGTAATTGCTTCTGGAAGGAGGAGATTGGGTAAGGGATAAGAGGAATGCTTTAAAAGAAAAGCAAAACAAGAACAAACAACACACACACACACACACACACACACACTTGCTGAGGGCCTGAAATAGTGAGAGCCTGCGCTGGGGATTGTCAAAGAAAATTCATTTTACAAGAGATAGGAAGGGTAGAATTAAGTGCTTTCTGTTTAAAAATGCAAAACTGGACAACTGGTCAAAAACCCATGATGTCCTGTAATAGTATCCTTAATATTCTATTTAAAATGACACTGCATCATCACTGTAGTGGGTATCTGAGTTTCAGAGCTCCAGTAACAATTTCTGAGATCCTCATAATCCTGATTTTCACTTAATTTTGATCTTTGATTCACAGTATAATAAAGCTCTTTTTTTCTTTTACCACTTTAAAAAAATTACTTTCACATAAATCTATTTTACCGGAAAATAAAATGTGGGTATATCATGTATATATAGTGTATGTACAATTGTAGTTATCTGTACAGCGGTTTAGATCACGACAGCGTGTGACTCGTACAGAGAGCCCTTTCTACCGTGCTGGCTAGAAGACCGGCACAGTATAAATACCTCGACCGATCTTCTGGGCTAGAAAGGTGACTCAATTTCCTGCGAATAAACACTCTGTAGCATAAGAAGAGTGCCAGTGTCAGTACGGCTGTAGCTTTAAGAGTCCAGGGTTGTATCAGCTGTCCAAGTTCATTAACCGGCTGTCATCGTGCTAAGTTCCAGCGCGGTTTTACCAGGAGGTCGCTGGACAGCAGAATGCTGGTACAGATAGCTTCTCTAGGTGGATTGGAGTAGTAAGTGTGACATGTCCTGTCAGTTTAAATAACATCCACCTCAAGCTGGGCCCATGAATTTGGTCTGCAGAAGCCTTCTCTCCAGCAGATTCAGTTCCACCAAGTTGTGTTGCATCAGTTCCCTGTTCTGACGCTGACAGCTTGAGACAGATAAGCTCAGCTGTGCAGACATGTTTGACCTTAAAGACGATTCTGACGCATGTGCTCATTTCTTTCGCAAAATGAGAAAGTGCATGATTTGTTCAGCGTGCCTATGTCGTTATATCAGTCAGGGATGGACCTTCCTCTGTTAATACGTTAGACACACGTTCTACATTCACCTCCTCCACGCATACTTTAACAATATTGACAGACTCTATACTGCTGTCATCTGGAATACATTCCACATCCGTGTTCATGCTTACTAACAATCTCAGTCCTCATATTTCAAGACGAACAATGGTCTCATTCGGGAACGAGTCGATCAGGAAAGGTTTCCGACGTCGATCTGGCTCTCAGCCATCTCATACAAAGATTTGAGCTCATTCCTGCGGTGTAGCTGGCTGATAAGAGCACTCCTCAGCAGATGACAGGAACGCCGTCAGTGTTGAAAATCATACCAGTTGTGGGTTCATAAGTGCCAGCCAAGTAGTAGAGGTCCTCACTGTCCTGGTACTTCTTAGTTTGAATCATCTGTTCATACTGCTCGAGGCTAACCACCAAGCATTTGTGAGAGATGGTCTGAACGTCATTCTCATCAACGTGAGAGGACTGGTAGAGAGCTCGCTGCACAGAGGAACATATTTCATATAAAAATGTCTTACACTTTACAAAACAAACTACATTATTTTTGGTTGGATATGGTGTTATGTAACTGAATAAATATGGTACATTCACTCACCTCCATGAAATCCTTCCTCTGGTTGGACGCCTGCAGAACAGCAGCAAGATTCCTTCCAGACATTTGATCCCAGTTCTGTCAAGAAAAGTTGGAAAAGTAGAAGAAATGTGTCAGTATTCAGTCCTCCAGGTTGTTTAAATGTTAAATACATTGCTATACTCTATAAATACCAAACCGTTGAAGGAAATCAGTCGCTTTACCCTTGCCTGAGCACAGAACACATAACACCACGCTTTAGTCGACGACAGCAGGCACTGAGCAGAGTGAAGTATCTACACACACTTCTCTAGGTCCGACTGAAATCACGCATTGCACAGAGGTGATGCCCCATGTAAAGCTACCCACACGCTCACCCGAGGTCAGGTCCCCTTCCATAGTAGTGGTAAAGGACTCTGGCTTGTGTCTTTTGATTTGGCCTTACAGGGAAAGACTCATTTAGATAATTAAAAATATTGTACATATGGAAACGGTAAGGCACCCACATTTTAGAAAAAACACTCGCAGTACCCATTTCATTCAATTGATTAACTGGATCAACAAAAGTTTTTCACAACCAATTTCCTTTAGCTGAGATTTTTTAATTGGCAATGTAGGTTACCTTTTTGTCATGAAGCTTCTTTCCAGGGTTTGTTTCCTCAGGATGGTAGAACCATTTGACCCGAACCACCATATTGTTGCCCCAAGACTCCCACATGCTCTGAATGTGACCAATGAATGGAAGGTTAGGCCGTCCAGCAGACAGGAAAACAGCACAGTCTCCAATACAGATCATTTCTTTGCCTCGCATAATGGCCTTATAGAAGAGTTTCTTCGCTTTGCCCTTCATTCCTCGTCTCTGCAAATAAAAAAAAACAACAACTTCTCATTCTGAGTTCATTAAAGAGCAAATACCAAAACAGTGAGTAGGCAAGCAAGAGTGGGTTTTCTTTAATAAAAGAATAACTATAACACAAACAGATTGGGTTTTTAAAAAGAAATATCAGTACTAACCTGAGTTGGTTTCCCAAACCACTTCCACAGCTGTCTGGCTTGGAGGAAAGCAGAAATCTTGGGTCTGTTCTCCACAGAGGGTAGTCTCTGTCTCTTAGCGAGCTCCTTCGTAGTGGGCAGATGGATGCCCTCTCTCCTCTTAGGACGGCCAACGCTCTTCTTAACCTTCTGCTGCTTCGGTTGCTTTGCCTGTTCTTTGGGAGATGTTTGCTGTTTCTCTGTCTTGGGCGTGGCAGGTGGGGGCTCGGTTTTCACCTCTGCTTTTTCTATATCCTCATCATCGTTCTCTGTTAGTGGTTGCTCTTGAGGAGATGCAGGCTGAGGAGGTGCAGGAGCCTCCTCGTCCGAGCTACATGAAGACTCTTCGTCACTGGTGGTAGAGGATGAGGAGGAGGAGGAGGATGATGAATTAAAGCCAGCAGTAGAAGAAGAGCTACTGCTGGATGAGCTGGAAGAGGTGGGGCTAGAGGCACGGGAACTGGTGGAGCTGCTGTCCTGTTTGGTCTTTGTTTCCGGTGAGGTCCTGGTCTCCTCCTCTCCATCAGACTCTGAGCTGCTGCTACTGCTGCTGCTACAGTTTTCTGATTGAGCCTCCTTCTCTCCTGCAGTCTTCACACTCACATGGGTATCTGTGCTGCTTCCCAGCTTACGGATACTGTACGTCGCCACGCTATCTGTATTAATCGTCTCAGGCTCGGTCTTGGGCTTCAGTGTTTTGTCTGTAGGGGTAGTGGAGGTGACGGTAGTGTAGTTAACACCCATGACTGCTTTACTGTCTCTCTTTGTGCGGTTCTGACCCTCCATCATCATCAAGGCTTTGGTTTTCTTGGTCTTTGGGGACATCACACCCTCATGGTCCAACTTGATCAGGATCTCCGTCTGAGGTTGCTTGCGTTGGGATTTCCCCCCAAATGTTGTTCCTTCGTCTTCGCTTTTGCGGGTTCTCTTCACAGCCTTTGCCTTCCCGCTTTCATTGTTGGACAAAAAGGAAGCTAATGAGGCAGACGGGTCATTATAGAGGTCCACAGAGAGAACTTTTCCATACAGCGCAGATGAGTATACAGACTTGGGCTGCGAGTGTACTTTGGCTGGGGGTTTGGTTGCAGTAGTTTTCTTCTGGCCTTCAGCAGGTAGGGGGATGGAGGGGTTGGTTGTATTGGCAGGCTGACTCTTCCTGCCTAGCAGTGGGCCACCTTTCTGGTTGGTAAGGGGTCTCTCTTGCACCAGTCCAGGGACTGATTGGTCAGGTTTTTCTAGCTCCTTTTGAGCTAGTTCGGGCTCTGGAAAGTAGAACAGAGAGGAGGAGTTTATTACGCCTCAACACATGACCTACATGGAATGCAGTAAAGCTAAAACTGTCCCTATTCTGCCAGGAAGCCTTTTTCTTCCCAACCACAAATAAATTACTTAATATCCATGAAACCACCCAAAATATCCCCCCTCATTACCCACAGCCATTTATTTCATTAATTCCAGAACTGCTGGCTCTTTTAACTGGAAACAAATCAGTTAACAAAAATGTCTAAATTTCATGATGTCTAAAGTAAGGGAGATAAATTACCAGGTTTGGGTTTTGGTTTTCTCCCTCTCCCCTTATTCTTTGGAGCAGAATCATCTGTAGTTTTAGGGCTTGTGTCTTTGTTCTCAGGAACATCTTTACTGCCTTTCCGAGCTCGCTTTTTAGTGCTAGCCACCAAGAGTGCAGGCGATGGCTCCGCACCTGCAAAGAAAAACACAGCAAAAAAAAAAAAGAAAAAAAAAAGGCATTTTTTTAACCCGCCTCCAACAAAACACAAATAATCCCAACATTTTAACGTAAGCTCTTAAAACCCTACATGAGTACATTCTGAAAAAAGCTCTTCACACTTCAAATGCAAAAGCAAACGAAATCAGTGGCTCCAGAGGCTCCAAAGCAAACAGTGTTTTCATATGGGCAGTTAGCATAAATCAAAGTTTGTGACACTTTCTGAGAGGACACTCACACTGGATCTTGTAGTCAGGAGGGAGCAGTCTAATGTGTGACAGCGGAATGCGGCCGGTGTCTCCGTCATCAAACTCTACGGTTATCAAGTCGTCCGCATCGTCCATGTCAGGGCTTCCTGCAGACGTGGGGAAAAAAAAAAAACCCTGACAAAGATTGATATGCTGTATGCATCTTCATATATTTCTCAGGAGCTTCTTGAGGGCCCTTTTCATTCCCATTTGCTGACAGGAGCAGAAGCTACAACCTCCATTTAAGTTTTTGGACAAGCCTCCAGTTCACTCTTGACTTAGTAGGAGGGAAAATAAATAATAATTGAAGCAGAGGGCTGCATGAAGCTAACCACATCATCATTCATTCCTGGCCTCTGTACTCTCCCACCTCCTCTGGCAGGCCCACGAGCCTTGGCTAAAAGCTTGAGATTAAAGGAAACTAAACAAGTCGCTGCCCTGAAGGGTTGTGTGTACAGAGGACAGAACAAACCCATGCTTTTTAGAGCTTAGAAACGTTGAAGTTAAACAGCTTGTGTTTATAAAACACGCTGGTCAATGTGTTATTGTAGTTAGATACTTTACAACTCTTACCTCTGACCACAGTGCCAGGGTAGAGGCAGCGGTACTGCTGGCTCCAGTATGCTGCGATTCTTGTCCCCTGAGGCAGGTACCTCAAAGACGGGGGTTTAACGTCGATAATCTGCACAATGTGAGCAACATGAGAGAGAAAGAAAAGCAAAACAATCCGTTTTTGTGTTCAAGAGGCTGTATTTTAACCTGTATGCTGTGCACAGGGGCGTCTGTCTATGCGATCTATACAAATACATGCAGAATGACTTATACATCATTTTTCTGGCAGATCATTTCTTAGATATACAATCAACCTGAAAGAGCTTTTTGGCCAGAGTGGCTTTTGGCTAAGCTTCTGCTTACTACGCTCAATTAAAAGGGAAAGGTGGTAGCTGAGAGCCTCGCTGCCTAAACCAACACTCACTATTAGTGAAGCAAAACATGTGTAGCAGGAAACAAAGTTTCTACGGAGGTCTTATGTCCTGAGAGTGTGTGTGCCCCCTGGCCATGCTGTGTACTAGGACACATGGGGGGCTCATTAGTGACTGGTCAGTACAGCCTACTGTCCTTACCGCCTCCTGCAGCAGCTGCTCCAGGCAGTAGATATGAGGCCTGTTACCTCGTTCACCCTCAACCACAACGCTGTATCTGCAAGACATAAGGCATAGTCATTAACACACAACATGTCGGCCTCTGTTTGACAGCTGAGACACTCACAAACATCCACATATAGACACAAGACAATGACCCCAATAGGGCATCCTACTCAAACTTTTCACAGATGTAGAAGTAAACCGAGTAAGCACAAGAATAATTTAAAACAGCCCAAATGAAAACAGCCACATTTCCCACAGGTCTGCAAAATATTAACACCAGAACAAAAATAAACCTGTTGACAGACACTAGATGTGTTTTGGTGCATAAAACAGTACACTTAAGGGAGGGAAAAAACCCAGGTGGGCTGTGATGGAAAGACAGACATGACCTAACCACAAGAGGATGAAAAAAAAGCTGGAGCTGAGACAGTCTCAAAATGAAAGCAGGACTCCCTGGAGGATTATACAGACATGTTGCAGACCTTTGTTCCCAATAATCAATGGATCCTGGGATGTTTTTTTCTACACTTCTTTCCCCTCAAACAGAAAGTTCATGGACTATATTTGCAGGAGGCTTGCTTTTACAACTTGCTGGCTGACAGTCATCGGCAGGATGAACTCATTTAATCTCTTTCGCTGTTCACAAGTCAGAGCGGTTGGAATAGACAAGTCAGAGAATTTTTCTTTTCATATCATCTAATAGAAACAAAATGGGAGCTTACAAAGGGGAGGAAGAAAAAAGAAGATCCTTTATTTTGCCCGTTCAAGAAAAGCTGTGCCAGGCTGAGTCACTGTGTGGGAAGAGATGGATCTAAAGTCAAAGGACTGCGTGGAGACTTCTGGGATATTATTACTGCAACCAAACAAACGCCTTTAACCTTTGGAAAAAATGTTTTGGTTTTAAAGGAAGAAGCTTTCCCAAAAATAGGGCTCATTTCACAACCCTCATTGTTCCATGACAGTTCTGCATTTTATTTAGCTTCCACTATCAAAACGTACAAGCTCTTGGGATATATGGCTTGTTATTGGGCACTGATGATTGACCTATATTGTTCAGTCATCTGATTACCTCAGCCTCAGCACAGCCCTGGTGAACCTTGGCACATTTCCATATATTTTTAACAACTGTAGCTTATAAACCTTTAAGGTGCACACATGAGCGTGCAAACTACAGGAGACACAGCATGTACACAGCCTCCATATATCGAACGTCTAAATGTATAGGTCTTCGTTTGGAGAATAGGAAAGGAGGGTGAACCAGATTAGAAGCCGGCTGTGCTGTTTAAAATTCCTGACCGTCAAATCAACACCCGCTCTCATCTGGATGCATAAAGGTACTCTCAGTTCTAGCATGACCCAGAGCCAGCTGTCAGACCTGCCTGTCAGTGAGTGGCAGTCCTATTACTGAGACATGGGCCTGTGTGGATATGTAGACCCCTCCTTCCTCTCCACACACTCCCCAGAGCCAGCTTGAGGGGGTAGGCGTGCTGCTAGGAACAACTGATTGCTCGTGTCTGGAGGCTTAGGCTAAATTCACACCAGCTGCTCCTTGACAGGAGAAGGTGCCTGATTGGGCTCAGGCCCTTACAAGCAGAAGTAAATATGGACTCCTTCATGCTTCGGAGATGAGTGGGCATAGATTTGGAGAACAAGTGTCAATGGAGTTTTGTAATTTTATAAAATGAGAATGCTAATGATACCAAATGAAGAAATAAACATGGAACCCTAGTCAAGATTCTAAATGAAAAAGCTTACGCGGTTTGGAGGATTTGTATTCGCTCACAAGTTCACCCCCCCCCCCCCCCCCCCCGCCTTTCACTGAACATGGTACTGCCATCACTGCAAACCATGATGATTATACATTAAAATATTCAACTGAATATGAATGAAAGGAACTGCCTTTGAGAGAAAGTACAGATATGCACTGGGAATTTGCACAAATTCATGACTCTTTGATTAATACCCAGAACCAGTGGAATCTGTTTTCTTTAAGATAATTCTTATTTTCACACATCAACCAAGAGCACAGAGTCTGAGCACATAAATAAAAAAGATAAAAAAGAAAAGAAATGGAAAGTCACTCAAGGATGGACAGAAAATGTCAAATTAGTTTCCCATTACCCATAAATAATGGGCTGCAGCCATTAGCATGGCCATCACATCACATGCATGACAATGGACCTGTCAGCAGTCTTTTCTGTGCTTAACACGCAGGGGAGACACGGCTACTTTCCTTCCTTCCCCCTGGATTCCAGTCCTAATTCAACACTGACCACATTAATTACTGACTCGGCAATTTAACAGCATGCGGTTATGGATATAGTGGTGTCTGCTCACACACTACTTCTCAATACCGAGAAAGAAAGCAAAGCAAAGAGAGACAGATTTATTCACACCTTGACAGTGAACAGAGTTAACGAATCTGGCACAGGTATACAGGCATTCAACAAAAGTCTTGTTGCACATGTGGACATTCATGTATAGAAGCCCATGTCTCACCAACCTATTAACTGATTTTCATCAGCTGTGCCTTACATTAATCCTACAAGTTTACAGATTGTTTTGTGAAAGCAACAGGAAATTGTAAATTTATTTATACTTTTTACAGCTAATAAAAGACGAACATATCCACTCTAGGCTGGACAAAAGTCTTGCCGCAATCACGTAACATCAAATTCTTGATCACAGTAATTAGTAACATTTGTAAAATATAATTAGTAAAATCAGTCAGTAAATAAATAAATAAATAAATAAATAAATAAATAAATAAATAAATAAAGTGCGTGATTAACTAAATATACATAAAATACAGGTATTAAATCAGCTTTTGGGCAATTTATAAAATCTTTTTGCAAAAAGCAAATGAAAATAACTTGCAAGCGGTAGTAAGAAGTTTCAGACACCCTTGGTACACATAGGTAAGCTTGGTCATGCAAGGAAAACTATCCACAAAACAACTGGCTGCACAAAAGTTGAAGTTTGCCTCCTGATGACTCCCTCAGAAGCTCCTCCATTAGGGCTCATAGCTAGGAATGTCTGCTTCAGCATCAACAGTACATCATATTTCTTGCAATGGTCTCCACCCCATACACCATATAGGTCCTGTACAAGACACAGCTAGAACACCATGACGTGCTTACCAAGGCCCTAACAAGTGAAAACTGTTATTAGCGGAACCATGGAGAAAAAATGATATTTGAGATGAATAATTAATTCAGTATCGTATCGCTATGCCACCAATGTTGTTACTGACCATCTGGAAAATTGGTGCACCCAGAGTTCACCGAAGAGCCAGTCATGTAAGTAAAACATCATAGTTTAAGGTCACCTCTAGAACATAGGTATCACAAAGCTATGTAAGACGGGTGGTAACATTACCAGACGCAAATATCAACAGATCATTGCTTCCCATTATGTTTCAAACCTACATGAGATTTCTCACCATAGGGTTGATAACAGACTGTTTTCTGACCATTTGATGAACGAGCTGCCCTCTAAAATAGCTTACTCATGTATTAAAAAGTGTCTTGGGTCCCAAGAATTTTTAGTAGTACTTACAAATTTTTATTATTTGTAATTTGAACATTTTGAAGTGTCTGATTCATTTAATATGATAATTATTCATCATGACAAGCACCTGGTGGTCTGGTACGATCATGGCCATGTTTGCAGAGGCACTATTGCCCTTGAGTGATGCTTTTCATTTTTCAATATGATGTTAGGTTTGCTACAATATTATATAATTTTAGGTATAAACAAGGGCATTTGATTATTTTTCTGTAATAAATAAAGTCTTGAAAGTGAAATTAAGTTTTTGCCACAAATCTTTTGTCCAGACAGAAACAAGAATGTTCATATGTATGACAAGACTTTTGTCAATGACTTTATAAATAGCAGCCGTACACACACTTCCAGGGCTTGGATGGAGTGACAATTCAGGCTACATTTATTTTGTGGTGTAGCACATGGCACAGTACAGCAGACAAACTATCTCTTAGTAGCAGCTTGTTCTCTCTCTCTCTCAATTTTAAATCTTCCACAACCAGTTTTCATGTTAGTACAAACCATGTTCCTTGAAGAGTGCACCTAAAAGCCTGAAAATCAAACACTGCCTTACACAAAAGCACTTTTCCCTCCAACACAGAAAAGAATCATTTAGCACCCTACAGGGAGAGAGAGAGAGAGAGAGAGAGAGAGAGAGAGAGAGAGAGAGAGAGAGAGAGAGAGAGAGAGAGAGAGAGAGACAGAGACCAGAGCTGAAAAATCCATTCCCAAACATATGTTCATAAACTGGCTTCTCCGATACACATGACTGGAAGCCCAACATCCCATTCCTCCCTCGTTCCAATCACTCCACATCTTTAAAAGCTGCTTTGGTGCATGGTGGTAAAGCCTCTTAACAATTACTTCACACCACACAAAGTTCCTCAGAGTTTTCTGAATAAAATTCATTAAAGATGCACCCATTGCAATTTTCCTGGCCGATTTAATTTTCCAATTTTTCTATAAGTGTGACCTACCGATACTGATTTTTGCCAATTTCAATATTCTTTTGAACAGCTGCAACTGACAGCATCTACAAACAGAAACTATTCTTAAATGCCAAATTTAATTTTAAATTTTATAATAAAACAAATGATTACACTATAGGTAATACTAATCATTATTATTACTAGTAGTAGTAGTAGCCCTGTGATTGCCTGGTGAGCTGTCCAGGGAGTACTCTGCCCTCGCCCAGAGTTAGCTGAGATGGGTGCCAGCCTCCCTGCGACTCTAATTAGGATTAAGCAGTTCAGAAAATGAATGAGTAATAGTAGAAGTAGTAGTAGTAGCAAAAGCTACAGTAATATTGCCAGTATAATGATCAATACTACTAATATTTATTACTATTATTACTAATAAGTAATAGTACATTATGTAACTTGCCTGAGATCTGAACCAACTCCAGTTGCTCACTGTCTACTCATCTCCCCAAAAGCTGTTTTAGTGCAGTGAACGTGCTAGCTCTTCAGACTGGGTATATTCAGCTGGGTGACGGTGTTGTAGATGTGTAACTCAAACTTGCACAGTGGTTCCTTGGGTGCTACATGTATTACAAATTGCACGCATTATGTCTTTACTCACAGCGAAAAACTTCCACACTAGCGAACTATAATTGATTTTAACACAACTGTGCTGTTATCACTGATCTCTCAGTGACCGTTAGACCGTGTATGTGTGTGTTTAATCCTCCACAAAAGATTGTGTATCCCTTCTAATTGTTCAAAAACCCAAAAATGTTATATGCATACACGCATCTGTGACATTTTATGTGTGCGTACAGCTGTGACATCATACGTGTTCACCAGTACCACAGAGACCTCAGACGTACATACATAATATGACAGGGACCAACTCTGAAATATCTGAGAATCTGAAAAGAGAATGATTGGCCCCTCACCCTGAAAATCATACGATTCCAATATATGACGGGTTTCTCCATAACCTACAGGCGACACCCAAAAAAAAAAGAAAAACTCCTACATTTCAAAAATAAATAAAAAAACTTATTAAACTTAAACAAATTAGTACATTATTATATGAAACTTCATTCAATGCAGTTTTTATTCATCATTGTTTGTACACACAAAACTTAGTGAGGCAAGAGAGGTGGTGCCAAACCCCTTTGTTGACAGCCCAACCCCAACTTGAACACCTTGAGCTTGAAAAACTTGAGTGGTTTTAGCAAAATGGAGCTAAGGTACACACAGCTCGAAGATCACTGGAAGTACTGAAGGAACGGGTGATCCGCTGTTCCACCCGACATGACCAATCGAGCCATGGCAGCCTTCAAAAATCACTTCAAAGCGTGCATAGACAATGACAGCCACCATTTGGAGGATGACCAACTTTAACACATGATGTATACAAACAATACTGAAGGTTTCATGTGTACAAATAATAATCTGATTATCTTTAATTTTTTTTTTTAATTTACCTTCAAAAAGTGGGAGGTTTTATTGGGACATTTTTTTTGCATAAATAATTTTATTAATAAAGCACAAGTTTTTGGACACCTGACCATTACTTCCAAAGTAATTCTTCTTTTTCCAAATGGCTGCCACAAAGTTTAACGAACACAGTTGTAAAGAAAGTATGCGTATCCTGTACAATTACATTTTCCCTTCACTGGAAACCTGTTCCAGCATGACCATGCCCCTTTGCACAAAGAATGTTCCTTAAAGACTTGGTTTGAAAAGGCTGGAGTGGAAGAACCTGAGTGTTCTTCACAGAACCCTGTCCTCAACCCTAACAAATGATTTTGGGAAGAACTGGAACGCCGAATGCACTCCAGATCTCTTTACCTAACATCAGTACCTGATCTCCTTAATGTTCTTGTCGCTGCATGAAAACAAATCCCAGACCTGCCCAGAAGAGTGGACGTTGTTATAATAGAATGAGTAGAATAAATCTTGAATGGAAAGTTCAACAGGAGCAAATGAGTGTGATGGGCAGGTGTCCACAGACATTCGGGTTTGAAATGAACAGTATAATACAGCACTGTGACTGTAAGCTGGATGGCGTGTGTAGTTAAATGTCATAACAATAATGTACCACATCATGTATCTTGGCACATCATGGCATCAGCAATGAACTCTTTTTGAACTGAGAATTCTCAGAGGATTTTAAATTATTATTATTTTAGCCACACGTGTTAAATCTTGAGTTGAATGGAAACTGTAAAAATACAGTTTAACACTATAGGGGTGAACTTTTTAGGAGAGCTGGTGTCATTGAGAAGTGTTGGAGATACTGAACTCCTACAGAGTTATGAAATGACACTCTGGTGCTAAGCAAATTCATTTATAACCAGGCATCAAGCTGTATTATTAACACGGTAAAGATGACGACAAGAACCCACCAGCATAGTGTTAGTAATAAATGACATCACTCGGAGTGGATTTAACACGATGGAGCTTGCTGTTTGCTAAAATTAATAAATAAGCAATCAAACACTGAGATGGTGATGCTGTTATAGAGAGATAATCACCAATTGGGTGATGGTATTGTTACCAAGCAAACATTGATTAATTTCCAATAATGCCACCTTCCAAAGTGTTTTATTCCACTCATAAGAAAGCACCTTGGCAATTATAACATTTAAAAAAAACTTAATTAGAAAGGGCATGTCATGCTTTTTATGTTGTAGAATGTCTGCATGACAACTAAGCTCCTGTAAACACTTAACATATAGGTGGACTTTAATACGGTTACGTGACCAGGTGTTGCCCCTGGTTACAACATACTGGGGTACCCATACTGGAGGCCACACAAACAGTTTACCACGCCAAAGGATGCAGGCTGACGCAATTGCTCTCTCTAATTACATTCATAGTCTTCCCCTCGCTACACAGCAGAGTTACCTTCAGAAATTAGCTTTGTGTTACAGAATTGACCCTTACAAACATGTATCACAAACAGACTGAACGTTCTTGAAATATATTAGTACATAAAACCGCTGCACTTTCTGTACCGATAGAAAAGAAGCACATGCTAACAGTTGTGGCTTCACTCAGCATGCCCTCAACTCGTAATTTCTACCCAGCAGAACTAGTTAACAATACATACCTTCTCTCAGTCTGTGCTTTGCTTTTAATATAATCCTTTCTAATGAGTAGCTTTCTCATTATTATGAACAAAACCGGTGATAAAATGGTCACTGCAAACATGGATCTTTACATCCAAATCTGCTCTGAGGATGTTGCTGAACTATTTAGCTCTGCTTTTTCTGGAGAGTTCTTGCTCGACCTGGCTTTTAATAATTGCTGGGACAATAAAAAAAACACTTGTCTCTTTCACTTCAGCGCAGTTGGAACAAGTTACAGCACATTTACTCTACGTTGTACGTTTACAGCCTCCACAGAGCTACCAGTATGGCGCCGGCACAGTTTTCTCATAGGATTCCGGGTGGTGAAGGGAATTGCAGAAGATCTATATACATTTAGGCGCTGCTTGAAAACAGAACTGCCCATAAGGGATGTTAGTATAACCTACACCAGAATGGTGCAGTCTGATTGGAAATCTCTGAATCACAGGCAGTATTCACTCTACAAATTCAGGATCATGCTTAAATCACTCAAAAATGTAAAAATAAAGTATAAAAACCTTATTTTAGTTTGCTTTTCTCATGTGTAGTATATACTAATGCATACAATGATTCATCACAGGCTCGGTGGATGTCACAGATGTTCCATCTGGAGGTCTATTCGGTGATTTCCACCTTGGTTTTGGCGAATACCTGTTACATCTGACTTTTTATCATTGGTTACAAATTTGGTGAACTAAAGTCTGGCCATTTGCCAAAGACATTTTGTTTACATTTGGGATACCCGTGTAGGAATGATGTACAGTTATCAAGCCATGAGAAATCAAGTCAATGCATTACCACATTCTGTAGTAGAAAGCCTCAGAAGCTCATGGCGAGCTCTGCTTTAACATAATAAAACCACCTTAAAGAAAAGAAAAAGTTTGCTGTGGCTATTGGACAAAAATAATCTATAACACTGATTATTACAAATTGCTAATAACCACAAATCCTTCCATGAACATTAAACAAAAATATCTCCTTACAGAAAACATCACCATGACAACCACTATATGCTTTAATGTTATGAATATATGTGATGTTACTATAT
>JAQMYF010000001.1:41069512-41081521 GCA_030014195.1 Neosilurus mollespiculum
TATATATATATATATATATATATATATATATATATGTACAGTTCTAAAACTGTTTGTGGTTTTTCTGATGCAGAGAGTCCCCTATTCAAGTACCTGGGAATTATCTGTTCCTATAGCAACGAAAACTGTGAAAAGAGATTTGAGAATTCAGCAATACTGTGGCATTGAGACCGCTCAGGTGCTCGTTCAATCTCTTTTTATTTCAAGACTAAACTACTTCAACTCACTTCTGGCAGGTCTTCCCCTTTGTGTGCCACCTGACCCCTGGAGCTAATCTAGAATGCAGCTCCACGGCTGGTTTTCATCCTCTACAAGTTCTCTGGTTGCTTAGTTCTCACTCTGTATCTGCCTTCAGATAGACTAAAACTACTTGAAAAGAAAAGACTAAAACTGACTTGCTCCACATCTAGCTAAAACCATTTATTACGAGGCTGTAGTTTAAATATAGCACAAATCTATATATAGCTAACACATTGTAACTCAAACAACTGAAATCACAATTTCCATGGGTGGCTTTCAGCGTATTAATTGGTAGAACGATTGATAATCAGTTAAAGGGTATCTGTGGTGAGTTTGTATTGCTAGCTTTTTAAAACTATCAAGTATGACATCAGCGGTTCTGTCAGGCAACGTCAGTCCTTGCTTATTGTCAAGTACGCGTGAGTGCTGTCACACTGCTCCTACTACTAGTCATGCACAGCAACATGTTACCTTCTTCATCGGCTGTTCCAGCCCTGGTAGTGACACGAATTCACTGATTGTCCTATTGGCTGAACTGCGTGCAGCAGACACCAATCTAAGATAACACATTATTGGCCAGTGCCAGCTGTGTCACCAGGAAAATGGTGGAGTTCAAAGCAAACAACAGGAACAGAAATCACAGAAAACATAACATAACATCGGCACAGGCCACACTGTGAAAACCTTTCCTTTCATACGCAATTCAGTAGCCCTCAAAAACCACTTCAACCCGACCTGCTTTCAGCGTGACCTCCAGGCAGAACTACTTGGCATGAAGCCCAAGCTTTTACAGTTAAGACCGAACGCCGTTCCTACAGAATTCTTTCAAAAAAGTCAAAGGATGACAACAGACAGGAGCAGCACCTCACCAAAAGGAACCAGTAAAATGTAAGGGCCTTTATTGCCTAAAATGTCGCTTGTTGCTTGTTTACTTGCACTGGACACCCAAGCCAAAGAGTTCACGTCACTTCTGGGAAAAAATGGTTGTCCTGCATTGGTTCGGCCCCTGCTAGTAATCCATGGGATAAAATTACCCAGTTTTGTGCTTTATATGGTCATTTATGTTAAAATAAGCTCTGTATCTCTTTAACCTATTACGATACACATAAATTATCCTGTAAGGATGAACAATACTGGTACTCTTTAAACATGACATAACTGAGACTTTATGGCTGAAATAACAGTTTACCATTATAAACACTTATATAAAGAAAGAAAATGCATGGAGCATCTCTCATTAAAGAATCTCTTCAAGAGATTTGACTCTATAGATAAAGGGCTCTAAAAAGAAGATTATAAATGAAGTCTTACTGCTCAATTGCCTGCATCCTTTTTACTGATATGCACAACGGACCTAAGGGGGGAGGAGAACAACAACAACAGCTGCTACATACAAGGGCATGCCCTTGAAGAAAAAGTTTTAATACCACTATATGCTACTTAAATAGTGTATACTCAGCTTTTTTCACTGAGAGAAACTGGTTCTGTAAGCAGTTTACACGAAAGCTAATTCATCAGTAACCCGACACTTGTAGGACAGAAGAACAGTAAAGAGAGTAAATGGAACAAGTCAGAGGGAGAAGTGATGGAAATTTAAAAAAAAAAAAGAAGGAAAGAAGAGGTGAGGTGTGTGCTTACATGTCGGGTGAGTGGACGGTGTTGACGTGGCCAGCGTAAAGCAGCTTGTCATCCATAGGGATAAGGACACGCAATCCGTCCTGAAGCTCATCTTTATTAAGCACACAGTTACGAGGGGCTGTATGAATGCACGCACGCACACACACAAAGAGAAAGAGAAAAAGAGATTTAGTAAGCAAAACTACATCTCCACACAAAGCAATAATTACACCACCATATCAAAAGCTGTTCATGAGGTAAAGTCCAGGACCAATAATATTCACTGATACACGTTAGTGCTAACGATACGCCACAAATACAGTCAATTGTCACAATTTAAATGCCAGATTAAAACAAACGAGGGCGTGAAATGACTCCTGCATCTTGTCACTCAAAGCCGTTTGTTTTTTAATGCCGTGTGCAATCAAGCAAAGCATTTGGTCATAAGAGGCAATTAACCAGAGGTGCATGATAATGAAAAAGAGCTCACAAGGACGGTATGTAAGGCAAATATCTCTGTCCAGATTTAGTACTAACAGCCATCATGAATAAATCGATATGACTAGTGGAAAGCAGATACAGACCCTGTTCACACGTGTCTTGAGTACATGTTCACTGACCACTCGAGATCACTTTTTATTCAGTTAGCAAATGCAAAAACATCAGAGGGGTTGATATTAACTTGCTGTGTGGCACTTTGTGCAACCTTAGTGCTTATTTATTGAGATCCCACACTCTTAAAAAAATGAAATAAAGATCACACAATGAAAACAGAAAAGCAGGAAAAACTAAATATCATTGTATACCCAGATAACAGAAAAATATCTGCATGTCAGAATCTCAGAAATGTAACTGTAAAGGTCTTTCACATACAGTGCAACATGAATAAATAATGCAAAAATCACAGAACAAAATGAATGAATGAATAAATAAATAAATAAATAAATGGCCAATGAATGTAACACAAGATTAATATTCACAATAAATGTAATTAAGTTATGCGAATAATCCACAACAACAGTCCCGTGATGATGAAAAAAGCAGGAGGAAATTAAAATTTGATAAGACATTTAGTAGGTGAGAGAGTTTCCCTGCTCTGAATCATAGTTAAAATCCAATCATGGATGCTTCGCTATGTCTGAGTAGTCATTGGAGACACTAGATCTACACTGGAAAAGGAACATTTGTGTTCATTTATAGGAAAGTCCTTCCAATAACATCAAACCAAAAAAATTATAACGACAAATCGCATTGTACTTGTGAAAACCTTAAACGTGCAAATATATTAGGAAATCTTGTGTATACTATACATGACCTGCCTGTACTTTTCTACAATTTGTGCTTGAATGCTTTTGCATAGCAAATACTATCCAAATATAACCCTGTGATACCCGAACGTGTATTTTCCAACTTAATCTACATAAACATGATCATAAAACGTCTCCTCATTTATATTTGTGAGAATAAATAGTCCAATTCAGTGGCACAAATAAAGCACATTTATCTTATGTACCTAGGTAGGAAGCAGCAGAGAGAAGTGGCTTGTGGTGCACATTTAAAATAAAATAATATTTTTTTAAATAATAAATGTATACAAAGAAATGAATGTAATGTATGCTAAACCCTGAACGAAAAACTAGCATATTCCATGCATCAGCAGAGTGTCTGGACATTTCAAGAGTAGAATGACAGGGACCACACTAATGACTAGGCTGTCTTTTATTGAATGTCAGGACAGAACTGCTTTTTAGACTACAAATGAGACCGTGTACATGGCAGATCTCCTCTGAATGTAGTTTGGGAGATTTTTGCCCTTACAGATCCGTATTTACTGCAGCCAGTGGTGATCCAGTGACCTGAGACAGATGTTATTCTGTTACATGTGAATAGGGCTTTTAACAGTGCACGGGCACATGTGTGCGTGTGCTCACCAGGGGTACAGGGTCTTTCAGTGCTCAGACGGGGGTTCTCGTCCTCAGAGAAGCTGCTGTCCTGATTAGGCTCAAAGTCCTCATCAGCAGCCATGCTCTCCATCAACTTGCTGACAGCGCCGCCTTTTCCTCTGGGCTACACACACACACACACACACACACACACACACACACACACATTTCCATAAGAGAACTCACACACTGAATTCCCAGCCATTGTTAGTTTAATTCCAGTGCCTGTGAGGTGAGAATTGATTCAGAGAAACCCATTCTGACGAGGGCTCAATGCCAGATTCTCACTTTTAAAAAGCCAGAACACCCAGGAGAGCACCAGGATCTCTGCATGCTGCACTACAATTTGACTTACACATAAAAAAATTGTGATAAAATGTATAGAAATAAATATATATACAAGGCACTGGAAGAGTAAGATGGGTGGAGAAAGACATGTTTCAATTCATTCTGATGACTCAGTTCAGTCTAATTAGGCTTGTTGTTCTCTCTGTCATTTTCCTCACAGCAGATATTCAGAACAGATCTGTACAGCAAGTCATAGCTGGCCAGCTTCATTCAAATACAAGCCATTTCCCAGCAGGCCACAGGAGGAGCCTGTTGTCTGCCAGGTAAAACTGCACAAATCCCTCTCTCCCAGTCCAAACCTTCTCCTACTCCCTAAACCCACCCCATCAGCAAGCGCATCACAAAATGGCTGATCCTTTTTAAATATTTAATCATCTGGCATCTTCTATTTGCAATGGTGAAAATAAATAAATAAATGCCCCGCATGAGTCATATAGTTTTTGAGCAAGCACATCAAGGCCAGTAGCATCAAACAATTTAATGTGGGTGGTGGTGGCAGGGGATAATTGGGAAGGTAAATAGTGGTGCATTTATCATCATGTGATTCAAAACGCAGTCAGGTGATGCTTACCTCTCTGGCTTTGGGTTTAATCTTACTCTTGCGTCCAGAGCTGACAGAGAGTGATGTGCTGCTCTCTGAGGGAGTGCTGGTGAGTGGCGGCAGACGCAGAGGCAGCTCTTTCAATCTCTTCTTCTGCAACACACACACGCACACACACGCACACACACACACACACATCAGAAGTCATCAAAAAACATACACAAAGGGAACAGCCACACACAAACACATGCCAGGACATAGTGAATCTCAGCCTACTGCAAAGCATCACATGAGGAATCAGGGTTATTCTGCTCAGAGTGCTATTAAAAGAGAGAGGGAGGATAGAAGGAAAGAACAACGCTGGCTGGTAATTGTACCCTGGCAAGTTTCGGTTGTCCTTTTGTGTCCAATAACAAGACACTAACAGCAGGAGGTTTTCTTGTCTTACAAATGAAGCAAACGTCATGCTGCTGTGCAGTACTCTGAGTTTGCATGCAGAGCTCAGTAAAGCAGTACCCACCTTTCCCAGAGCTTTCGCCTCCTTGGTTTTAGGTACGTCCTTTGAGACATGGAGAGATGTTTTGGGGCTACGAGTTGGTTTGGACACTGTGGGTTTGGAAGGAGAGGTGGGTTTAGCCTGGGCGGCATCGTGCAGAAATATGCGTTCGCTTCTGCGGCATTCAATCCAACGTTCTTCATCGCTGCCTTCGGCCGAGAAGCTCAAGCGGAGCTCGGCTGGGGCTTTAGGCTTACGGCCACGTTTGCCAGGGCTGGAGTCCTCACGTAGCACACTTGCTGGGGGTAGCAGCGGGAGCTCGGGTGCAGATCTTTTACCATGAAGGAGAGAAGGAAACTTCCGGATCTTGATGTCACTCTCGGAGTCGGTGAATTCAAACTCCGTACCTGTGTGAGAAAGAGTAGAATTTTATAATCACACTCACTATCATACATGCAACTGTATAGTCTGCTATACAAAAACATCTTCTTATAAGGACTATATATGTGATCAGAACCTAAATTACGTGTCTATGAGATGCAGCATTTTTTAAACGAGATTTCTATAGCAACCGAAAATGCATCAATCAATCGATTTACCAAGCAGGTAATGTGTTAAGGGCTGAGCAAAACAAATCTGAAAAGCCAAGAATACGCTTTGGTGATCCAGGTTATTTTGGTTTCAAATAGCCAAACTCTCCTTTTAAAGCTTAAAAGATACCTTAAGTCAAAATGTACAAATATATGATATCATTTGAGGGCTGTAGGAGTGGACTTGGCCAGTTTTGCCCCAAGAAACTTTTAATTTCTTTGGAGTATAAACGCTCTATGAGCTTCTATAAGATATGAATAACTGGCTAGCGGGTGCAGACTAGACCGCTGCTTAGCATCTTAGACCTTTAGGCTTAGACCGCTGCATAGCCACTAACACCAAGCCTTAAGGATCTTCTAGAGTTACACCATTTGAAAGTGTTAGCTTAACTTCCTGTCTTTTAGTGCTAATTCATAATAAGATTCCTATACAAAATCCTTCAGTCAGATTCTAACCACATAGTGTGAGAGAGGCTGCTCAGTTAAGCCGGATCTTTTTGCAACCATCCCTTTTAATTTATTTTTTTTAACAAACACCCAACGAGAAATTGAGAGATTAAAAATAGGAAACTACAATCTTTTGAGTCACATATAAAATGCAATAGGGTAACATATGCTCACCGAGCAGACCCTGCCTCTCCTCCTTTTTCTTGGCTTTCTGTTTTGCCTCCAGCTGAACGAGGGACATAGGGCCAGAGGTAACAGGGCTAGGGATGGCGCTTGCAGCAAATCGAGCAAGCAGACCTAACCCACTTTCCTCTATCAAGGAAGAACACAAGCCATTAATCTCATCCAGTTCATGATCATAGTCCTCTTCATCGTCCTCATCCTCGTAATCATCTCTTTCAGTAAAGTACTCTGTTTACAATGAAAGGAGAAGCATTAAGTACATCTGTCCTACACCATTTTGTAATCTAGAAAGCTTACAATCCATCAGTATTCCCTAGCCTACATAGAAAACATCGTTTATGTTGTTCCAAGAAATCAAGTAACTATATTTAATTGTAAATGTGTAAGGATAGCTTTTAAAACCCAGTTGTTTTTTGCAGCACTCTCTGGCTCTAAAAACCATTTGAAAGATGCATACTCATACAAATGGCAAAGCATTTCCATTCATGTACATACAACTCAGTGTGTCGTGGAGGACATCATGTGATTTCTCACTATGGATACCGTTTTTCTCATAAGCCAAATTAACCAGCAGAAACAACTTTCCTTTGATGGATTTTCCTAGAAAACTTAGAAACACCCACCCAATACCACATAAAATCACTGGTAATTGACAAAGTGTAGCTTTAGGAAGCAGTGATCTACCAGTCTGGGTAAGTAGCATCATGCAGCTTTCAAACTGAAGCAGCTACATGACAGGATTAACTTCAGCATGGACACTAGCCTTCTTCAAACTAACACAAAAGGCACAAATTGTACTTTTTAAAAAAACCCAAACAAATAAAAAATAAAATAAAAACACCCTCGGCTTGGCTATTCTGATGAATAGGCTCGGCCACTGGAAATGGAAATAAGAGCAGTCTAAAAGCACTGCAAAAGCCAGTTGTGGGGTTACAGGCAGAAAAACTGACTAAGAAAGTGATCAATTTTTCATAACCCTTTCAGCATGGAGCTTGTCTAAACTGTTAAAGAGAGACAAACTTTTATTTCAAAGAACTAACTGCAAGACAGCAGGTACCCACTTTAGCTGACCCCGCCTCCACGTGGGAGGAACAAATTAGAAGACGGATATGGACACAAAGACGGACATAATGCTCCAGAGTAGTTAGGCTCGCTGACAACAGGTGTGAGCTTGTTAAAATATGAGGGGAAAGCGTATGAGTTTTAGAGCAGACAAACAAGGACCTTTGGCTTGTTACGACGTGGACAAAGAACAGGGTTAGAAAGACAGTACATGCCTGACAACAGCAGTAAGGGCTGACACATGTAACACAGCAAAGGCAAGCAGAGGATGTGCATGGGCAGAAGCAGGCAGGGCACCTAAAGCAGGCTCTGTGAGGACAGACCTCCATGGCTCCTGGGGCTCTGTGGTTGCTCTGAACCTCACTTGTTTAAGGACAGAGAGGAGCCTGGACTGTTAGCCACCTAAGCCATGGTTATAGCCCCCTTCCCCTCCTAACCCTGACATTTACACTACACTCCCCAACGCTAAGGTGAGAAAGAAAATGTAGCCTTTACCTGGTCTCCATCACCTCCCATACAGGCAGTACGATAAACTTCGAGAGTAAAATGTGTCTAAGGGGATTACTGTACATATAAAACAGAGTTATAGAGAGCCTCCTTATTAATATCAAGTGTTTTCGAGCACATGCTAAACTCGAGTATTCCAGGGATGGTGCATTAACCCACTTTTAAAGAAATCAATCAACTGAAGAGTGCAGAAATAAAGCCATCAACTTAAAAATAAAATAAAAGGAGCCCTAATCTACACACAGCTCAGAAAGAGATTTTATGGAAAGGTATCAAAGGCATAACCATGGCTTCTGGGCACACATTTAAAAGTGAAAAGTTAAAAGCTGAACATTTTTCTTTAATTTAACTTGACCTCATTTGAAAAAGAAAAAATATGCATTATTGTTTGATAATGAAACATAAGCAAGCACAAATTAGTAGAAACTATTAATCGAGAATTCACAGCAAAAAAGAGGGTGGTGTCCTACTTACAGAACATTGCCCATGGCTCAGGTGACATGGATAGTGACCTCACGTTGCACAGCTGGCTGCCCTACTCCAAGCCAAGTACTTGGCTTCTCTCTCTTTTTTTTTCTTTTTTTTTTGTTTTTTTTTTTTGGGGGGGGGTTGCAGCAGGACAAGCAAACGCACAAACCGAAAGACATTCAAAAGCATCATGGGGAGGAGAAGGGGGGTCAGAGGTGGAGGGGTGACCAAGCAGCTGCAGGGAGAAAGCCAGCAGTCTACAGAGGCTGGGTTATTCATTTTTAGTAAAAACAGAGAGCACCCCGTTTTCCAAATATCCCCATCATAAACATGCAGACACAGGGGACAATAAATGGGTGTGTCTATAATTGGGTCAACTTCTTAAATGTATTAAAAGAAAATAAATAGAATATATAGAAAGTGCCCACATGGATTTGGCCAGGTGTGCCAAAATCCAAGTAAATTTCACTCAAATTTTCTGATCAATAATTTGATCACTTCCATGAAGCAGAAATATTTACACCCCCTTACTGTAAGTTTTAATCTGCTTTCTTCACATTTTTTTCTCTGATTTAAGCAATGACTGAAAAGGGATATTTGAAGAACAGGAAACTAGGAATGAATAGCATATTGCAGTCTAATATTCTACATGTAGCGAGAGAGACAGACATTCAGTAAAAATTAAAAACCAACATGTTTAATAAAGCTTGGGTACCAAACAGCAATACAAACTATGAGACATTTTCCACACAGCCACACAAGTTTTAATGCACAATGCTACAGACGCCTCAAACGGCAAGAAAAAGTCATAAAAGGCAACCATTTTATAGTAAAAAAAAAAAAAAAGAGGAGGGGAGGGTGTCCTCTGAAGAGAGTCGACAATAGTATATACAAGCAAACAAGCAAGAGATGAGGTAGCAGACTATCAAAACTATTGTATTTATGGCTTCATGGAAATTTTACACTGATAGCCATGGCATGAACGGGAAGCTCATGAGGCATGAAGGCAACTGTGTGCATAGCAAAGGCTTTTTTAGTAACCTTGGTCAAATGAGTCCTCAGAGGAGCTGACTCCTGCCTCTTGCAGTAATAAAGCAAAGTGCTTCTGTTTTCTTGCTTTGTCCCCCTGCTTCGACTTGAGAGAGGAGGATGAGGAGGATGCAGAGGTCCTCTTGGCTGATAGGCACTTCTTTTTCGATGGAGTGCTGTATATGCCTGGGATCTGTGCACAGGGTCCTGATCTACCCAACATGGCATGAGGTGGCCAGCCATCCTTCATGAAGTCCTCTTCTGAATCCGTGTCTGTGTTACAAGCATATCATAGAGCTTAGACTTGTATGGTAGGTAATTCAATGCAAACTTTTCAACATCCTGATAAAGAAACTAACACACAGGACCTGCTAAAACAGTTCACGTGAATCATTCTTATACCAAAACATGCCTATGTCCACACTAACCTGCACTGCAAATTATTTTGTTCTTACCAAGATAAAAAAAAACTTACATTTAGAAGTGTTAGATAATGTATCTTGTTTTAAGAGTTAATTTCTTATTTTAAGTGTTCAACTGTACACTATAATCTAATTCCTAGATTTACCAATCTTAATTCAAGAAACCATGTCAAGTGAAATTATCTTGCTGCATGGACAGATAATTGTACTCAAAACAAGTGAAATACTCCAAGGGCGAGATATGGCCTACACACATCAAGCACTATTTGGTACCAAATGAAAACGAATCCAACTGGCTATGTATTATAAAACTTCTTAGCACACTTTTTAGCACACTAATAAAATTATTGTACTTTTAGTCTTCATACTTTACCCTACTTTTATTGCAAGATGTAAATCAAGCGAATCATAAAGATGGCTCAGGAATCTTTACAATATTCAACTTTTTGTATCAGAATTTGTTAATATTTCTCAGAGTGTGAAATAATTGAGCCATTTTACATGATGTAAGAAAAGAGGTAAGTATGTGTACAACATGTGGAATAATCAGGCAAGTTAAAAGGGGGCTAACAGTACACACCGTGTTGAATCGGTTAAAATTCTGTTAAGAGTCGGTTAAAAAACAGATTTAATCTATCTTCATAAAGCTTACAAAATTTACATCATTCACCCTCAATTTGCCAAACAGCATATTTAAAAAAAAATTTTTATTTTTTTTTTTAGGGTGGTGCATATACATGGGCCATATCTAGCCCAATGAGTATTATGAAGATGAAATCTGTGGTGACAAGGATTGAACATTACTGAAAAATGTTGACATGGCATCCCCTTGTAGGAGAACTTTGGAGCAGAACTTTGGATCAGGGTGAAATATCAGCTCACGGTATGAAAGAGATCACATATTCCTAGTCCAGAGATCCCAAGCTGGTTGGTTAAAGAACTGCTAATGGTTTGAAGAAAAACAGTTGCCTGATCTGTTGTCCGATATTCAAGACAGAAATGAAGAAGGCAGTGGTGATGAGAATGAGAAGAGCGACCCTGAATCCGATGACTAGTCAGATGCTGGATCAGATGATGTTGAAATGTTCGTTGACAGTGATGGTGACTGAGCATAGGTCATGATAACATGCCCCTCAGGGTCTTACCTGTATGACCGTATACATGTACCATGTTGATCGCCCTGATAACTGAATTCCTTATACATATATGATGCTTGAAGTTTTTTTTCCTGCCATAATAAAAGTACAATATTCTGTATGAGAACTTAAGACCTACTGTATGCAAACACTAAGGATGCATACAGTTCCTCCCCACTCCACGCACTGGGTAGATCAGACCACGGTCTCATTCACCTCACCCTCTGCTATGTGCCTGTTGTGAAGAGGCAGGCCTGTGACCACAAGGACTGTTAGGAGATGGTGGGAGGAGACCTTGGAGGAACTACAGGGTTGTTTTGAGGTGACAGAGTGGCAGGCACTCTGTGAGCCCCACGGTGAGGACATTGATGGGCTCACTGAGTGCATTTTACACTATACTGCCTTCTGTGCTGACTCCATTGTTCAAGCCAAGATGATCCATTGTTACCCAAATAACAAGCCACAAAATACACAACAGACATCAGGTACTGCACAGAGACCAGTAATCTTCTGAGGTTTTCTGGGAACCCTGCTGTATCAGTGGTGAGGAGACAGAATATTGGGCTGCTGTGGATTCCTTTGTCAAATGGTGTTAGCAGAGTCATCTGCAGCTTAATATTTGCTTAAAGCAACAGATTGTGGATTTTAGGAGATCCAAAACACCAGCGGCCCAAGTTTTCATCCAGGGAAAATGGTGTAGGATTACAAATACCTTGGAGTTCATACTGACAATAAACTGGGTTAAAAACACAACTGCACTATACAAGAAGGTCAGAGCTGTCTCTATTTTTTGAGACGGCGAAGGTTGTTCAACATCTGCCGAACAATGCTTAGGATGTTCTATGAGTCTGTTGTGGTCAGCGCTATACTCTATGCTGTTGCATGCTGAGGGTTGCAGATGCCAACAGACTGAACAAACTGATCCGCAAGGCCAGTAACATTGTGGGGATGGAGCTGGACTCTCTGACGGTAGTGTCGGA
>JAQMYF010000001.1:41081621-41111792 GCA_030014195.1 Neosilurus mollespiculum
TACACTTTTTTGTTAAGTACATATTTCCACATGTGTTAATTCATAGTTTTGATGCCTTCAGTGTGAATCTACAATGTAAATAGTCATGAAAAGAAGGGAAACTCATTGAATGAGAAGGTGTGTCCAAACTTTTGGTCTGTACTCACACACACACACACACACACACATATACACACACACACATATACATATACACATATATATATATATATATAAATAAAAGGCCCAAATCTATATATAATAGTTTATTATTTATGACTTTTTACACCTTAAAATTTCTCATAAGAAGCAAGACAGTAAAATATTACAATTATCAAGTATCTATAAAAAATATCTACTGACCATTTTTCGTAGTATATAGACATGGATGTAAGCAATATTGTATACACACATGTTAATGTTTTGGGACTAGTAATATGGCGGCCGGCTGGCTTCACTTCTTAGAGGGCTGATAGGCTGAGTGCTCAATCCACTTATTTTTAGATCAGTGAATCACATATATTTGTATTTTTTTATTTAATACTTTTTATCTTTGTCTTTTTCTTTACTTGGAATGGAGCAACTGTGTGCACACAATTTCCTCCGGTATCAATAAAGGATTCTGATTATTCCACAATTTTGTACACGTACTTACCTCTTTTCTTACATTGTGTAAAATGACTCGATTATTTTTTCAATTATTTTACACTCTGAGAAATATTAACAAATTCTGATGTACCCCTTAGGCTTTGAATATATAATATCTTAGCTTCATGAGGACATAGGTCTACAAATTTGGTATTAAATGAAGCGTCTTGGATGCAGTAACACATTAAAAATAATACCAGCAGATTTACCCTTCACAATCCCCCCGATTGTCCCATGTGTTCGGGGGTGGTGTCACATGACCTGCTTTGGTCATCAAAATGTACTTTATTATTACATATTGCCCATTTTTAATTAATTTTTCAGATCACTCTGAATGAGCTTTCAGATGATACCTTACGTGTTGGGGTTGTTGATAGATAAGCCTATGAAATTCTTTTTTTAAATATGTTAAAATTTACGATCGGTGTCGGTCATGACTCTGCTTCAAACAGGATACCCCATAAATACAGCCAGAACACCCTGTGAATCCCAGTTTATTCAGTGTTACCTCTCCATTTCATTAACCAGACATGATAAGGGTCATCTAGCCTGCAGAGTATTCTACTTGTTTTGAGTACAATTATCTGTCCATGCAGCAAGATAATTTTACTTGACAAGATTGTTAAATCTAGAAATTAGATTATAGTGTAAAGTTGAACACTAAAAATAAGAAATTAACTCTTAAAACAAGATACATTATCTAACACTTCTAAATCAAAGGAATAATAAAGGTTTTTTTTTTTATCTTGGTAAGAACCAAATAATTTGCAGTGTGGGTGAAACTTTAAAATGCACTCTCTCCATCTCCACCACTGAAAATAATCCTTTATATTTATTTTTTAATTAGCGATGCATAGTTGCGTAGTGTTATATATGTGGACAGGCTAAACAGAACTTTTCAGAAACTATGATGTACGGTTGCCATGACAACAGTGAAAATTTGTGTTCAAGAAGCCAAAACAAACTTGGGTTTCAACACAGATGCATTCAACACTGCTTTGTCTATCAATATATTTTAAAATAAACAAATCACTCAATTGGATGTAACTTTGTAACCCAAGTAGTACTACCGAGGAGCAGCGAGAGAAAAAAAAATTAAAATTCGTTCTGGACGAAGGGGGAAAAAAAAGGGGGGTATGTGAAAGTGATGTTACACACAATCAGGATTTTAAAAATCACATTTACCCGGGTTTGTTCATACACAGCTTAAAACACACCTCTTCAGATTAAATCAAAATTATTATCCACAGATTACAAAAAAACAGGCAGGGATGTCACTCACTGTTGGAGTAGCTGCTGATCTCTGACCTCACTGGAGAGTTAGAAGCTTTCCTCTGGCCTTTTCCCTTAAGGCATGAGTCTGAAGGCTTTAATTTGTTGGACATTTTGCTTTTACCTCCTTTAGAGGATTTGGGAAAGAACCCAAGATCTTTGGACAGCTTGGGTTTTGCCATCTTGTTTCTCACACTTATGTCCGGGAGCATAGACAGCCTGCTCCCAGAGGGAGTTCTGGACTTTCCTGAAGAACCATCCACAAACTTACATGAAGCCTTGTTCGGTTTATCAAGTTTAGTGAGAGACAAGGCCTTGTCGAGCTTTGATGCCAACTGCTCTTGCTCACTTACTTGGCTCTTTTTACTTCCTGTTTTAGGCACCTGTCAGAAAGCACAGATCTCAGTTAGAAACACAGAAAAATGTACAGAATAATCATAGAAAAAGATGCTCTGTCTTGGCAATGTCACTGTGTAGGGACACACACCTCATGAGAGTAACTGGAGGATGCTTCTTGTTCATTCCAGCTCTTGCTCCTTTTCTTTGCCTTTAGAATTCCAACGTCCATGTCCTCATCCTCTTCCTCCTCCCGCATGGAGCTGCGAAAGCGCTTCCTCAGCACTTCCCCACTCTCGGAGTCCTCTGAATACTGAGAGCTCTGGGCCAGCCTGTAAAACAGTACAGCACTCAACTCTAGGCACAACGGCTCCATGGTGCAACCTGACTCTGTCTACACTCAGGTCCTTGAAAACTTACTTTACACACTTGGCATCAAGCTTCCCTAAAGATGGAGACAGAGCACACAGGCCATGTTTACGCTTCCGGGGCCGACCCGGGCCTCTCCTGGCCAGGTTCCTGCTCCGTTCCTCTTGCTGCTGTTGTATCTGTTGCTGATGTAGCTGTTGCTTCTCTCTGAAATTACAGCATGCTCTACATGATTAGATAATAATTTCCTGACACTAATAATCAGGGATATTTTTTGAAGTAACATTAGAGGTAAAACAATATAACCAAGCATAAAGGTACAGTCATCAAATCTGAGGAACCAATCAGAAACAAGGTGTGTTTGAAGCTTCCACAAGCACAAACACACACCCCTGTTGCTGATTGGCTGGAATAGTGTTGTATGGCTCACAGCAAGCCACTTTGTGTTTCTCATCTACAGAGCCAGGGTTGTGAACAAACAGAATTTTTTTGGCAGACATGCAGAACAGACAGTTAAGAGATTGTGAGGATATTTATATATTCACTGAATTTGATAAAGTGTATTAGATTAGAATTGATGACTGCACCTTTAAAGTGTACTGTTAGCTAGGCTAGCAATGAGGTTTTACAAGGGTTTAGACTTACACTTTGTCTCTCCGTCTCTGTAGTCTGATCAGCTCTCTTTGCTTGTCTTTATAGCACCGCTGCAGCTCAGCTAGTCTCACTCGAAATTCCACTTCCATTGTATCCATACCCTCCAGAGAGGATTTGGAGAACATCTAAAGAGAGAGAGAAAAAAAATCTATGACTCTACCCAGAGCTTAGATTTATCCCACTCTCTAAGCACTGAAAATCCTGGGAATGACATCAGCAATATACCAATAGCATAAATAAACATATTCTACATAAATGTCATTGTGTAATTCATACAGATAAAATAAAATCAGCATCTGTCAAATACCATTATGCAAATATCTTTGCTTCATTACATTATTTTAGACACACTGAAAATCAGAAGATATGGCTCTGAAATGCTAGATTTTGATGGTGTCTCTGAGACAACAGTAAAGACAAGCCCCTAAGCATGAACAGAAAAAGTAGGCTGATGAGCCCGAAGGAAAAGTCAGGAGAAAGAAATGCATACAGGTTCATCTTTCTTCTGTCTCCAGCTGTATTTCTTGTTGGGGTTGAGCTCTCTGGGGAGGCGGATGCTGACTTGAGGCTGGCACTCAATGGCTTCCAGGAGGACTTGCCTCCCAGCCTCGAGGAGACTCTCTAATCCACAGTGCATTATGCCTGCACATACAAAAAACAAATCAATACAAACATTCATTACTTCAAGTCCACAAAGAGAAGATACTCTGCAGGTCCTGAGGTAAATGTGGGCGGCATGTGGAGACGCCTAAATACATTTGGTGTGTTCTGAAAGGGCATGATTAACTTGCAGTTTTAATGCAAGATGGATTCACAGATTGAGAAATGTTGAGAGGTTGAGTCCTGTTTAATGCTGACAGACACTCTTTTTAACAGTAGGATATAGATTTATGCACCGCCTAAAAGTGGAGCTCCCGATAGATGCCTGTTGATTGGTGTCTAAGCCTGGCTTTTTACTGTCTTTCCGATTTCATTTGTTTCATTTGTCTCATTAGTTTAATTATCCGTTTAATGAGTTCATATTCTGACAAACTTCTGTTTTCGGCGTTTGCTCCATTAACATTTATTTACCTGCAAGCATGTACAGAATACAGAACAGCCAATCACCATCAACTTGGCAACGAGGCAGCCTAATTGTGTCCTGTGGTGCTCTGCTCAGGAGTTCCGCTAGAATAATCATCATAAACGATCCTGCCAAATTTAACATAACAATATTACTACAGATATTTGCCATAGGGGTTAGAAATTCCACCTCACAGCAAAGAAGTCCTGGGTTCAAGTCCTGGGCTCGGCGAGAACGTTTCGGTGTGGAGTTTGCATGTTCTCCCCATGTATGCACAAGTTTTCTCCAGGTAATCTGGTTTCCTCCCACAGTCCAAAAACATGAACATTAGGCTAATCAGCTGTTCCAAATTGCCCCTAGGTGTGCAGGTGAAAGGGTGTGTGCTGGCCCTACAATGGTCTGGCAAAATGTTCAGGGTGTTGCCTGCCTTTGCCTAGATTTGACTGAGATAGGCTCCAACCTCCCTGCAACCCTAGTTGGATAATGTGGTTCGGGCAATGGATGGATTGATTAATTGCTAAAAATTGTCGATTTTTTTTTTTTTTTTAACATTTGTAATTCCTGGTAAATTGTTATTTAGAAAGATTTAAGACTCCTTAGTCTACTAGCTGTGTTTATGGTTGAGCAACATCAATACAACACAAATATTTCACAGGTCTATTGCGATTAGAGCTTTTCCCCTAGTCAGCGTGACATTTTTGTAGAGCCGCATCGGCAGTCGTTGTTGTTTAGCCTACTTTCACTGATTTCCACTATATATAGTGTGCTACAACAGATGTATATTTTAACAATCAGGCCACTTCTGACCTGTCGTGGGTTGCAAGACCTTTTGTGGTAGGCTGTGGGGGCCACAGGTAGTAAAAGGTTACAAACTCTACTCTGCTCTAGTGAGTGCCTTCCTGCTGTGCTCCACCCACTGCACTTTCCAAATTCAAGGTGAACAAATCTGTGTTTTTTCTCTGCCCCTGCTGTCCATCTAATCAGTGCTTCCAGTGTGAGCTAAAGTATACATCCTTATTTTGTATTTTGGCTGTTTCAAGTCTTACCCTGTATGGAAACTCTCCGGTGCCTCTGCATCTCTAGCTCGGCCATTTGGCTAAGCAAGGCCATGCCCTCTGCTGCAGTGGACTCCAAAAGACTGATTCCTGGGCACTGCACCATATCAGTAGGGGGCATCTCAGCCATGGTGGTAAGGGCTCCAGATTGGGGCAGCTCACTGGCTGTTAGCAGTGCCAGCATGCCTGCCATGGGGTCATCATTTTGGATGGCTGCTGGCACAGGAGCAGGTAGAAGCACAGGAGGAGTGGAGCATGGAAGCGATACATCACTATGAGTCGATTCCAGGTCTGGAGTGTCAAGGGTGGGTTCTTTGGGCTTTGGTACAGAAATGAGCCTCTCTGTGTGAACTGAAGGCGAATCTGAGGGACGAATGCTGCAGTCTATGGGCTGCATGTCAGTGTAATTTGAGGAGGATATGTAGGTTGACTCTGGCAAGTTCAGAGAGCTCTTTGAAACCTCTGACGCAGGGCGCCTATCCAAGTCTGATCCTGATCTTTGGTACAACTCGTGTTGAGCAAAGGAGAATAGATCTGCCTTGTCGTCATCTTCTTCTGTGTTCTCCTCAGGCAATGGCGAGGCTGCTGATCTGGAGCAGGCCACTGCTTCAACAGAAATGCATGAGTCCTGGCTAGAAACTGGAGCAGCAGAGTGGATAGACTGTGTGATACCATCCTGACCCAGAACTTCCTTTCTGTTCTCCAGGCCTGGTTCCTCTTTGAATGGCACAACACTCTCCTCTACTCGCTTGGGCTCCCTTGATACCTGAACAGCTTCCGCCACCACTGGGGAACAAATGAGGCTGGGTTTTACACTGGCCGGGCCAGCTAAGCGTTTTGAGCCCTCAGCCTGCAGTGGCACAGCCGGAGCCAGGCCTTCTGCATCAGCAGCTGTGGCAGGCTGAAGAAGGTAGGGATAATGGCTGCCAAATGGTGCTGTTACTGATTGGTAAGGGTAGCCTGGAGGAATTTCTGCCAAAACAAAACAAGAAGGAGAGAGCAGTCTGAGAGAATTAAAGTGCTTATGCAAGGAGCAGAGGCCCTTGGTTCTCCATGACAGAGTGACAAAATGATTAATCATCCCACACACTCTTCCAGCTTTATGAAACTTTCATGAGCCAAATGGTCCCAGTACAAGCATTCGAAAAGCCCTTATGTATACGCCCCCCACCCCCAAGGTCTAATACATGCATGCATGCTTATACATTCCCACTGCAAAAATTGCATAAATATATTCAGTCCATGTACAAAGCATTTTTAAAGAGGAAACACCAGGGGAAATAGACACAAAAGTGCTGCACTCGCAAGAAGACTCCATCTGAGTGGAGTGGCAGCTGGTAATCCCATATGTAGGGATATCTGCAGCCTACTCATTAAGACCCTTCTAGGCTGCACATACTGACATGAAGAATGGCACTCTGCCTTTGACTGCCATCCAGTGTGGCGTTCTAATCCCTGCCCAAAAACAAAGAAACCCAAAAACAAAACCCACAGATTAGATAAAGAGCCAAGCTTAACTACCCACAGCTCTCATCTTTCATTGTAAAGGCAAATTCTTATCAACTGGGTATTATATGCTCATAAAAATAATTCCATCAAACCACCGTGGGTAACCACAAAACTGACAAAGGTGATTAATTATGTACTTAAACAAGATACTGCATTAGGGTGCATTAAAATTACAGCGTACGTACCAGGATACATAGATGGGAAAGAAACAGACACTTGTTTATGCAGGTCAAGCTCTTCTTTCTCAGGTACCTCCACAGTCTCCTGTTTAGGGTGGATGGGGGAAGGGGGAGGTGACAAGGCAGAGGCAGGGCTGAGTGGCTGTGGGGCTGGGGTAGACGGGTGTGAATAAGACTGCTGAGGAAGTGTGCTCTCCACTTTGGGCCTTTCTTCAGACTTAAGAGACCTGACTGGAGAGGGCAGCGGTGTGACTGCTAGGGGGGTTACAGTCTTCTTGTGGGAAGTTGATGGGGTTGGGGAAGGTGGAGGGTGCTTGCGTGAATGCAGGACAGAGGCAGGTACACTTGAGAGGCTGGATTTGGCACCCTCTCCACCCCTCTTCTCTGCTTTGTCCTCCATGTCAGCCCGCTGTTCTTTTAATCTCTCCTGAACAAGTAGAATATAATGTTCAAAAATCACTTATATAGCAAACAAATGCCAAATAAGTATTAGCATCTCCCTGGCACTGTATGTCCCACCTCATGCAGATGGTTAGGAGGTTCAGAAAACGAGATTTATTTCGTACCACAAACTGTGCGTTCCTCTGTAGCTCCATGACCTGGGCAGCCTGCTGCTGAATCATGTAGAGCTCCTGTTGGCGTACGAGCTGCTGGTGCGAGAGGAGCTGCAGCTGGTGGGCGTGCTGCAGAGAGCTGCCTGCTGGCGGGTACACGGCTGGCCACAGTGGGGGGCCACGCTCCAACATCTCTGCCGCTGCAGGGGAAAAAGGGAGACATTAGCATTATGCACACTACACTGTGCTTCCAATGTAAAACACTACTGACATCGCCACACAATTTATCCTGATTCTGTAGTTTCCATGTAACCACTAATTCTCTTCTGTGCTTTTATTGCCCTGCACTCATACACACCACATGGCCAAATGTTTGTGGACACCTGACCATCATACCCATAAGTGGGCTTTGTCTGCTCCTTGCCACAACTTTGGAAGCACACAACTGGAGAGGATGGCTTTACATGCTGCAGAATTACAATTTTGCTTCACATGAAGTAAGAGGTCCTTCACTTGGGTCAAAGCCCAATTACAACATAGTTTATATCACAATTTCTCAAAAAGAGACCAAAATCTATCAGATAGATGAAGAACCTACTGTAATGTGGAAGGTGTTCGGTGGGAATGACGACCAGCTGTCCAGTCTGTGGGTCCCGGGCAAACTGGTAGGCTTGGGGAATAGACCCAGGTAAGGTAGGCGGGTAACCTGGAGGTAGGGGCTGGTGAAGAGAAGGAGCCCCCAATCCTGCTAAAAGCACACAAGAGATATGATGTTGGACTATGGCGAATGCCCAAATTAGTGTTTTCAGAACAGGCCTCTATCCAATTGCGGCACCTTGCTTAAGAAACACCAGCACTGTTCCAGTAAAGTCTAGACAGAAATGTGACTTGCACCAAGTTTCACTGAAGCTGTGGTGTTTTCTGTTATATTTGGAAAATAAGGGCTGGAAGGATTTAGCCATGTTTCTCAGAATGTTTTCTTTTGGCCCAGACAAAAAGGCCTGAGCTGCCTGGCAGGCCAGTGAAGACTGAGAGATCAACCAAATCAACATGAGGCAGAATGCCAAGATCACAGTTTAACAGCACGCACAACATCAATCCACTTAAAGAAAAAAAATAATAATTTAATACAGGTGCGCAATGGGTTCTCAACCTTGTGGTCAAAACACAAGTGTGAGAAATCAGTGACTTTACAAACTTTACAATCATGACGATATTTAGTCACTACATATACTTATCTGTAAGATTTACAGAAGATATATTTACTAAACTAGTACAAATACACATTTTGGGAGAATACTAGGCCTATAAAACATTTGAGAACATATACTGATAATCTCCATGTCTTCTTACATCTTACTTAGTCTATACATTATGTGACCTAAACAAGTACCATATGGAGAACCAGGTAGCCACATTGAGGAGGGTCCGGGACGAGGAAGCCAGGCATGGGAAGTCAGATGGGAGGTGGGATCAGCAGGCCAGCGGCCTGCCCCTGCAAGGGCAGAACCTCCGGTCACCATCAGATTTGGGTTTAGGCCACTCACAGACACCAGAGGAGGATGCAGCTGAGGGTATTCTCCCAAGTCCTTGTCATCTCTGGAAATTACACACAAGACTTCAAATTTAGAAGACATACAGTACCTGGAAGATCACTTCAAATATGTTTATGGCCCATTTCTCAGGTGATCTCCACTGCAAAATATCCATTAGGCCCTTAACATTCTCTGAGCAGCCAGTGATGACTCAGAGTTGTGCTTCTTGCTATGACTAAGATGCCACATCAGTGTTGTGACTGTTGTTAGAATAAATGTGGAGAGCAGATTCATGCTGAGAAATCCAGGATTATTTTGAATAAGCACCACATTTCAAAGTGAAATGACTGCAACATGTTGGGAGAGAAAAAAACAACATGCACACAAGATCGAAAACTCCCCTTAAATCTATTTACACTTTAAACACCAATAAATTTTTTAAAAAGCCTTTTTAAAAAGTGAAATCCAAAGAGCGGGTCTGAACAGACGTGTGCAATATCAAAAAAGTCATGCTTTTCAATGCCATCAATTTTTTCAGCATTTAGTACAGATTGGCAGTATTTTTGTTGGCAAATCCACCTCATGCACTAACAAAGACACTAATATAGAATCAAGTGACCTCAATGTGGATCTATTGATCTGATCTCGAAATTCAATCTGATTTTACAGGTGTTATTTATACGCATTCATGCACTGTAGCTGTATATTATTTTATCCATGTAAACTTTAGAGGATTTGGTCAAATTTCTAGGAGTAGTACAAAATATAAGTTACTAGACATTTAAAAAAATAAATAGTTACTAGCCTCTTGTAAACACCATAAAAACAAAGTTTTACATAAATATAAAGCTAAATACAGTCTAAGCCTGTCTCCTTCTTGATCAGATCTCTGAAATTCATAATAATGAGGTAAGTAAATGAGACATAAACAGGGGTGGAATTTAGGAAAACTAAGCTACTGGCCAACAGGACTAGTGAAATTATGAAACTACTAGTCCTCCTTCATATTTATGGGCAGGAATAATATATCTTCTTTGCCTACTGGATTTGTCAGGTCGCCAGCAAGATGAATACAAATTTTTGACTCACCACAGGCCAGCGGACTTGAGTTAATTTCCACCCCTGCTTAAACTATATCCATGTACGTTAGTAGTTTGACTGTAATGAGTCTGCTTCCCAAAAAGAGCAAAATACTATCTGATCAGCAATTCCCACAGATCTACACAGCCATTAAGTCAATGGTATTATATTTACACACAGACATTCCTGCTCTCAATTTTCCCTCGTTCATTGTGAAGAAAAACAAAACTATGCCCTTCAGCGCATTACTCACTCAGAGTCAAAAGGCCCAGATGGAAATGTCTGGGTCACAAATTCAAAAGGGCACAACCAGAGAGTTTAAACAGAAGCAGAAAAAACAAAGCAAATAACGAATACCACACAAACCAACTTTGCACTCAAAAGCAGGAGAGAAATGCGGTGTTTAAACCACATCACCTTATTATCTGTAATACTACAGTCACGTCTCAGCTGTGCATCTGTCCAACAAAAACATGACCAAAGGACAAATGTGATTATCATTTTTTCCACATATTTTTCAAATTGCACTAAATGTCAACAGATTATTATATTTATTGTCAGTAAACAATCAAACCAATTTTGAAGCAGCTCTAAAAATCGATCAGGATGTAAACCGGCCAGAACCCAAAATATATATAATATAATATGTATTAAGTCCACAAAGATATACCTCCTTCTTCTACAATACAAAACGCTCCACCAAACTCCAAGCACAACTTCAACATATTAAAGAATTACAGACAGCTTCTTAAGATTTCACACATTACCTCAAAGCTTTCTCTTGCTCGTGTTCCAAGCGTCCAGGCATAAGCCTGCTATCGTGATGACGTGTTCGCTCTTGTCCTTGTTCCTCTTCATCTTGGCCTGGACCTGTGGAGCACAGCCAGCAAGTCAGCAAAGTGGGAGCCAAATGTTGAACCAGCAGCACTAATCTGAGTTGGGCCAGTAGCACTAACCCCCAAACACTCCCCAAAAACAAGGGCAAATCTAACCATCACATGCCCCACCCAAACACTTTTTGTTGCTGCCTTTCCCAAGTCTTCAGAGAAGACGAGCTGACAGATATAGTACTCTCTGGACTTATTTGTTTCTCCTGTTTATTAGTATCTAATCTCTGAGCGTCATTGTACCAGCACTGTGAGATTTAGATGCTAATACATTGTACCATGTACAGTGTAGTGGCATCTGGTACTAGCGTGCTCTTCTTCTATTGCTGTTTAATGGTGATTGACCAACAGGTTTTAGGTGCATTACCTCCACCTTCCGGTTGTAGTAATGGGTTATTTAATAAAAGGTGCCAATAAAAGCAAAGGGAAAATATAATTTTTAAGACAAGATGATATTCACATGAACTATTTGATTTTTTTTTTTAATGGAATAATTTAAAAACTTAAAAATAATGACCAAGGTGGCATAATGGCGTAGTGGTTTGCATGTCTGCCTGCCAGCAAGGTGGTGGGTTTGAGTTTCAAGTTCAGCGAGGGCATCTCTGTGTGGGGTCTGCATGTTCTCTCCACTCGTGTGAGTTTCCTCTGGGTACTCTGGTTTCCTTCAACAGTCCAAAAATATACACTTTAGGCCAATTGGCCATTCCAAATTGCCCCTAGGTGTAACCGTGAATGGTTTTGTGTGCGCGATAGAGAGAGGGGGGGAGAGAGAGAGAGAGAGAGAGAGAGAGAGAGAGAGAGACGGCCATGCAATGGACTGTCAAGCTGTTTTGGGTATACCCTGCCTTCACCCAATGTCCGCTGAGATAGCCTCCAGCCTCCCTGCAACCCTGGTAGGATTTAGCAATTCGGCAAATGAATGCATTGAAAATGACCCCCCCAGTACAAAACTTCTGTACAGATCCAGATTTGTTAAATCAGTGAGTTCTGAGAAACAATTATTCCATCTAATCACACTGTTAAAAAAGTCTTAATCTGCTATTCATATTAGCCTCTCTCCCTGATAGCATACAAGTGAAATTCTAAATATACCCATCATCACTCTTCCTTGCAAGAGTTTAAAAAAAACCCAAAAAAAACCCACCAGCAAATATATGAAAAAATGTAATTTTACATTATGTTTAGATCCAGCTTGCAACAGAGAACGTTCTGAAGACTCTCTTTAACCTCTTGAGAATGATTATAAGCCTTCTGATGAAACCATAAACAGCATTCAATGTCTCACCAGATCACTGACAATAAAATATTTTGTGCGAATTACTGGTTGCTGCTGTTTGAAAATATCCAATGTTCCATATCAGTCCACGTTACTGTTGTATAAGTGACTGTACTGTATTTCAGCCAGCTGCCGTCTTGGTTGATAACGGCCAGTGGAGATCATGGGTGCAAAAATTGAGTATGCAAATATTCTAACTTCACTGAGCAGTGTGAATTTACACAGGATTATCAGCACAGTTTCTCAACTCCTTTACAAATGAAAGTTTCTGGCTAGCAAAGCAAAAAAGCATTAAGCAGATTGAAGAATGGTTGAGTAGCTCCATCCGGTTCTTTTCTCTCATTAGTTTATGTTAATGCCCCTCTGCTCCTCCCCTCTCTCAATCTCCTTTCTGTTTTTACTAATCTCTCACCTCTGACTGACCCGATAAGCGTTCAGGTCACCACCAAATTAAAAACAAGATGTGCTGATTTCTCAGAAGAGTTTAATAAATAAAATTGTGGGATTTTTTTTTCCCTTTAATGAGATTTAATCTACATGGGCTCTGGTCAATATACCTGGGCACTGTGCCAAAGTATCATGTACGTGTGGGGAAACACTGAGGATGTATCCCAAGAGATGCGCCACGACTGGGCATTCCAAGATAAATTTAAATTACATGTTGTTGTTAGCAGGTGTCATGGACAAGACTTGCGGCACTATACCAAACCACACAAGGCTTTTTGATGTTAGCAGACTGACATGGAGATCCTTGCTTACTTGAGCATGAATGCACCCAAGATGTTGCTGAAAATAATTCAGTGTGAGTGTAAGGGGTCTTTGTAATGACTGGCACTAGCTGGAAGGAGACCACATTCCTCAGCCTAAGATGTGAAAGCCCATGGCTCTCCATCGGGCTCCAGAGGGAAAGGTTTCAGCCTGTTTCCAAGGTTACCGAAAGCCTGTCGGACATACTATCTGTTTGCATCAAATTCACTGCAGATTAATTGAGTAATGCTTCTTTACCCCTTGTGTAAATTCAAACATCTCCACTGCGAAAGATGGCTAATGTTATTACTACACTCCCTTTGCACACACAAGACATAAATGAATGCCTCTCTCTCCATGTCATACTCTCTCAGTCACTCTGTCTGCCTCACTCGCTCTCTTTTCTCTCTCTGGGCCGATTCTATTGCTTAGCAACAAACCTTAGTCTTATTAGGATTCAGTGCCTGTTTACTGCTTTTAGTTCAGCCCTGTAAATGACATTCCTAATACAAGCAGGCAGGTGGTGTCTTAGTGAAAGGTTTAACACACTCCATGTGTTAGCAGGAAGCACTCTGTGCCAAAGCGATAGCGCAGCTCACGGCCAGTGTCTATGCAATATCTTTGGCATGGATGCTCTGCTGAGTGGCTCGAGGAATGAAAGCCCGTCAGCTCCACCCCTTGCGCATGTTTTGCTTCCATGCTGAGAGCAAAATGACCTTGCTGGCATGGCCAAACAAACAGGACATCACCAAATGCTGCTCTTAATTGTAGCAAGTCAATTTCAGATGTGCATTTCGCAGTAGTGCAACACTTTATTAACAGTAAATTCAAGGGGGTGGTTTACCTTTGATGCCTCCTGCCAGAATTGGCCGGTCTCGGTCCGACACGGAGCTGAGCTTGTTGCTGTTATCTCTCTGGCGAGCCACCGCTACTGCAATGCCCACTGGGGGGTGCCGAACCTCAGCCTCCCCCTGAGAGGAGCTTCCGTCCCGGTTGAACGATTTGGCGCTTTCAGGTCTCTCTGGCTCCCTCTTCAGCTGCTTCGCAGACAGCTGCTGTGCTTTGGCGCTTGCATGCTGAGGAGCCTCCAGCTTCAGGTTGCCCAGTCCCCCAAATGGGGTGCGGCTATCTGCACCATGTTTTGACATGACCTCACCAGAGAAATTCCCACTGTACTTAATAAGGCTCTGCATAGCAGATAACTCACTGTGTTCCTCGCTCTGGAGGCTCCCTGGGCTGCCTCTACGATCCAGGTACATGCGCTTGCCCTCCTCTTCTCCTCTGGGTCCATGAGTATGTTGAGCTGCCAAAGCGGCCATGTGGTTAGCGGCATAGTTGCCCATCTCAAAAGGCTTCCATTTGGTCTCAGTAGAGTGGAGTGTGGTGGGTTCCAGACCAGAAAATACAGGTCCAGTTCTTTGAACAATTTCACGCTCCTGGATGCGGCTTTCTGTCTCCAGACCAGCTTTGATTGTATGCTTGATGCTCAGAAAGTCCTTGGTGTTTGGGCTGTGGCTTGATTTGACTGTGCCCAAATCTAACACAGGTGGCCTTTTTACAGCCAAATTGTTGGCCCTGATCACAGATCCCTCTTCCCGCACAATGTCTCTTTTAGGCTCACTGGGACAAGGAGACTCACTCCTGACAAAGGGTGCAGGCGTCCTCTCGCTCCCCACATGCAGGGGTGCTCTGTTCAGGTCTCTGTCCCTGCTTTTATCTGCTTTATTGTCTCGCGCTTGTGAAGCGATCTGGATGGGGCCCTTCCGCTCATCATAAACCTCGACAGAAGGCACATAAGTAGGAGCGGTCACTCTGTGTTCCTTGGCCGGCTCTTTGGCGGCAGAGCAGAGAGGGTACAAGCTTGGGGGCATGTGGTGAGGGGGAGGGTAAGCACCAGAAGACACCAGCCTGGGTGGGAGGGGAGCTGGACTGCTCTGGTGAGAGGAGGGGCTGGCATAAGTAACGTGCAAAGTGCCTAGCGATGTAGCCACTGGGTCAAGCCGTTTTGGCTTGTCGGTAGAGGAGGGGATAGTGGCCTGGTAACTTTCATCGACCCGCTCCCTTTTTTCTGGTTCTGAACTTGGGTACCGGGATGGTGCACCGCTGCTGGCTCTGAGGTTGCTGAGTGGGGTATGAAATGGGTATTTGGGTTTAACTTCAGCAGCAGGAGAATGCTGCTGAAAAACCCGCCGCTCATCCTCAGTCTTAGCATCCTGAGTGAGGTCAACCACACTGTGGGGCCGCGACTCCTCCCGTGCCCGCTCCCTGCGCTGGACCGAGTGGTTTGGCTCGCTCTTGCAGGGCTTTTCTTTTCCCAGTTCCCGGCCTGAGTCTTTGGAGCTCTTGTTGAGCTCTTGCATCTTCTCTCTGGAGAGAGGACTGGGCAAATGGGCCACAAGGCTCCGGGCCATGGCAGACTGGGAGTGTACTGAGCCTGGGAGGTAAAACCCATCTGGAAAGAAACAGAGAAAGTCATTGAGACCATCAAACAGCTACATTCAAACAGCCCATGGTTTTATAACTGTCAAGAACATGAAAAGCTGAGCTACAAGGCTACATTTCATGGGTATATGAGTATAATCACATTCCCACATTTCATATAGCTACTGGTCTCAGCCATGTATCATAAGAATTTTTAGTACATTGGTGAAATTTGAACACGAACAAAATTACTTTAAAATCTGATATGGTAATATTAATTTTAGATTACTTCATTTTTTGCACATACACATGACAGCTGATGGACTTCTTTAAATAAACAAACAAACAAACAAACAAACAAACCCTGCTCCTTCTTACTCTGCAATCTGTTCGAGGATAAGCCACTTACAAAGTAAGACACTTTACACAAGACCATTAACAAGTCATTTCACTGCTGATTAAATAGGTTACATGAACAGTTTTCAATTTCTGAGACAGACAAACCTTTTTGTGAGTCAAAAACTGAATGCTGGCCGAGTTGAGGATGTTCAAGATGACTGAGGGGAAGGTAGGGACCAGGGTACAGACCACTGGTAAGGTGGGGGAATCCTACAAGGAGAAAGTGAGAGTGAATGAGAAATTATACAGGGACATATAATACAGTAGCTACTTTAAAAAGAAGGGGTGAGAAATTACTTTTCAGTTATCTGTGACATTTCACAAATGCCATTTGACTTAAATAAACATAGGCAACTGAGCTAAATTAAAATTGCCAGACTAAGTTACTGTCTCCACAGTGTTTTCTTTCCTTTTACAAGCAGACAACTGACTGATTTAATCTCTTATCATGAAGCTCCTTCAAATTCAACACATCAACCTGCCTGGGAAGAATAATAAAACTGATTTATAGACAGCAAAACCAGGAGGAAAATATTTTTCCCTTCTCACTTGTGACAGCAGACAACCAGAAAGGACACATTCAGATTTCTTCATTTACATAGGCATGTAAATTTCAGAATTTGAGGATTAAACAAAGACTCAGGACTATTTAATTAACGTATGTAAAGATTATTTAAAGAAGAAAAAAACTCAAAAAACACTCCTATTAAAAGGCCTAGTTAAACAACTAGAGGGAGACAGCAATTTCCTCTTAAATAACACTGAGGACAAAAAAAAAAAACATGTAAAAGATAAAAATAATTGACATTCATCAAAGGAAGAGGGAGCGGCAACATACTTAAGTCAATCCTCTGTCAAACGTGGCATAAGCTAAGCATCTGCATCTTTTCTTGGCTGCAACAGCTGAATGCTAAAGGAATAGCTGGTTTTCCGATCTGGGCTCTGAAAAGCAAGGCCACAGTTTGAATGGAGTGGCAGCGCGGGTGCCGTGGGCGTATACTGATGGGAAGAATGGCCTAAGGCAGAGGAAAAGGAGAACCACCCTGACCTGCTGCACTGTTCATAAAGAAGCCTGGCAATGCGGAGGAGGCATTAAACACCCTGGCCATGAGCGCACACTAAACCCATGATGACTCTGCCTTTGGAGTCATGCACTGGTGCTCAAATGAAACATCCCTGTAGCACTGAACCACCGCTTTCAAAATGTAGGATCATTCTGAGCCAAATGTTGCAGAGGAAAAAGTAGGGTGTGCATGACGTCTCTAAACGGCCTTATTTATACATAAAATAAATTAGAAAATAACTCCCACTGGACTGCACTGACAACTTCAACCGAGTTCTATAAATATACTGTATTAGTTTGCCATCTAGATAGTAAAAGTGAGTGTCTTTATTCAGAAGCCTTCATGGGATAGCTGTCCTTATAGAAAGACAGATCAATAGAAGGTTCTCTGTGGACAAGGTCAGGAGGTCAGTCAATGCTGAGAAGTTTCCAGATGGCTTAAATGGCATTTATTTGATGGCAAACAGCAAAAGGAAGGATGCTCAAGGCTGTTTTGCAGGAAAGGTATCTTATGGAGCAAAGGCTTCAGGCAACCTCAGACTTTTAGGATGAGATCTAAATGAGTAGCGAGTCAGGTGAATTCTGAAATACGGTTATTTTAATCAGTGTCTTTCTAACTCCACTGTACGAGTTGCTGACTTCACAACTTTAATATGTCTGACTTCCAAATTTAGACTATTGAATGGACTGGCAAGAAAAGTCCTAGTGTTTGCTGAATGCAGTGTATTGGGTAGTCATAAGCATTAGGAATAAGGCTAAACCATTCTGCATATCTTGAATGTGAAAGAATGAAGCGCAGCATTAACACTCCACGGTCAGGAGTCAGACTTTCATTTCATGGCTGTAGCAATAACACTATATGTAACATGAACCCATGCAGAATGTGTAAAAAACATGATGCGGAAGAAGAAATACAACTGAAGCCTAGGAATAAAACTGAACCTGTCATCAAGTCTGCTGAGAATTCATGTGATTCGGTGTGTACCCTGAGGCGAACAGATTACTACTCCTAAACTGTGTCCTGACTAATCAGAGGTGTTCAGGCAGCCTGATAAACAACTGTTGTTTCCGGGAAGAAGAGCACCACAACTGTTCCAACATCTATACGGTATTTCATAAAAGATAAACCATATTTAAATTACCAAAATGATTCCTGAGGAGCCCCCACGCCCTCCCCACACACACACACACACACACACACACACACACACACACACACACACGAGAGCCTAGCTGTAACCTTCGACTCAGAGGTTTAAAAGACCTTCTCTCTTTTTATAGCCCGGTTCAGGTGACATGATAGTGTTATGCTGTTGATGGCATTCTAACACCATTCCAGAGGAGGATTAAAGATAGCCTCCCCTTAGCAACAGGGCCAGAGTGTAAAGCATCCTGTTTATTTCAGTATTCCTCTATATACCCGCCAAAGGGAGGAAGAAGTGCAAGCAAGCAAACAGGGCTCTTCCAATTTAGGGCACATCTAATCTCCATTTCTTTCGTGTGAGGACAAGCAAATTTCAGTCACAACAATATCTGCAGGATAATTAGTTTTGGCTGCTCCAGTCCATTCCTGAGGCTCAGTTTGCCTGCACATTAACGCAGGCCTTATGACCTTGAGGCAGGGGAACATGTCCCAAGTAGCCGGGTAACCCACTTCAACACTAAAATGTGAGGAGGATGAGGGGACAAAGGGCATAAGCTAGACAACACATTACAGGATAAGTGCAGCACGATCAGGAAACAGAGGTTTCTTAAAACTCGGGAATAATTTAGCCCAGTTCTCAAGATGCTTTAATAAAGACAAAAATGGGATATAGTTTAGTTAAGAAGGACATGTTGTCAGGAAACAAACAAGGTCACTGTGGTGCAACAGAAATGTTTTGACCCTGCTGATGGAAGATTACATGTTCAGGATTTGCTGTTTGGGTGGGATGTACAGTGCCCATCAAAAGTCTGGACACGCCTCCTAATTCAATTGGAATTAATAGGTGTTTCCAAATGTTTGACTCGTACTGTGTGTATGCGTGTGGAAGAAGTTTGATAGCACTTGCCTCGGTGTGTGATGCAGCATGAACAACAGTTCAGAAAAAAGCGACAGACAGAAGGCGTGTCCCCGAGGAGTTAGCTAAGATGTAAATTATTAAGGGGAAAAAAATTCGCCCATTCAGAAGGATACATTTTATATTTGCTCACTTTCAAAAAAAAAAAAAAAAAAACCTTGTCTGATTTTTTTTTCTTTTTTCCAGGCACCAGTTTAAGAAATGAAACGGTTATCACAGTGTGCTGCATCTTCCACCCCACCCCACCCCACCCCACATATGGTCCAAAGGTGAGTATCACACTATCTACACATCTGAATACAAACCCATTCGCAGATTACAACCAATCAGCAAACAACGCCCTAATATTATCACCCTTAACGACTTGACAACCCAAGAACGGAGGGTTTCACCTTTGACATGAAAAGCAGAGGGGGCAAATTTCAAAGTAGCTCTGTAGACCGTCATCACAGCTGCATCAGAATGATGACAAGCTACTGGCTGCTGTAGATGAACACTACTTTGCTCTGCAAAGTCTCATCATGGAGAATGTTTATTTTAAATCCGACTGCTGAATTTACGACACAGAAAGGCAGTATGCACATCAAGTCACTGTTATAAACTCCAACATTTCAAGTTTACTTCAAGTGAAGTCCAGAGATCAATCTTAAGGAATCTTCTGTACCACAGTGTCTCGAAGCAGGGATATGTAAAGAGGTGCGAACGTTTCGCATGTTCTTTGTAAAAATTGCAGAATTCCGCAGCTGCCATTTCCCTGAATTAATAAGGGCCAGGTACTCCCTTCAGAATAAACATGCGTGTTCGAATATTTTCACATGCCACTGAGACCAAGTAGATTCAAGATTCAAGAATTTTATTTGTCACATGCACAGTTATACATGTATAACCTGCAGTGAAACGTTATTCTGAATCACTCCTCAGACTGTGCATATATTTAACAAAAAGTAGGAAAGACAGAGTAATCAAAAATATACGAAAAAAAAATGGTTTCTAAAAATATAGACTAAAAAAATATACAAACAACATAATCTACCCAGTAAACAATAAATAAGTAACAAAAAGCAGCAGAATAAAGTGACAGTTGCAACCTATGAAACGTGACACACATCAATGATGTGAGTACACATCAATGTCAGCTATTCGTCACATTTCCGTGCAGAGCAGAGCGGAGAAGGCATAATATGATCAGTGCCAAAGCTTGGAAAATGTTCTGCACTTTTCTCTGCTGAGACTTGAAACAAAGGCCTCCGGCTGCACTGTCGTTAATAATCCACCCACAGACCGGGCTCACGTGGCGTCCCTTACACTGCTTCAGTATTCAGGAGAACCAGTTGGATTTACCCTCATCTCTTCACTATGTTTCTCCTTACGTTTATGACTTGCTTTGCCTTATTACCGTGTCAATGTATAAACTTTGTTTATAAACAATATTTTCTCCTAAAACACACACACAAAAACATTTTTCAGCAATTTGCATAAAACACCACAACTAATTTACTTTGCACAGTAGAAATCCATTCATCACAGCCACTCTGCATTAATAGACGCAGTACAAAGTATGATCTCTTACATCGGCTGCGATTCTTCTCTGATATGGCTCATGCCCTTACCGTTCATTTTTAATTAGCTTCACGTGTGAAAACGCAGTGTAACACACAATCCACATACAGTGTTATGCAACAGAGCAGGAGGGAAAATAAAAACCTTCTAAATGTCCTGCTTACACATGCTGAAGGACACAGCTTGATGTTACCGAATGCCTGAAAATTCCTGGCATTTCACAAGTATTTCAGCCATTTTTCTCTCATACATTCGTGCCATGTGCTGTCAACGGATGGTCAGGAACCACACTCATAGAATGATGTGTAAGAGACAAAAACACTGTCAAAATGTTTACATTCATGTTGAGGGGGAATAGACATACAGCCGCACAGCCCTGCTGGTAAGATCATTAGCGTAAATCGCTTTTTAATGACAGCGCCAGTGCTTTAGAACATATTAATGGTTATATACATGACAAAACAGGCATACATGGATATTTTTATAAATATGTTATTATAAAAATGCAGTTAGTAAAGATGCTTATGGTCAACAAAAACAGAAAACATGAGCAGCAGTGGAGCTGTAGGCTACATCCTGATACATTATTTTTATAAACAACAAAAAATAAAATAAAACTGAAAGGGGGGAGATTTCACTCACTTGAAGGAAAAGAGACAGAGAGATGGACATAGTGTCTACGTGCCTCCCATTCTTTCTGAAGCACTGTAGAACCAGAGTTAAAACGATTTGAAGAATTTAATTTTTTCATCTTTTTATCCTGCTTCGCACGATGAAAGTAGATTTAAGACACTATACTAACATCAAGTTCAGTTTTGTTGATGTTCAATATGGGACCAAAAAAGAATAAAAATATCAGTGAAAAAAGCCCCAATGTAATCCTGGCAAAAGAGACGTTAAAATAAATCTTGCTCTGTACTGTTATACTGACGGGTCACATCCTTAAAACAAAAGTAGCAAAAGCAGGAAATGTTTTATAGGATTAAAAAAGTCAGAAAGCATGAAAACCTGAGTTTCAAGGTACGTGAACAAAGTGGATGTAAATTTCTGATCTGAAAAATTAATAAATACCACCCTGACTACTTAACATACATTAAAATCAGCTTGAAAAAATATAACTAAATGTCATGGAAAATGTGAATTAACACAAAGCAGGAGAACCTGTGGCTCACGCAAATAACGTCTAGAGAAAAGAACTGAATACTACATTTGGTTTTTTTTTTTACACATACAGAATCACTTCAGGCATGAAAATATGAGACGAGGTAAAAAGTCAAAATGAACAATAAAATTGGACTTTCTTGGCACTGAAATCCTTTCCATTTTGCTTCACACACTTGTACACATTCACGTACGAACGCTTTACGCATCACCCTCAAATATTATTTTTGTCTTGATTCTAACACTTTTAATCGAGAAGACAATACCCATATTTTCCACTTGCGTATAATTTTTCTGAAAATTTTCCACCACTAACCACAAACACACCCCTTTGCCTCATGCAGTAGGAAGTGGCTTATTCAAGCGAGAGGAAACCTGTGTGACAAAACATTTTCAGTGTTTTTCCCAAACAATACGAGCGCTGCAGCCCCAATCTCTCCATTTCTGGTTTCATTTTTTTTCTACACCAGGTAGTTAAAAAGAGGAACAGAACTGCACTGCATCTTTTTCTATTCTATATTTAGGACTGTTGTGACATAATGGACTCTTTTTATTGCAACAGCTATGGAAAAAAACAAAACACTCTCATCTGGTGGCGCTAAGGCAGTGAAATGACAGGCTGGAGCGGTGTGAGAAGATATTTTACATTCCTCCAGTGCCTTCAACAATAACACTTGGCCTTATCGAATACGTTTATTATCAGTACAGATGGGCACAGCCTATCGTACCTTGACCTTTTCATTAGTGATCTTTCATTTCTGTTAACCTCACAGCCCGGAATGAAAATATGTCAAAATAAAGAAGTGCCCAGGATCCTTCTCAGTCACTGTCACTCATCCAGCGCTGACTTCAGTCATTGCCTTGGCTCGGTAATCTTCCACTGCACCTAATCATTCAACTCAATATGCTCAGGCTCTGTTTACAATAGCAACATTTCCGGCTGTTTTTCCTCAAGGCTAAGATGTGGTTGCATCGAGAAAGGGGTTGACTCATACCTTCATGAGAGTGTGAAGCCCAGAGCTGAGCCATCTGCAGGCTGGGTGGGTTGGGGGCTCTGAAGGTGGGGTCAGATGGAAGGGAGCTTGGCCCAGCATGTGGGTTGGATGAGCTCATGTAGCCGCTGAGGAAGCTAGAGGCACCTGGGAAGGCATCACCTGCAGGGGAGGGAGGCAAAACACAGGGTTTCACATGACAATATACTTTTACTTTTGTTTGCAGTGCACTACTCACATTCCTACAAAGAGAAAAAACAAACAAACAAAAAATGGCTTGGACAAAAGTGACCAGATTACCCAGAGGAGGGTAAGGCTAGAGGATTGTGGCTTCTTTTATATTTCAGCATGGCTGCAACCTCAAACCCAGTCCTGCCACAAACCATCACCCGCTTTATTTTCCTTCAAAGAGGACGACTTGTTGAGAAGCACACAGACCACGAGCAGAAATTGGCTTTTGCTTGTAAACAAATGTCCTGAATAATAATAAGTCATCCTACATGTTATGTTAACCATCATTCCAACAGATTCCAGATGTTAAGAGTGGCAATGTCTAAATAAAAGTGTGCTGCTGTTTACCAGCTCAGAAACAAGTCTGGAAAAATGTACACTTGGAGGATATTTAGTTCATCGCAGCTTATTGTACATTTACACACACACACACACACACACACACACACACACACACACACACACAAAATAAAATGCATGGTTTTATTCTAACATCTTATTGTTGTACACAAATTCTTGAAAAAGAAAAAAAAATACACATGTTCCTACCATAAAATACTTTACAGGAGAACTAGCTGGTTAGCACGGCACTAGCTAATTAGAAAGCATGTAGTCCAGTAGTCCAATTAAATCGCATTTGAATGCTTCAACTAATAAAATAATTCAGTTCCATATGTTGTTGTTGTTTTTCATGGAGTTAGCCGGTTAGCGGATGACCTGTAGTACAGTAAATCTTGTTTGGTTAGCACAAAGCTAGCTGGTTGGCTGAAGGCCTGTTCTGTTCTTTTCTCTTTTTTTTTGCAATCCAATAAAGTCACATTTAGCGGAAAACAAACTGCCAAATCCCTGAAAATAAAAAATATGTTCTTTCTACAGAATACTTCAATTCCATATTTTGTTGCATTTTGTCGGGATCCAGTTAGCATGGAGCTAGATGGTTAGCTAAAGGCTTGTAGTCAAATAAAATAGTGTTTTGTAGAATAAAAACAGTCTAAAGAAAAAAAAAAAGAAAAATTATTAGCATCAAATGCTTTAATTCTATATGTGACTCATCACACAAAGTGGGTATTAAGTCAGAAATTATTCATTTTGAGTTATTGGTACCATTTTGTAGCCGATATCCTAAGTTTTAAAGTGAGACCAAATTTTCTAACATATGTTGCTAGTTCGGGAGTAACTCACCAAAACCTGCCAGGAATTTTTAGCCTTTTAACTCTGCAACTTTGGAGAAAATCAGGTTTAAAGTTCAAAAAAGTAATTAATCATTTCCTATTTAAAGGCATGTGCTGGTACACAAGACATAATTTATTTGCAACACTTCATACGTAAAAAACAACTGAACACATGTAGTTCTGACCATTATTACCGATCAAATCAGTCTGAATTGCGAGATATCATGATTTTATTTTCTCTCTGAATAAGAGCTAAGCAATGTAAACAAATAAACCTAGGGGGATACCTACTTACTGACTCAAATTTGTGCACACAAAAATTATGACGTCATTTTCGGAAAGGGCGGATCAAGTGACAAATTTGCACCAGCAAGAAAGTCAAAATGGGGACGCTCAATAAGCAATTATTCAAAACGCAAAACATGAACACGACAAGGAACGACAGAAAATAAGAATTTAAATCCCAGATCAAAACACTATTATCGGTCACTCCTCGCTCATATCTCCAGACTGGCAGTTGCACCAGCCATCCCCTCTGTTGCATGTCATGATGTCAATCTACAGTAATAATGTGGTAGACTATTGTGGGAAATTAACAGCAGTGTTTTTCTGTGGTTGTGTGACATCGCTGAACTGTGTGTACACAAACTTCGGCATTGTTAAGGTATACTCGTGAATAAAAGTCAATGGCGGATTTGGAAACTTGCCCTGCAAGTTCTCGAACACTTTCGTACCCCATTATTGGTGTTGAAAAATTGAAAAATGAGTAATTACCGTTCTGTTTTGACAAGAGTTTGACTTAGTTAAAGTAAACAGTAATGTTTTTCAAAAACCATGGGGTTGACCTTTTATAGGGTATACTTTGCACAGGACATGCCTTTAACATCCACTTTGCTGCGATGTGTCACATATTTTGTTGCTTTTTGTAGAATTAGTTCAGACTTTAATATGTAAATAAATTAATTAATACACAAATAAATAAATAAATAAATAAATAAATAAACGTTCACTTCCAGTTTGCTAGTAAAAACAAGAAGAAATTTCAGAGGGGTTTTTTTTGTTTGTTTGTTTGTTTTTTTTAAATGTCACGACTGGTGAAAAAAACAAAAAACCTGTTTAATTCTTGAAAAATAAATGTTTTTATTATTAAATACTTTAGAGCTTTGAATGAGTCAGGATCATTTCCATTCCTAATTTTTTTTCTATGGTGATATTGAGGTCACTGTATGTATGAGCTGATATTCTAGGAGTAGATTGGATACACACAGTATATATAGCTTGAGTATTAAGGGACGTTTCAAAGTAAGGGTGTATAAGGTGCAGGTATACACTGGAAATGAAGAGATGACTTGATGAAAATGCTTTCCTTTTGACAAACAAGAACCAAAAAAAAAAAAGAAAAAAAAAAATACTACAGATCTGAGCAAAAGGATATTTCTTGCATATAAATGAGGGAATTAAACCCAAGGTCCGGACATGTCTATACTCGCTGGACCATAACGTGTGAAAAGGAAGCGCAGTGTCAATTAATGAGGCCTTCCCCCGTTTGCTGTGATGTAGCTCTGCTTTTTCACATAGTGCCTCAGGCGTGGGAGGAGCCTTCACTCACTCACCCACACATGACTACTTCAGTCGCTTTCCACAATGAGCTTGTTTTTTTTTATTCTGCACATGTAAACGCTCCATTAGCATGTGAAGAGAAGGAGGGACAACAAGGCATCAAGAGCAAGATGGAAACGCTTTTGTAGTAGGGGTTAGCATACCATTAACCTGCTCGAGGAGAGGTTCTTCTCCGCCGAGGAGCCACTGGGTCACGCAAGCAGAGGCTGTTGCCGCTAACAGGCCTTTTGGGTTGCATCTAAACATTAACCACAGGGTAGAGCAGGTCTACGGCAGGGGCAAGGAAGAAAAGACGTGTGGAAATTTAAAGCAAATCCACTCTTGGTAGCTTGGTTTTCAGTGAACTGCCAAATCTCTCTCACACACACATACACATGAATATAAGCACTAAGCTTCAAACCCAGAGCAGAGAAAATACAGGACTGGTTTTCGTCGTGATTAGGTAGCACATAAATGCAAGAGTAGTCAACACAGGATAAAGGGGGGAGAGACAGGGAGAGGGAGGGTGATTCGACTGGCCAGGTGATTTGACAAAAGGCAGCAGTGCATTTCTAAGCCTTTTTGTCTATCTGCAACTGTGTGTGTGTGTGTGTGTGTGTGTGTGTGTGTGTGTGTCCAGTAAAGCTGCAAATCTGGACAACATTTCCTCACTAGTGTGGGGGTCGCATCCCAAGACAGCCATGTGCTTCAACTTAGCCTGTCCCCCCACTGCAAACAAGTTGAAGAGCGGGAGACCTTGGGTTTCAAAAGCAGAAGGAGGTACAGGACACCTCCTCCACTCGGCAGCTCGCACTACGCACACTCAGGATCCATTCTAATGCACCAACACCCCCTTTCTTCCTCTGTCCAATACAGAGTGGCTTTAAACCCATCCCAAAGTGCTTCGAAGTGAAGGCCCCACCCGTGGCAATGTCCATTCCACCGCCTGGGCTGTAAGTGGGAGCAGCTGTCAAATACATAAAACAAAACCTCAACAAAGCAGACACTGTGCACGAAAAAGAAAAAAAAACTACTTTCTCGCCAAGATGTGCGCAAACTGTTTCAATTTAAAAACCCCTGCACTGCTCACCTTCGCACTCTTCCAAACCGAGCTTGAAGAAATTTAGAAAGTCATTTGTTTCGAATTACCTCAGAAATGTAAACATGACCCATTTGCAAATGATTCTGAGTCTCTCGCAGCAGCGCACTTTTTTTTCCTGTCTACTTTCATTCAGCCTGCTTTGTACCAGACACAGTTGTTGTTTCGGACGCATGAGAAAGAGTGAGGAGTTCAGCAGGTCACGAGTAGTTCAGCTTCCTTAATACAAAGGGGTGGGGATGAAAATCTCTTCTCCTGCTACAGGAGCACTGTCAGAGACATGCTGAACAGGGCCCTGGAATGTCCTAATTGCTAAGGTTGCTCAACTCGACTGCAACCCCGGGGTCTTGTGGTAAGCTTTCGCAATCTCCCCCAACACACACACACACACACACACACACACACACACCCCTGTAATTAAAGCCAGACCCTTAAAGACAATTCCAAAAGAACTGTTATAAATTAGACAAAAGAGAGACACTAATTAGAATTCAAGACCTTATACTAAAGCACAGGGGGAGAAAAGGGACAAAAAAATTACAGTTCTCAAACCCACTTGTTCTAAGAAAAAAAAAAAAAAACAAACAAACAAAAAAAAAAAAGCGCGACATCAAGAAAGTCCATACCATGCCACAGCTGTCTCTACAGAGCCGGAGGAATTGTGATTAGTGTTACACTTCATAAAATCAGAATTAAGACCTAGATGGATGTAAATCTACATGAAAAAAAGAAACGTGCAAAGATGCATTTGCGACACATTAAAATCTGATAATAAAAACCACATTAAGGAGGTGGATGATGCAACCAGGTACATTTTTAGCAGTACAAGATTTGTACCTCAAAGCCATGTTCGATATCCATGTACGTATTAACACTTACCAAAAGCACTAGAAATGTTTCAAAAAGCACAATTTTTCATGCTCGAGCCTGAGGCAAATGATTACTTCAGTATTTACTACACAAGAACATCAGAAAAGCAAACTAAAATTATATTTTAATGGTTTATTTTGATACTTTTAAAAATGTAAGTGCTCTGCACGCTCCATTAGAACATCTTTCAAAACTCATTTAAAGTTTTAATAAACTGAAAAATTTGAAGGCCATACTGAGTGGCTTTCTTTGGAATTTTGTGGTACGGAATTTTCAGAACCACTGACCTTGTCAAACTGCGATTCCATTTTGATTCAAGCATTATTCCGAGTTTGGGAGACAGATAATTAACAATCACGCACTGAAAGCGCGGTGTACTATTCAATTCAGCGACATCCACTGAGCCTGTGTCACATAATTGTTTTAGTACATACAACACAGCAACATAAAAAAGCAAACTGAATCAATATTTTTATAGTTTATTTTTACCATATTATAATCATGACTGAGGCAGACGAGCACCGCGCTCCGTGAGCAGAACATAAGTGTTCTGTAACGTTAAGTTCTACTATATACTACACAGAAACACACATCTTATATTATATTGTTCCATTTTTAAACTGCAACAATGATGTTGCCTGCTTCAAGTGACTGTGACAAACTGCAAGTGTGTGTCATTCTTATTCAAGCATTATCCGCTCACAATAATGGCTATGAACCCCCTAGATTAATCCGATCACACCTTTCCCATGCAGTATATTCCAATGTTCATTATCATAAGACGGCGAACCAATCAGATCATGTTATTCCCTTATATAACTAACATACACAAGGCGTAACCTGGTGCAAGGCTCCAGTGGTGAAAGAGTTAAAATTATTATATTTTGTTATAAAATACAATCCAGACACAAGATGCAAGATACACGGACCTGACAGACCTGATCTCTAGCTGAGCTGCAGAGTATGGTATGTTTTATCAATATCTATCACCATCAAATGCATTGGTGATTTCTATTCAAAGCCAATGATACAGAGTACACATCCTCAGCGTACACATTTTCCTACTCGCTGCACTGGTGGTCCCTTTAGTTAAGAAAAACTTTAACTATAGGCACACCATGAGGCTCATCAAAGTCAATTCCCTCTTACCAACCACCCAAGACAAGAAGGGGTGTGACTTGTCTCAACACGCAACGTTTGCAGTGGTCAGTAGAAGTGTTACGCACACAGACTCTTCTTTTCAAAGTTAGTTCAATACCCAAATCGAGATCTGCTGTCAATACCAGGACGTGATTCCTTTTCATCACTTTAGCTAATGTTTCCAAAGTAAATAAAGAACTGACATTCTCAATGAAGAAATGTAGAAGTGTGCCAGATTATGTTTTTTGTAACCTAGCACCACAATGAGTGATTGCGAGACACAGTCTAAAAGCACACTGAAGTTGTGGGAGATAGCAACAAAAATTTCATCTGGTGAACACGGGTTCCTATAGTCAGGAAACACCTACATTCACAGAAAGGATGTGACTGACTGACCTTTTTTTAGTGGTTGTATAAGCTTCACTGTGTCCCTGGACAAATTTTTTTTTTGCACTCAGTCCAGAGAACCAGACAAGGACTTTCAACATGCAGAAGTGATGCACCGATTTTCATGGGCGATTTCGATTTTTCCATAAGTGTGACCTGTCGATACTGATTTTGCAGATAACAAAAATGCAATTTTTTTTGTGATTCATTTTTTTACAAAAAAAAAATAAATGATTACACTTTATCAGTAATAATAATAATGATGATAATTGTTATTATTAGTAGTAGTGGTGGTAGGAATATTGCCAATATTATCAATACTACTACCAATAATCATTATTATCATCATTATTATTATTTTTTATTATTATTACTACATAGTAACAGTAGGTTATGTAACCTGCCTGCGATCTGACACTTCTCTGAACCACGTTTTGGTTTTAGCAGTTGCCCCACTGTCTGCTCACCTCTCCAAAAGCCTTTTTAGTGCAGTGAACGTGTTAGCTCTGCAGTTTTCTCTTCTTTGCTGCTTCAGACCGGGAATGTTCAGCTGGGCGATGGTGTTTTAAGTGTATAATTAGGTTTGTTGTTCTCAAAGTTTTTGTTGTGGTTCCCTAGCATACATGTTACACAAATTGCATGCATCATGTCTTTACTCATGACGAAAATCTTCCACAATAACTATATGTAGCTTTAAGAGTGTGCGCAACTGTGCCGTTATATGTGTACGCACATCTGTGAAGTAATTACCTGTGCTGGAACCATAGACATACATAAACTGATGACTTTTCACTGCAGGTGATATAGACTCTCTTGTTGCAGTTATTTAGGACTTACAGTTGTGGTATAACCAACCGGACTACATGTTGGACTG
>JAQMYF010000001.1:41122712-41146378 GCA_030014195.1 Neosilurus mollespiculum
CCACAATGTGATGAATAGCTAGACCACACGCATGCACACACACACACACACACACACACACACAGACACACACACACACACACACACATAGCCTTTGTTCCACCGCTCTGACCTATGTTTTTGTTTTTTGTGCAGCCATGCCCATTGTTCAACCCTGCTCAACAAAAAAGACATGACTGATTCGCACCAATAGTAATGTCATGACATCATTACCAAACACAGATGCGACCTCAATAAGGTCCTTATCCAAGATTTATTCTCCCAAAAAAACCACAACAAATAAATAATCAACGTATTATTAAGAATAAAATTAAAGAATGTTTTATTTCATTAAACATTACTAAAGAGTCTAAATTGCTATGGCATACTGTGCCTCCTGGCTATAATGTAACAAACGTACTTAAGTACTTATGATAAACTTATTTTATTATTGTAATTAGGTGGGACACAGAATAACCAGCTACAATGGTCCAATTTACTGAAATAATTCCTTCCATATTTAAGCAAAGCCTAAGTCTCAAAGAGACATGTTTGGAATCATCTCAACAAAATATTAAAGTGTGGCAACAATATTTTGACACTTTTCCTACCGAGTCAACCCCCTCATGCCTCAGAATTCAGTGCATTACACAACTGCTGCACATAAAAATAACGTTCAATACAGCATAACTCCTAATCAGCTTTTCCCCCAAACTCAAGCATTTGTTGAAACTTAGGGATAAGCAATGCGTTGATAGATCATGACATGGCAGTTCATATCATCATTACATTAAATATCGTGAGCACAGTCATTTACCAAACTTTCCTAAACAGATACAGCTGCATAATAAGCTGCAGTGTTTTTACCTTCATAAATACAATAATGAAGGATCTTTAAGCAGGGAAAAAACTATGAAAAAATAACAGCAAAACACTGGGAGCAAAAGCAAAGCAAATACGGGTGGAGTTCTGGAGTAAAGAGCAAAAACACAGCACATGAGTGCAGCGACGCAGCTCATGAACAAACAGCTTGTGTTGGGAACAGCAAGAGTTTATGAGCAGCATCTGACAAGTTCAAATATTACAATACAGGAGCACACAGAGAGTGCACACCTCCTGTAAATGCAGCAATTCACACAATCCCCCATACAAATCAAAATGTCAAATATCATCCTCCCACAATGTTGAAGAATCTTTTAAAAAATTCCTGGAGACAGAATTTCTTCCCGATCATCTCTAAAATGTAATGGAGTCTTCCTTGTCTAAATAATTTTTATGAAAATCCACATAGACCTTTGCATAATGCTGCTAACAGACAAACGGAGCGGTAAAAATTATACCCTCTTTGGCAGAGGTAATAATAATCATTTTTAGGTCATGTCGCTCAGCCCTACTGGATCTGAACCAACATCTCGTGATACTTCCTGTGCATCACAAATATATGATAGTTATCATCCCATTAATAAGAAAGTGTGCAATTAAAACAAGGAAGAAACAAGCACTGGCTCCGTATGTTCCTTCACAACAGGGATTTAAATTACACAGCACTAACAAACTTGGTGTAGCTTTTCCAGGCCAGAGGGCTGTTTAACACAGAAAGCTGATCTCATCAGCCTTCCAATCACTTACCGTCGATTTACATTTTAATAAGCTTTCTTCTGCAGTCTTTTTGGCAGAAGTTTGATTAATCTGTGGTGTATGATACCTTCGTTCATGATAACTTTCTGGAGAATGTAGCACTGTTTTGTAGTTTGTACCTTTTGCTCTTAGGATAGGTTAAAGCAGAAGAAATAAAGCTCTAAAAGCTTCAAAAGGGAGGAGAAAAAAGTTGCCATGCAAGAAGAACACAGAAAGAATAATAAAAAAAGAAATATATAATAAGAATTTGACTCATTTCTTTCTCAGCAAACAACAATTACAGACTTTACTAAACCACTTAAGAAAAAAAAAGGGGGAAAGGGCTACGAATGCCTTTCAGAAAGACACATTCACATGAGCATGCTAAACAGCCCGTGCATTTTATTTCAATCGTACAGCGTACATAACCCATGAAGGATGACCGAACAAGGCCTGTGCACTGGGACACTAAACACTTTATGTTTAATTCAAAGGAAAGGCAAGGCTGCAGGAGGTGCACCTCCCATCCTCCCCCTCTCTTTCTGCTATCTCTCTCACACATCTACGCCACCCGGGAGGGGAGAGAGGGGGGTGGAGGAAACTCACAAGCACCCCAGCATTTCACTGCTCTCCAGCTCCTTGCTTGTCACAATGAGGGACTTGTCTCATACTAGCTACAATAGCACACATGCTGAAGGCAGAATGCGATGAAAATTTGTCTTCAAGGAGACAAACAGACTTATCTGAGAACGGTCACTTATTATCCTAGCTTCCTTCATGCTAAATAAAAGAGTAATATCTCATAGTTTAGCACCTACATGTTAAAGCAATGCAGGTTTACCCTCAAGACCTGAGCACAGACAGTACACTGTATGGCCACGGATATGGGCACGTTCTACGAACCAATTTCATCTGTTCAATTCGGCATGAGCTTCTTCTTCAAGGGTTAAAGCATTCTCAAAACATCATAATAAAGAGTGAACTAAAAGGGAAAAGGTGGAAGGAATAGGACGGAAGGGCAGTTACTGCGTGTGCTACAAGCAGAGTTTCACTCCAAGAACTCAATGAAGGTGCTTCAATACAATGTAACGGGCCAAGGCAAAGAAGAAGAAAAAAGCTGTACCACAAGATCAACGCTACTTGGATTCACAGGGAAAGGAGCCTTGATCTTGGCAGCTTGCTAGTCTGCCAATATGCACTGTGCCCTTGGGCAAGCTTGTCTCCAGCATCGGTGAAGGTTATACAGCAAATCATAAACATGTCACAATCATGGCCCCCGAGTATAAAAAAAAAAAAAGTATAAATAGATAGTAGTCTACTTCTGCAAACATAGACATAGCTGTGGATATTCTCAGGCAGGGGAGAGGAAAGGGCAAAGACAAACAGAGATTTGGGAGAAGAGCGCAGGGATCAATAAGAGAACAGACAGCAGACAGGCGAGGTGTTAGCCGTCAGCTCTACCTGCAGGCCAAACATCAGGATCCTCAAATAGTAATAAGCATGTAACAATTCACCCACTCCATGATACCAGGTCTGCAATATCATTAGATTTTCCCCATCACATTTTGGTGGGGGAATCAGGGTGGTTGGGGTAATGAAAATGTTATTTTATTTTAAGATATGCAACATTTAAGATTCCTGTCCTTTTCTGTAAAAAATGTAGTTCTTAATAACAACCAATAATTATTTACAAAATTTGCAAAAGAGAAGTAAACTACAAAGAGCACATATAAAACAATTGTTTTATTAAAAGTGACAATTTTTTAAACATACAGTTGTTCCTAAATTAGCATTAATATGCATTTCTGAAGGCTGTAGTCAGGCCTGAATATAAACTACCTCTCCCCATTTAGCTCTCACTTTTTAACTTTCAGCAGTCTATAAAAATATAGATCTGATTTTATATTGAATCTCTATGAAAAATCAATCATGCAACAGCTTTACCACTCAATGGGTACAGCCATCATACCTCCCCCACAATGACATCACATGCATAGCCTGCATTATGTATTATTACACCACCTGCTGTCCATGCAAACAAGGTAGGAAAATGTAAAAAAAAAAAAAAAAAAAAGAATATGCAGCCTAATAATATTAATTAATATTATATATGTTATAAATGAATTAATATATAATGCAATATTATAAATATAAAAAAATACTATTTCATTTTATTTGCATGTTCTCAAAATCATAGACTGTACAATGATTTATTTTATATGCCTGTCAAATAGAAAGCACGCCTTAACCCACCAGTAAATCTGGACCTAACAGTAGGTTAGAATGAACAGCTAATCAATCATTAGAAGATCAATTTCTTTCAAAGGGTTATAAAAAAAACTCAGATTGAGGTTAATTCATTATTATTTTTATAAACATGATTTCTTATATCATAATCCAAAAATACAACAACAACACTGTTAGAGGATAATAACTCTTCACACCATAAAGTGTATTATTTTTCATTAGTGACCATCGCAAATTGCCAAACAATGCGTTTTTTACTAGGTTAAACTCTTTATGGATTTTAACTGTGTATAGAAATAATAATGTTGGTGCTAATGGGAAATCGTTCATCTTATCAAGGTTCCAGAACATTACATCAAGTATAAACCATTTTCCCCTCACCAGGCTCACTTTTTTATTCTCTTGAAGTTATTACAGAACAGAAAATTAAGACAGGAATATTACAAAGCAATGACACTGGAGACTCCTTCCATTATTGTTTCACCATATCATTGATCATTGTTTTTTGAACCAAATTTTATTTTTATCTTTTTTGTTTGTTTAATAGTGTTAAGCTTCAAAACAATAACAAACTTGAACAGGGGCATTAATAGATGGGGGGGGGGGGGTGTCATTCACATCTCCCTGAATCTGATTGGAGAATTCAAATGCAATGTGGAAAGTACAGCTCATTTGAGACTGATATTTTGACCTTGCCACACAACTCCACAGCTGTTAGAATGAGAAATTCAGGTTTCTTTAATAAACAAATCCTGTATAGGTGAACAAACTGCGAAATGACCTTGCGGAATGAAACATTCTTAAAAAGGCACGGCCCAGTTTAACAACGATGAGGCATAACAAAAGGCATCCATCAGTGTTAATGACTCCAGATCTCACCAAGTAAGTATTGCAATCGTCTTAAAAACAGCCGGACAACACAACCAGCAGCAAAAGGATCTGGGTGTTGCTAGCAAACACACTAATCACAAAAGAGCACATGACTTGGAAAATGATAGCTTAGTTTGCTTTGGCATGTTGCCTTAAAAAAATAAACCACAACATGATTTCTGTGATACTTTTAAACACTATCAGAATACCAAAACTGCCAGGGTCAGAATGCACATACTGGAACTTTGCTAACTGATTAAATAAAGATGACAAATATTCATTATATTTAAAGCGCTGCCCCTTTAACTTGTGAAGGCAATTCCCCAAGGGCTTAAAGGGCTGTGAGCAACATTACATTTATTGTGCATAATCCATCATGGTGTCTGTTTTCGTGATGATGCCTCGAGTGCACTAAAGGTTAGAACGATTTATTTCATTAGTGAACAGGTTTGTATGCTTTCATTTCTGCATCCAGACAATCTTAAGGAACATGTCAGGATGACGTTATGTGGACAGAAGCCTAAACCAGGGTAATTAGACATGCCTATACAGGCTAATTAATAGACAAGTTTTTCCAAAAACAAACAGTGACTAGTTCATTTCGAAAATACGTCCCTTTGCCCTCTATCTGGCACCACAGGAGCCTAGGAGGCACCAAATGAAAACAGATCAATTGCAAATTCCCAAGGGTGCTCCACTTCAAATGCATATCTTGCCAAGATTTACATTCCCCGCACCCCTGATCCTTTACTTACACAAGCTTGCATGGAACCTCTGTTGAACGAGTGTGGTGCTGTGCGCATATGTACTTTTTCATGTGGTGAACTATAAACTCATTTTAAAAAATATTTTTACATCTATAATTTACTTGCCAATCTTTATCAAAGTCAGCCAAGGATCCAGAAAAATTGCATGGAGGGCCTTGTTTAGCCTTAACAGTTGAAGGCAATCATTATCTAGAAACTGGGTGGGGGAACATAACCCAGTAAACATGGATGAAGTGATTTTGGCAAATCATTCTCAAAGTAGATTAAAACGCTTTGGCAGAACTTCAGCTTGTAAGCCATTACAGGTTTTTTACTTATTTATTTATTTATCTCCCCATGTATCATCATTACTAAAGCTGCAGCTGACATCCAGTTTACTAATATCACTAAAATACCACTCTCTGAACATATTCAACAGTTTAAAATATAAAATAAACTACGTACGGACCTGGATATTGGGTATAAAACACAGTTAAACTGATTGGAGGGGGGGGTGGTGTTCAGCAACTTAATTTGATCTTATCAGTCGTCTAAAATGAACCATGCCTTCATACAAAAAAAACAAAAAAACAAAAACAAAGAAAAACCCAAAATGTTACCAAGCTGAATATTTGAGCCTCAGTAAGTACACTTTATTAGCTGGATAAAGATTATTTATGGCGGAGCTCATGAGAGGGTGCCCCGGATGCCTCATAAAAGCCTGTAGTTCCTGCCATACCAGACGAGAACAGTCACAAAGAACATTCAACCTTCTTCTAGGCTGTTCAAAGTTAAATCAAGGTCCTATCTTACACGATCCTTATCCTCACATTAACTAGGCCAAACCTTACCCTAGATCTGCACTGTTTTAGAAACAAGACTAAGTCATGCTCGCTCTCTCTCTCGCTTTTTGCTTTTAAATACAAAGCACAAACCTTAATAGAGCTAGAACTATCTGAGTGTACTTTAAGTTACCCACCCTTCAGTCTTAATGGTCCCTGAACAAAAAATGAAACAGACTCTGGCTGTAAAGCAACCAGCAACATGAAGCAAAAATGCAAGAACAAGTACGTTTCCATAAGAGGCTCAAATCAACATAGTTAAATGAGTGTAGTTAAGATGAGTAGATGTTTACGTTTTCCTGCACATGTTTGCGCAACGCAATTCACGACTGTGAGCAGTTGAGGATTATAGCCCGTGCTCAACGACTCAATAGTGGTAGTTAAGTGCTGCTCTGACTTGAACTCAAAACCCTTCTGATCACTACCCCGGAGCCTCAAACACAGAGCTACCGCTGCCAACTAGAAATAAAAAAATACATTTAAAAAATACAGATACTGATATCACAGAAGAACAGTAGGTGCAGATGGAGGAGCTTGAGTGTTCAGAGGAAACACTGGCTGCTTGAAAATTGGTTTAAAAAAGAAAGAAATAAAAATAAAAAATAAAAACTGTCAGGAGTTGAGGTTTTACCCTCAACACACTTTTAAACTCCATTTTAGTGCAATTAAAAGTGTTTGTTTGGTGCTCGGGTTTCCTGTCTGAAAAGTGGGTTTCATCTACAGCGACGGTTCGAGCTTAAAAAGGTGCAGCACCTTTACACGGTTCAAACTACACCAAATCTCTGAATCGATAACAGTTTCTAGGTCTGCGTCTGATAACCAGAAAAACACACGTCTGTACATAAACATGCCCCAGCAACAATAATGCACATTCAGGAATGCATGACTTCATATAACAGCTGATGCATGGGGTTTTGCCCACCTGTCTCTTTAAAATAAATGACTAATTACAGATTGCACTTCCAACAATTCTCACAAACTTCTTTAAAAACCGTTCTCTTATTCCAGAGTGCTCCCTTATATACTTATCTCATTATCTCAGATTAATCTATATGTTTATCAAAAAGCTATAAATCAGTGCACGGCAACGCCACACTGAAATGACATGTTTAATATAAATCAGGAGCTTGGTCCTGAGGACAGACCAACAGAATGACAGAACAAATCTGTTCAGCCTTTTCGATGAGAGAAATCTGGCATCTGAGCAAATTAAACATTCATCGTATTCTCTGAAATAAATGAGTCACTGTACTAACATACAATGCATTTTTACTTTATTGGCTGTGTGCAAGGAAGCCATTTTATTTCAGGTTAAGTTCACTCATGGCAAAAAATGAGGCATGAAGGACAAACAGGCTTTCAATTAGAGAGACGTGTTATGACCAGCACAAATGACTCCTTACATTAGCAGTTCTCTCTCGGCAGCACGGCAGTTAAGGACGGTGGGGGTGGGGTGGGGGTTAATAGAAAAGGAACTCGTTCTTTTCCCTTTAGATTGTTTTGGGGAAACTGCAACTAAAAATGAACTGTTGAAACAGCTAAACAGAAAGTACTGGGATAACATGTCAGAGCAGATCCACAGAGCAACATTTTTAACTGTACACACCCACGGAGTCAAATCACAGCAGCTGCATGACTGCACATAAATCACCAGCATACAAACACCAGATTATCCAACAGCTTTTTAAAACGACAAAACCCCAAAAGCCGTTTATAAATCAAAGATAAACACATTTGTGTCACGCTGAATTCACTAACCTTCCAGTTTCTTATCAGCACCTTATCGCTGAACGTAATCAATAGTATTGAACAACCAGGCAGTCAAGGATAATGCAGTGCCAAGCACAATTTTAGTTAATTTATGACCGATATCTATAAACCCAGGCAGCATTGTTGCAGAGTCACTTTATGATCAAGTTATGAAAGAGCACTTGTTATAAATGCTCTTTTTTAGTTCTGATTTTACTTCTTTCTGGGTTTGTGCAGAAACATAAAGATACACCACATCAGCATGCCACTGGGATACTTTAAACACATGACTAACAGGAATGGACATCACACCATATGGTTTGAGAGTAGACCTCTTAAACTATCGATTATAGCTAAACAAACTACTGAAGTACAACTGGGGTAAAAGAACAGTCTGTATTTTGCTTTTAAATATTAACAGCGCATCCTCAGGGGAAAAATACTCCCTGAAAATTCCATAATGACCACTTGACTCTTTTAAAATTGCCCTTATACCATTTGTTCTTCCCTTCCACCACCCCATTTGGATGGTTTTCTGTACAGGGCTGGACATCAAGAAATTTAATCCGCACATTATACAAGGACAAAATACACATACTCTTGTATGTGAATACAACACCACCTCTATGGTACTAAATACACTGGCTTCTTCAGCAGTAAACAAGGCAACACTGATGTCATAATCAATCTCAAGCAGGCATAAACTCAATAAACAAAAGTCGTGAAAATAACATTCGAAATCAACAGACGCCATGTTTCAGCGATTCCACTGAAGGGAACCGAAGAGCAAAATAACTTACCCTGCAGCTCTTGGCAAACCCATAGATGAAGGTTACCCTATTTTTACACCAGGAGTCCAGATGCACATGACAGGGAGGATTTTTTTTTTTTTTTTTTTTAATCCTGACCCACTTCACACAAGATCCACTAGAACTCAGGGCATACACACTACAGTCTATGTAGATCATATTCTACTGTTTGTAGATTCTTCGTCCAGGAGATTATACCTTAGTACTTAAAGCCTGGATAGATATTTTCAGTGTGTTTAAAATACCAGTGCACAACTTTTTACGGCCAGGGACTTTTCAAACTGCAAAAGTCATTCCAGTATACATTTATTTCCACTGATATTTTCCACTATTAACACACATTCGGTCTGAATTAACCCTTTAGAATAACTTAAACATGACATTCGGATTTCCAGCACTGTAACTATTTTTTCAAGTCATGGACCCCCTGGCTATGTTAGGGACCCCTGGAGGTCCCTACACCACATTTTGAGAACCCCTGCATTAAACAAATATGTATCATGACCTCACACAGCGATGACCTTTGCATAGAGAAATTGCTTGGAATTATTAAAGTCTGGCTGAATTACAGGACAGATACTGTGTAGCCCTGTGACCGTTTAGAAATCCACTTTTCTCAAAACTACTGCAAGCTTTCACTTACAAGACCAACATGAAACAAAAAGGTAAAAAATATATACACAATACAAAGAGACCTCAGTTCAGTGAGCAATAAAAAAACAAAGTAGGCGATTGAACAGTGAGTGGCAGATCAGGGTTTATTACCTACTGATCATAAGGAGACAGAGAGACAAATGGGGGCAATTTCACTTCGAATTTTAACAAGGCTCATTTTGTCGACAACTTTAAAGGAAACAGTAGGAGTACCTACAATATATTCCATCACCCGATAACTAAGATGTAGTTGTGGCCGACAGCAGGCTATGAAGTGAGCGAGCGGCTCCATCCATGAGCGCACACACACACACACACACACATCTCCCCGCTCACTGCGCGCTCTGCCCGGCGTCTGAGATCACCACTGAGCCGCTTCAGCTCCATCGCAAAAGCATTACGCATGACAAGAGAGCACCACATCGACAATGCCGCGATGGTTATTAGTATTCTTATTCTTCTTTTTTGGACAGGAATGATAAATCGGTGGTCCTTCCCACATTGCATTTATAGGTTTTAGCTTTAACGCCTTATAGCTTTTATACATCCGTGTCCCAATCCACGGCAAGCGCTTAAACGCGCAGTGATCAACCGTACAATCGCCCCCTTTCTCCACATCTGCCTCACTGATGTACATAAAACCTACATCATATATTTTCCACCAATTCGCAATCCCCGTTTCACTCCGAAAACATCAGCCTGTTTTTCTCATGACTTCCCCAAGAACTTTCCCCCGCTAGAAATCCACACCAACAAGAGCATCTATATTTTTTACACCACTTTTGAAATGTGAAACGGTGAAAGCGCTTCTTACCGTGATGGGATTGCATGTTCATGGTCGGAGAGAGAAATTTTCCCGAGTGCAGAGCGGCCGCCGGGTGGCCCGCGCCCAAGTGGCCGGGAGACGGTGGGATCCTCCCGGGCGCGGTGGAAGCTCCGAGTCGGTGCGACTCCATGGCGAATCCCGAAAGCAGCGACGAAGGAACATGCACGGATCTGGGGGTCCCGAAATCTCGGCCATCCATCATCCACCCTAAGGCGATCTCAGTTTTTAAAAAACCACTGCTCCGATCGGGTATTCCGAAAAACCTTTATAATATTAATAAGAATAAGAATAGTGTCCCTAGATCTCCAGGCAAATCCGCGTCCTTATCCGGCATTGTGCCGACCTATTAAAAAAAAAAAAAAAAAAAGCTCAGATAAATACTATTGAAAAGTGATCTGACAAAAACATGTAGAAGATATAAATATCTAAATATTTAACCAGGTCGTGATGACGCAGTTCGAATCAAAGTAGCTAGAAGAGGATAAAAAGTAGCGCCGTTGCTCGCTCGGCAAGTTCGCTTAGCCTAGAGAGAGATCACACCTCCGATGAGAGAGCTGAGCAATTGCAAACATTAGTTTTCATGGGTAGTTGTCCCTTCACCCTCGTGCAAGCATCGCTTATGATGATTTGCTTGCTTGCTTGTGTGTGTGCGCGCGCGCGCGTGTTTTCCCGGCTGCAGTATGTATATACGATACACTACGCAGGGACTATCCACCGTTAACACCGGTTTTCAGGGAAGCAGGGAACCGAAGCATGCACATACACAGCAGAGTAAGCCTTCTCAACACAAAATATCCTAATTATTATTCTGTATTTAAATAATTAACAGTGTATGCGTTGAAACAAAAATACCAAGTGGGCGAAACATCCCCCAGGCGACAACTAAAACAGCAAAACACTTCAGATCACAAACTGAACCTGGTATAAACACACCGACACATGCAGGAATATTAGGACCATGCTTTACTCCTGAATGTGACATTTGGATGGTTTATTTTACTATCAAGACGTTTTGTTCACCCTCCCGAAGGTCGGGGAAAGCAAAGTTTGGGAGAATTTGGTTTTTTTTTTTTTTTTAACAAATGATTGATTCTCGTTGTTTAAATTTCATCTGTACAGGAATAGAGTAGTGAGGAGTCTCGGGTCAAAGGGTGTTAAATCACTAGCTTTGGTCAATGGTGTTAAACCGCTCGTGAACAACTGTGGTTTAGTCATTCTCATGTCCAAGCAACTCGATCACTTAGATCCAGCTTAACAGTTTGTCCCGAGAGCTTAATCTAGTGTATCCCTAAATGTTAGGAGACCTTACCATGGGCTACGGTTTGATGTAACAACATTACCGTCCAGCCGACTCTTCCAACCTACCAATAGCACCACGGACATTTTGGACTGGTCCCTGTTGTATTTTAGCGGTTTTACTTCATCTTACTGCTACATTTCAGCTAAACTCGAGCTTGTTAAACATTTACACAGTCACAAGTAAGTACATGTAGACGCTTCATTTCCGAGCAGTTAAATAAGAACTTCTAAGAGCTGAAAGTTTACGCGACACGGAAACTTAAAAACACCCCGTGTCTAGAATAATCCGCACTAAGGAGCAGTCCGCGGTGTGGATCTGAAGAATAACACGCGCGCGTCTTCATTACAAACACGAGCAAGTCGATTCGGTCGACGGGCCACGTTTCAAAGCGTGTTTTAAGTCTTACACGTTTCCATTTTTCAAGCGATACAAACTTTTCTCCACGGAAACATCAAAGTACAAGAAATGTTTTTTTGTGAATTACTTTATTTATATAGGGTTTACACTCACAAACACTTTTAAAACCTAAATATCCTTTGGTTTTGGGGGGTTGTTTTGCCCACCCGTTCAGCACGAACAGCCTAAATACAACGAACAGCAAGCCTACATTCTTATTTTTGTTTCCGGGCTGCTTCCTAAACACACAACTGTATTTACACTGGGTTTCCTATCGACTTCGACACCTTACTTGTAACGGCGACTCAGTTTAAAGAATCCTTTTTCTTCGCAAAATCCCGAGGCGAGGTAAAATGTTTCCTACACTCCATTTACAGACCATCCGGAGTTACGCAGATAGACAGAGTCGCTTATACAAGGGAAAGGCCTCGCATATACAGAGAGAGAGAGAGTCAGTCATTCAGTCAGTCTCTCTCTCTCACTCACTCTCTCTCATACACACACACGTAGGCTACATACATGCATACACACCACTGTAGCTCACACAGCTATCCTGCAATGAAACAAGCATTGTTTAACACGCCCCGCCCCATGATCCCAACCTGACACGCTCTAAAAGCGGGCGATGCGATTGGCCGCCACGTCTGTCAATCACCGCTATGTAAACACTTTGGCTCTTCGCCAGCTCTATAAAACCAATTATGGAGCAAGGAGGTTGAACTGTTTCAAGCCCCCTCTCTCCTTCCTTCCTTGGGTGATCAAAACAAGCAGAGAATTTGTGCAGGGCAGTTTCAAGGCCGCTCCTGAGTCCTGATTGAAGCAGACGGATCGAGTTTTGCTCCAGATTACGAAACCAAACTTCTCAAATCAATCGACGCACATCTTTCTGAAAAATAAAATAGAAACACGGCTTACGAGTGGATTTTGATGCTGAACTGCTCGATTGAGATTTATATACATGCTGTAACCTATAATCAGGAATGAAAAACTTGTATTTTTTTTTAAAGAGTGCTAAGGTGAGTGGATATCCTGCAGGATCTCTTATATAATTCACTTCCTGTTTATTTTCCTCCTGTATTATTATAGTAATGGCTCACTTATCACTTTATATATGCAAGGTTGCCTTTGACAGCTTTGTCGCAGTGGCTGTATTTTATTTAACAAAATTTTAGATTCTTTAAATATACCTTTAGACTGCCTATATGATAGCCATGGTTTTAAATTGGCAACTTTTGCATGAAAAAGGTGAAAACATGGCGGTTTTATGGCTATAGTTGATGCCTGTGATCTATAAGGTTGCTATTTGTAGAGAACTGACGCCCTAAAAACAGAAGAAAGTAATGTGTGAATTGTCTTTCGGATAATTGAACTATATTAGATGATTAATTTGTTGATGTGGGGTTTTTTTTTATAAGGAAAGCCGCGCGGTTTCAAACTGCCCTTTATCGCGCGCGCCTCGGTGACTGAGGCGGTTTCAAGTCTTCCTCCTCTCTGGAAGCGCGCGCGCGCGCGTGTGAGTGAGAGAGAGAGAGAGAGAGAGAGAAAAAAGTGAATAGGAAAGAAACCAACATGCGACGTGTCGACGGTGATGTGATTTAATTTTTTTTTCTTTTCCCTCTGTATTCTGTCCTGTTTTTCGGCAGTCGATACACTTTGGATTGTCCTTGTTGTTGTTGTTGTTGTTTTCTGCCCTTTGGAGGCCCAGGGATGTGTCTGCGGGTCTTCCTGAAGGTTCACGGCTGAATCTGCTCTTCACGACCGAAGAAACGGCAACAAACAGCCTCTGCCTCCACCTCATTCAGTTCACGGTGCTAACTATGAGGTTTACGCCAACAAGACACACAACGACATGTCTGTGTTTGTCTATCTTTTCTTTCCTTTCCTTTTTTTTTTTTTTTTGTCTGCTGTTATTTTTGCACCGAGCGCCCGAGAGACTCCTTTGTTCTGCTCGCTGACGCGCGCGCGACGAGTTTGTGTTGTTGGACGCGTTTAATTATTCGCGCGTGACAATCACTGACTGCTCTTATTATTAAGGTGGGTGTAGAAATGCCTTTCATGCAAATAAACATAATCCACACATCCCTGTCCTTTTGTTGCCTATTTGTTTTTTCTGTCATGCATTACAGTATATGGTTAATAGTCCAGCTTTCTCTACGCTTTAGTTTAAATACAAACATATCGAGTTTTAATTTGTGCACACATGTCCCTCATTCTACTTTCAGTTGCACTTAAATTTTTACATGATTTAATAATTATACAGCTTATAAATATGAATAAAATGGCTAGCGTAAGCTTGCAATTGCTAAACAGTAGGAGTATGGAGGGTAAAAACACAAAGGGGTGATTAAATAGATTGTATTCCTGTCACCAGTCCTAAATCATAATCTACATACACTTTTATTCTGATAAATAGTACACACAGCATCAGTGCACACACAAGCCCATCATGCTTCTTTTGCATATAAGCTGTGTAATTTCTATATGTTATGGTAGTGTAGCCTCCAATACACCAGTTTAACTGCTGACATCTCACTGCACCAGTATAATAGTCCTGATACTGCAGTGTGTGGTTTTATATATTATAAAGACTTGCACACTTGTTTTTGAGTTAATGCAGCCATTTGAGTTAGGGGTTTAAACATTTCCATGGTTAATTGTATTTGACACGGAGTCTGATTTGAGGCACAAAACTATTTTAGGTTAAAAAATCTACCATCATTAAAACACTGGCCGTGAAGTGAGGTGATGTTTCTTTGGCTAATCACTTGAGCTTTCCTCACAAACAGGCCTCAATTACTGTGATTTCCTATCACACACAGTTCAGATTGTCTTCACCCCTACGCACGATATGTAAACAACTGAGATAAATATAAAAATTAACAAGAGTCTTTACATCTAGCCTCGTGTCTTAACACGGCATGGTTACATTTGTATTAAAGTCTGTCAAACCATACACCACTCAATGTGAACACTTATTCTGTGAAATGTTACCTTGCAGATCAAGACCATAAGGTGTCATTTCAGCCTTATAATATTAACCAAGTAATATCTTTATAATAGTTATATTCAAGAATGACCTTCTAGTGATTGTAGGGGGTGCCACAACATAACTGGAAGCAATTTAACTCATTTAAATATAAACATAATCATTCAAGGTTCTTAGAAAATATGAGTGGAGTGTCAGAGACCTCAGCTATTTTGTTTATGAATACTGCGAAATAGTGTAAGAGAAAACAAATATGCTAAAATAATGCAAAGGGTTATGGCTATTCTTAATATATCTCCATAATATAGGAAGTGTAAGGCAATAGCAGCAATGTTTGTCAGGGTTGTGACTGATCTCAGTGCTTGAGAGAAACCGTAAATGTGTATTCCTTGCAATCTGCTTTTAGAGTTATTTAGTTAAAAAAAAAAAAAAAACGATTTGCTGAGAATGCATTCAGACATGCTTTTCTTTTTAAACGCCAAATGCTTCAACATTTATCAAACAACCCACGATAGAAAGTAAGCCAACATTACTAATCATAGCCTATTAAATGCACATACTTTTTATGAGGTGCTGTTATTTTTAGTCCCTGTATAACTGTTAATCATGTAAATAACACATAGATAGATAGATAGATAGATATATACACACACACACACACATATATGGTGTAAAGTCATGATCAAAGGGCTTTTCTTTCCACTCATGGGTGCTGAGTATGGCAACATTTTGTCAGTTCAACTTGTAAAGTGATTATAAGAGCATTCATGATTCTGTATTATCAGCTCTGAATCCATCTGGGCAGTCTCAGTATGGAAGAGGTCATGGTTTGTCTCACTAGTGTTTTGTTAGGATTGAATAGTTTAATTTATAATGCAAGTTGAATAAATGAAATAATGGTAATCTATCTGATTTATGGTTCCAGTAAATTGTTCAACTTAACATTAGTCTATATGGATTTTTTTCTTTAGGAAAATAAAATCCCTCATTATTACTAATTGATCTGGATGTGGCTGGGCCTCATTATTCTATGTCAGAAGTGTCACATTCAACCCCTCTCCCATGTGGTTTCAGTGGCTAAGATATTACTTGATTTGGCAGTTTTGAGTTGTTTTTTTTTTTTTTTAAAGTCCATGACATACAGGGTTGTCAGCATTATATAATACACTATTGAAAAATTGCAGGGCTGTAACTTTGCTGGCTCTTGGGCCTGTAACTGTAGCTGGCCTGAAATGTAGTCTGTAAAACACATTGTTTTTAGTTCCTTCAAATAACCCTTTTTTCATGAGTGTGTCAGCGCGTGGGGGGAGGTTACTTGAGAATGCTATTTAAAACGTCTATTCAAGATACCTGTAGCTGTACAGAGACGAATGATTATTTTTCCTTCCCATGAGATAATTTTTCAAAGCTATAATCTCGACTGTCCTTGAGACTGCATTTCCCCTGTATTTAAAGTCAATGATGGAAGTTTATTTTGTGCACATTTAGTAGATCATGTGAACATAAAAAAAATGAACAAATCCTTTAAATTTTACCTTCAAAAATGAAATCTGACAAATGTTTCCCCATCGCTGAATAGATCCTTTTGGTAGGATTGCACAATTCGAATGTGAGTGAGGAGGTAGTTGGTTTGGAAAGGGTGGAAGGTGGAGCGCTGTTTGTGCAGACTTAAACAAGCTTTACAAATGTCTGGTAGAGAAAATATCCCATAATCATGGAGAGGAAATGAGTTACTGCATGACATTTGGGTTTCCTGCAACACTGCACAGTCTGTCACTGCTCACTTTGTTGAAAGCCATGAACTCTTGTCACGAATACACCACAGAAAGTTAACAGCTGCAAACACCAAAAGCTGAGCACTTAGTTTTTCAAGCCACATTTACAAAAAAAAAGAGTAATAAAACTCTTCCACCCTTCCAGACACCAGTGTGAGCAAACAGAGCAATAAGGCTTGTAATGTGAATGTAAATGATCGTTCATGTACTCATAATGTGTTTATTGTTAAAGGAGACATATATTAAGCAATACAGTGTGTTTCACACCAGAGGCAGCTATGCTTGTCTTGTCATTGCACCTAACAACCAAGGAAATGGGAAATATAAAGTCTATTTTCGAAATAAACCATGGCATTCCATGCTGTTTGATTCTCTCAGCCATTAGGCCATGTTTTTTATTCTCTCTTGAAATGCCACTGCATGAAACAATTGTTTTCTAAATGAATTATTAGGGTTCAGGAACCCTAGTGTAAGTAGCATGTTCAACATTTCACATCAAGCCTGGTTTCCTGCTAGATCCTGATAAACTATTTCCTAGTCACGTGGCTTTTTCTGCAGAGAAACATTTTACGCAATACTTTCAAAAGGAACTTCTCATATACTAATGCTTTGATATCATTAACATAATGATGGGTGTGGAAGGGTATGACCTGCCCCATGTTATGAGACGTTAAGGAGACAATGCTCTGGATCACCACATGCTTTTGGTATGGCAATAGTGGGGCGTTAACTTGAACGGTCACGTCTCTGACAACAACAAGGCAACATGCTTACCACAGACTGTCAGGAAGAGACCCCACTTTTAATCATCACATCTAGAGGGAATTTTCTTTCCTTTTTTGTTTTCTTTCCTTGACGGCGCAGGTCAACCACACTATAAAACCAAGACACATTTGAGTAAGCAAGTATGCACAGGGTAGAGTTTTGTTTTCGTTTCATTGACAGGTGTGCTTCATTTGAGAATTTATAGGTAGTGAATAAAAAAGTAGGTAAGCATGTTAAATGGAATGAGGTCTTGGGCTCAGCAAGGGTGTTTCTGTGTGGAGTTTGCATGTTCTCCCCATGCTCACACTCCAGCACTCTGGTTTCCTCCCACAGTTCAAAGACATGCACAGTAGGTTAATTGGCTGTTCCAGATTGTCCCTAGGTATGACTGTGAGTGTAAACAATTGCGTGTGTTGGCCCTGCGATGGATTCTCAAGCTGTCCAGGGTCGACTGAGATTGGCTTAAGCTTTCCTGCAACCCCAGTAGGATTAAGCGGTTCAGCAAATGAATGAATAAATAAATATAACAGCGATGTGTTGTATTACCAGCCAGTGACATCTATACTAGCCAGGGCTAATATTGGTAATGAAAAATTAGACTTAAACCAGCAGTGAAAAAAATACATTTTATTAACTGAAATAAGAACAAAAACTAAATAAAACCACAATGAGCAATATAACATGCTCTAAAATAAAATAGAAGTGCAGATAAAATCAGCTTTGTTTTCATTTTCGTTTCACCCTCAACTTGCACTGTGGTTGCTGTACATCTTTGCAGATGAAGATGAGGTGGAAGGTGGCAGTAGTGTGCAGAAACGTTAAACTAAAATGAATGCGAACTAAAAGAAAAGTAAACTCAAACTAATCAAGTATAAAGTCAAAATAAATAAAGATAAGTATAACTAAAAGTAAAATAAAAACTATTAATTACAAAAACTAATAATTGTGGTATTAGCTTATAGCATGAATTGAGTAGGGGCTGCATTTTGCTGGGTCTTTTTGACAGATTTAATAGGATTTATTGCAGATTGTTGCATTAATGCATATGGATTATGGCCAGTACACCACACACCTTTTAAATTTGTCTAGCAAACTCTATGATAAACAGCATTTAGAAGAATGCCACCTACTTCTGAAGATATTTTGTAATTAAGGGATTTTTTATTTAAAGACTATCTGGACACAAATGTTCATACAAAACACTTTTACACAACTTTCATTGGCCAGGTGCACTCTGCATTACTGCATTCTCTGTTACTGAACTACAACAAATTCTCAGAACACAAGTGAAAAATGCATGCTGAGACCTCTTTTGAAACATAGGCCAATCCTCCCCTTCTCTAAACAAGGGACAAATCATCTTGTCTCTTGAACGGCGTCCACTTTTTTTACGTGCAGCACTTAAGTGAAGTAGCAGCTGCAGGATACAGAATTTATTGAACTTTTCACCCACCCCCCATCTCTGAGGGAAGCTTCATAGAGATCCTGGGGGACTCTGACTTGCCATCCTCGGCGACTTGAGTCTTAACGTCCACTGACAGCTCCGCACTTGACAGGCAGCCCAGACGAGCTGCCACTGCACACGAAGCCCCTCCCATGAAGACGGGTCCTGCTGGGGTTTAATCTCAGCATGGCGGCCCATTCTCATGACAGGCTTTAATTCTCTCTGGGCCCCATTCATCACGCACTGTCTGTCATGAGCCTTTAATCAAATGTACTGTGGGATACTCACATCTCGGCCAAACCGCCCAGGCCCACTTTACACCATCACATATATTCATGGCTCTTTTATTCATGAGTTTGTTTGCCTTTCATGTTATGTTGTTGTAGCCTGTGCTGTGTCTGTCTGTGATTGACAGGAACGTGGCATCCAGACTACACCATGCGGTGCAGTTTTAAGGAGAGAAGAGCATTACGGATTGAGATTATGATAAAATTATGCAGACGGTATCGCACGTTTTCAAAGCAGTTCAAAATGCATCACCATAATTATTATGTCCTTTTTAAAAGAAAGTCATATTACAAAAAGATACTGGCCACTACGCCTCAACAAGCAATAAAATTATAGGCAAAAATATAGGACTTATTACATAACAACATCAATAAAAAACAAATAATACCTGGCGAGCTGTCCGGGGTGTACTCTGCCCTCGCCCGGAGTCGGCTGAGATGGGCGCCAGCCTCCCCGCGACCCTAACTAGGAATAAGCGGTTCAGAAAATGACATGACATGACAACTACATAAATACTACTTAAATAATATACAAAATATACACAGCCAATACAAAAGGGGGAAATGAAAATATGTTTTTATCAAGCTTTTTCACCTTTTACATGTTTATACAGGTTCTTATTCCAAAAACTTGTGCCCTGGTGCAACACTTCCCCTCGCAGCCTGAATGTCTAATTATTCGTTTTTAGCAATTGTTTTTGCATGTGTCTCAAAACCATGGACCCAGCACCACATTTTTAAACACATCCAGTATTTCAATAGACTATATGAATTAAACTGGGTATCCTTTTACATTGCATTTACACAAAATACATTTTATTACAACTTCTTTCAAAATTCATGACTACCTCTGTCAGTTAATGTACGCCACCAGTGAAATTCTGTACAACTGCATCACATTCTGTGGGATTCACATTCAGTTCAAAACCTAACTAGAAGCACTCGGAAAGCTCAAACCCCCGCCAAGCCAAAAATAGCAGCAGGTACACGGCTTCTTTTGCTGGGCCTGCTGTAATACCACACTTCTAATACAATGTTAAAGAACCCTTAAAAAAATTCCTGGATCAATAATTTGATCTGAATCATCTCCAATATCTAATGGGGTCTTCTTTGGGCCATACTGCACCCTTCAAAAGCATTCATCAAAGTCTGCTCATAAGGTTTTGTGTAAAATTGCTAACAGATGTACAGACAGGTGAACAAACAAACAAATAAAACAATCAAGACAAAAACATAACCTCTTTTTGACAGAGATAATAACATCACTGTAGATTGAAACATGAGGCAATTTGGAACAGCCAGTTAACCTAATGTTAAAACGTAATGTAATGTTAAAACTGGAATACCTGAAGGAAACCCGCACAAGCATGGGGTGAACATGCAAACTCCACACAGAAACACCTTTGCCGAGCCCACGACTTTGCCGCCCTACTGGCAAAACAACAGAACTAAAAATTTCTTGGCATTATGATTACTGCCTTCAAATATTTATGGGTCATGGGGGATTGGGGTTGAGGATAAGATATGCTTATATAAGAGTTCCATCTAAAGGTTCAAGGCAAAGGAGAATGTTTGCAGTAAATGTGAAATTCATAAAAATGTGACTCAGAGGACACCATGGATCAGCATTCAGGCAACAAGAGGCTTCCAGTGGTAGTCTCATGTGCTGTCTCACTGTACTGGAAATGAAATGTGTCTGCACACTTTCTGTTATACTGTAAAATGCTTCTGAAAGTTCAGCTTAGAGCTATCATGAAGCATACATTGTTGCAGCATATAGCAGAATTTCAGACTGGATGTACCTGTTCGACATTGCAGTGACATTTTATTAAAAGTAAATAGACACCATCATTTTTAAAAGATAGATTTACAAAAACATAGTAGGCAAGTTAATGGAGATACCTCAGAGCAGTACTCCGAATCACTCTGCAACATCATTTTCAACAGTCCGCTTGACAGCCTCAAGGTACCTGTCAGAGAGCCCAGGTCGACCTCAGTGGGATGCTGTTGATTCCTTGCCTTTGCTGGCAAATTATACGATCGCTCTGTTGACAGTGGCAAGAGGAATCCCAAGTTTTTTTGCAATCTGAAACTGGCTAAATCCACCCTCAGGTTGACCCACAATCCGACCTCTTTGGAAATCAGACAAGTCTTTTAATCCTGGTGTTTGTGACAATTTATATACAGTATTGTAATTTAAAATTATATATATTATATATAAACTATATATATATATTCAGGTTTGTTCAGATAAGAGTCACAGATAAAGCTCTGTAATGAGGGGTGTCTATTTACTTTTGATATGTGATATGTCTCTGTGCAGTATATTGACTAGTCTAAGAGGTGTCATACATTTTTGTGGGGGGGGGGGGGTTGAAGCTAGTTGTACATTTGTATGTAGTTCTGGCAGCATGAGTCTCTTCTGGGTGAATTATGATGTCTTTCAGTGGACAAACGGCATTTTGGACTAAGGTTAACTGATGTGTTCGTGTGTGTGTGTGTGTGTGTGTGTGTGTGTGTGTGTGTAAAGCAGAGTGTGAGGAGTTTTTGGCTCTTTGTCATAGAGTAAATCCACTGTTATAATCTCTCTGTTTTGGTGAATAAAGTGAACATAATTTTGTTATGCCTTTTTCAAATGAAGTCTCTAAGCAACTTGGATGTGCTTCACAAAGATTACTTTTAGCAATCTTATTTCAATGAAAAATTCAGAGGTCCAGTGGAAGACCTTCATGTGGGGGAGGTGTGTGTGTGTGTGTGTGTGTGTTTCACATTTTTAATTATCTCTGGCTGTATGAATAACCCGAGGCACATTTCAATCCTGGCGTGCCATTCAATGCTCCTGATGGTTAAAATAAGCTTTGCTGCAGTGAATTCTTATGGGATCGAACAGCGGCATACTTTTCTTCCCCACTCTATTTCATCACGTTGCTGTGTTAGTGGAGTGCTAGCCATCAGATGCAATGGAAAATCAAAGTGCTAGCCTTTTGCTCAACGTTTGGTGAAAATAAAAAAAGATCTCACATTTACAGAAAGTCCTGCTCTATTTCCATCAACAGAATCTTTGGGTTTGTTTTTTTTTTTTTTTTTAACTACTCTGACGCAGGTGACACACACAGAGAGCCATATGAGCAAGCCTGTTCTGTCGCACTGTCTGGCTGACCTCCAGAGACATTCTCTCATTCTGCTGTTGTCCACTGACTCCTGCTCATCAAGTGTCATCCCACAGAGCATTCTGTGACCACAGCAGAATTCAAATCCCTCTCGTCCCCTAGAGCATCCGCTCATATTCGCTCTCCTTCATACACACACTCTTTCTCTTTTCCCCCTCAGTCTCTCTGATGAGTGTGAAGTAGCCACATCCTGCACCAAGTCCTCAGTAGGAGGGGAAAAAAAGCCTTGTTGACTGTGCACTTGCCTGGACATGCTATTCACAACTCCTAATGTTTAAATCGTCTGTGACTTATGATGACCTCTGCTTACTGACAAGATAATGCCCCACATTTTCAGTGAATCCTGCAAAACAGAGCAGCATGCTTTTTTCCATTTGATCTCTTAATTGCACGTCTGATTCTTCACTCTGTCATTTTCCAGTGCAGAGGGTTTAATAGTTGTTTTTTTCCCCTCCTGAGGCCTTATTAGTCTGCAGAGCCTTTGAAAGCCTTTATCAAATATTATGTATGCACCAAATCCAGATCATACACTGACATGCTGATCTAATTTATATATTATATGCTACTGTAGGCAATGAGAACCAAAAAATAATAATTCCAGCAAGTATATTGAGGTAAAAGTATGGCTAATAAACAAAAACACTGAAAATACCCATTTTTCAGAAAAACTGAAAGGTGTCACAAATTAAATTTTTTTGACTTTTGCATATCATGAATAAACTTCAAACCATTTGGAAAGGTTTAGTGAGTGAAGAAATTAAAAAAATACAGTGATGCAGTGATGATGATACACTTAACAAAATTGATAAATCAGAAACCAACTACTATTCAAGTAGTTATTTCAAGAAATATTGGATCATATTGATGAGAATAAAGTGAACAAACAACAATATAGTAATAACAAAATAACAGCCTCTTTTTTGAGGTAAAAAGTCAATATTTAGTGTGGCCACCCTTTACTGCATTACAGCATTTAACTTTTCAGGCATAGTGTTCACATATTCTTTCATTTCTTCACTTGCTAAACAATTCTATATGGCTTGAAGTTCATTCCTGCTATGCAAAAGTCAAAAAAATTTACATTTTTTTTTTTTTTGAAAAATTGGTATTTTCAGTGTTTCTGTTTATTTACCATACTTTTATCTCAATATACTTGTTGAAATGATTTTTTTGATTCTCACTGCATACCATAACTTTGTGCAAT
>JAQMYF010000001.1:41148310-41174824 GCA_030014195.1 Neosilurus mollespiculum
AATTTACCAGCAAAGGCAAGGAATCAACAGCATCCCGCCCAGGTCGATCTCGGCCCTCTGACGGTGTCTTCGGAGTGTTAAACAGAAGTAAAATAAGCCTGGTGTTGCAGAGAAACTTCAAGTGAGCTGAAGTAATGCTGTGAGGTATCTCCATTAACTTGGCTACTACAGCAGAGCAGCTAGAAGGAAAGCCAGAAGGAAAGATGACGGTGCCTATTTACTTTTCTTATGTGCTCATATTTGCTAATGCTAGCTGGCTGGTTCTTTATTCCACAAAAAGGAGCAACTTTGATATTTGATAGTATGAAAGTATTTTCCAAAAATTATTATTTTCCCTTTACTGAGTTGCTGCAATGAACATACCTCCAGTCGTCCGTATGGAGGACAGCACATTGTACGTGGTGTGATGGAATCGGAAGTGCCGCTACCCAGTTACTCTGCTATTTTGCTGGCACTGGCTCCGATCGTTTGCGACTTATTCCACAAAATACGGAATTCCTTCTAAAACCTATAGTGTGTTAAAAAAAGAAATTAGGACACTAATTAGAGGTTTACTATGGGTTATTACAGATAGTAATATGTAATATGTAATATTCCGTATGTATATTTTTATATGTATAGATATTTATAATTTTCTTCTGCATGCACACAATTTCCTCCCGCATAAATAAAGTTTTCTAATTCTGATTCTGATGACATGAAGCTCAGCGAAGTAATCAGACGACATTATAGTGCCGCATTTTAAATCTTTTTTCTAAAACAATTATTCACTAATTTGTTTATCTATTAAAAAAGGAGGGGGTGCCAAGCTGAGTTACGAGTTGTTTTCATATGCCATTTGCAGTTAGTGAAGAATCCATTAGAATTGTGAAATGCCACATGGGTTCCCGAGAAAGCAATCCATCCCTTGGAAAAGATAATTATCCACTCAATTTGACCCAGACGATCCATTTCGGGGAAAAAAAACATGTAGCCTACCTTCTTTCAGCACTGAAACAGGACATGTACTGTATCTGTAAGTAGCAGTGTTTGATTGACCAGAAATATCAAAGTTTTAAGTGTATAATTTTTGATTTCCATACAAATATTTATGACAGCAATTTGGTGCTGGCAAGAGAAGACATGTTTTCACTGGTGAGTTTATGGAGAGTAACTTTAGGAGCTGTTAGAGGATGGTTTCTGCTTTGTCTAGATCTTTCTACTGAAGGATTGTGGGAATAATGGAAGTCAATGAGAACCTGGGGTGAGCGAGATGGTGGGTGTCTTTTTGCTGCAGCCAAACTAAACAAAGTAAACGGGGGGAGAAAAGCTCATACAATATGATTGTGTCTCTTATAAAATGCCACTGCTTGTTTCATGCAGTGCGTAGACTGCGAAACCTCATTAACGGTGTATAATTAGGTGTCTAAATTGACCAACAAGGCAGAGAGCACAAAATGAAGAGAAAATAATGATCCATATACACCACATTATAAGCCTTTTTTAGAATCGAGCTGTGAAACAAAACTTCGATTTTCAATATGTATTTTATGCCTATAGATCTGAAGAAAAAGGGTCAAATGGCAGACTTTAAGGGCTTTGTTGTCACACTCCGTCACTCTTTCTGATTTGTACTGATTGTACTTGTGTGATCAGCTGCACACAGCAGGGGTGATTTAGTGTGACTTTTAGTCAGAAAAGAAGCTTCTGATAAGCTACAGAAATTTCTGAGACGCTTTAAATAGCTTACACCAATCAGCCTTAACATCAACACCACCTGACTGGTCTGCATCAGCAGCCAAATACACAGCAATCTGCAATGCACTGTGGGTTTTGACTCCTTTCTATCATAGGGAGCATGAACAGTTTCAGCAGTTTGTACTACAGTAGCTCTTCTCTGGGATCAAACCAGACATCCTAAGTCTTCACTCTCCATGTACATCATTGAGCCTTGGGCACCTAGTTGACTGGTTGTCCTTCCTTGGACCACCTTTTTTAGATACTTACCACTGCATACCAGGAACTTCCCACAAGAAGCGGCTTTTTAGAGATGACTAGACCCAGTCATTTAGCCATCACAACATGTTCATTACCAAAGTCAATCAAATTTTTACACTTGCTCCCAACAGATCAACTTCGAGAACTGACTGTTCACTTTCTGGCTTATACATTACTGCCTAATACATACAAGTGCAGAGTAACATGACTTTCGGTGTTATTTACTTCACGTGTCAGTGTTTAATGTTATGGCTGCTCACTGTATATCTATATCTATACAGCTATATTCTGTATTTACACGTTTTGGCTTGCTGAAATACCTTCTCAAAATTAAAAAAAGGAAGCCGTTATGCAGGATGTGATGTGATGTGCACATGTGTCTCTGCACTCACAGACTGCATGTACATCAAGTGAAAAATACTCTGTGTGTGTAGAGAGAGATTTTATGCTCTAGATAACATATTGTACATATTTAATTGCATTAATTTAAGGATCAGTTCTCTGCTTTGGAAAATTACCCATTCAGAAAGCTGCTCCATCAGTGTATTATTTTTAATATTGATGTCCCCAGTGGTCTTGCCAGCTAGATTGGACTGTTGGGCAGTACATTTACTAAACTGGAGATATTAAGACAGATAAAGACCTAGTTCAGAAATAAACAGAAGCATTTCAGAATGAAATTCAAGTTTAAATGAAGGGCACTGGTGCTTCATCAGTTAAGACTCTGCATAACTGATTACAAGGTCAGGGATTCAAGCCTCAGCACAGCCAAGCTGCCACTGTTGGACCCTTGAGCAAGGCACTTAACCCTCTCTGTGCAGGGGTGCTGTATAATCTAGCCCCAGCTTTCTAACAAGCATGGATACAGTATGTGATAAAAAGGATTTTATTGTTCTGTAACAGATACATAACAAATAAAGGTGTTTTCTTATCACAGCAACAAAACTAACGGATGGACGGAACCCACCTTCATAGCTCAAGCTCCGCTCGCCTTCAGTGATAGTGGGAGCTAACCAGAGTGCATGTGCTGTGAACACAGATACAGATCCAAATCTATCTGGAGCTCAAAACAGACACATACACAAATATTGGCATTGTGTTACACCCCAGTTATTTTTGTGCCACAGCAGCGCTATAATTAATTAAAAGGATTTTGTCCTGGATGTTTCTGTCCATCCACCTTTCTCATTAAAACTCACCCTTTCCATATGTTAGCTACAACCCTGAGAGCCGGAATATGAAAGCTTTTTTGTTTCTCTTCTAGTGAACCCTAAATTGGTGCCACTGCTTTAAACTGATCTGAGCACTGTGTGATGTGAATTTCCTCTGAACTACACTGTGGAATCTCTTTAAAATGAACATTGATGAAAGAAACATGATACTCCTTTTGAATCATGAACGTAAAAGCCAGTAGTAACATGCAGCTGACTTTTATGTATAACAGGGTGACTCAAGGCTGGATGGTAAGAAAGGCTGGCTGTGAATTTTGGGAAATGTGATGTGGCGTGGTAATGCTCTTCAGCTGTATGGCATTAACTTAGAGACACCTAGCTCTATAAGGTCACCTCTCCTCTACCATGTTAAATGATGGACTGGCACTCAGAATAAATTGGTTGGATGAAGAGCAGAATTGCTTCTGCACAGCATGAGTGTACAGCACTGGACTACAATGCCCAACGATGCTAATGATTTATAATCCAGGGTTTTATTTGGTGATAAAAGTACCTGTGATGGAAGGTGACAGCTCCTACCAAAGCAATAAATCACAGAAAATACAAGGCTTCAGCTTTGCCTATGAATATAAAAAGTGTCATTTTGCATTATTGATCTCATGAAAGCTTTGACCAAGAAGATAGCTGGCAGATTCTTTGTTAAACCTGAATAAAACAACTTCAACTCATAGGCTACATGAAGCCTTGATATCGGAAACAGGCTTTTTATTACATTACTTTAGATGGAGCGTAGTTTTTCTGTGATGAACACGGCTGCTTCGGTAAGCATAATGGCAAGAGCCAAGCTTTCTGAAAAGTCCAGTAGAAAATTTACATTTTAAAATCAGCAGAAATGAAATAGTGTGGTACATGGCATAGTGGTTAGCAGGTCCACATTACAGCAAGAAGGTCCTAGGTTTGAATCCTGGGCTTGGGTCATTTCTGTGTAGAGTTTGCATGTTCTCCCTGTGCTGCCGAAGCCTAATGGTTAGAGAAGTGGCTTTGGGACCGAAAAGTCGCTGGTTCGATTCGCGAACCAGCAAGGAAAATGTGTGTCGGTGGGGCAGTGAGCTGCACCTTCCCTTCCTCCACCTTCATGGCTGAAGTGCCCTTGAGAGAGGCACCTTATCCCCAACTGCTCTCCGGGCACCCCCAATGTGTGTGGCAACCCACTGCTCCGAGTGTGTGTGCTCACTGTTCACGTGTGTGTGTGTGCGCTCACTTTGGATGGGTTAAATGCAGAGGCAATAATTTCCCTTGCAGGATTAATACAGTATATCAAAATCAAATTTAAAAATATAGCTTACATAGTTTATTATATATGACAGTGATACTGATGACGACGGCAATGATGATGATAATGATTCTAAACAGTCCAACCAAAAAAACAGTTGTTGTTGAACCACCTTTAGACTTTATTACAGCATATAACTGCCATGGCATTGTTGCTCCAGTTGGTCAGGTTGACGCTCGGAAGCACTACTGTGGGAATAAAGTTAGGTCGGCTACGATACGATGTTTTATCAATGGACTTATATCCCTGATAGCACTGATATGTAATTGGAGTTCAAATAGTCAAAGAGTGGTTCAGCGAGCATCTTTCTCATACATGAAACTGTATTTGGTTTGTATTAATGGGATATCCTTAAAATCTTGTTTTAGAGGGTAGAACTATTACCCAATTAAACCTAAAGAACTATTTTAATAATAGTTTTGAAATTCATATAAAGTATGCAGCAGCAGATAGGATGTACAAGGCATTATACATGTCCTTTTATCTTTTTTTACCTAATCTGTTACTCAGAGTGAAAGTGTTCTGGCAAACAGAATCGAGAGCTGGTTTCACTCATATCTGAGCAAAAATAAAAGTGAGATGATGAAGGTGCAGCCCTTGTCTCGACATGCACACACACTCCCTCCATTTCTTTTCACGGCTTGTGGTTTCTTGGAGTGAGTCAAAGACTTGGCGGCCTCTAGAGAGCGGGTGTGTCAACCTCGCTTTCAAACCACAACATGCATGCCATTTCTGGGCATGAAAACCACCGCACACTCCGGGAGTCATGAGTCCAACCACGCCACACCAAACAATGCCCTTCAGTTACACTTTTTCCCTTCCCAGCATTCTCCTAGTCATGACATCGGCGCCTCCTTTTCGAAAAGACGCAGCTGCTGTTGTCATGTGGGGCAAGTTTAGTGGCTACAATAGCAACTAAACATCACAGTTTTGAAAGACAAAAATCTGAAAGGCTCTAATAAAAATGTCATTGTCTTTGGGTTATATGCAGCTGACACTACTGTGCTAGTGAACTCAGATATGTCTTTGTTAGGTCTCGGTACTTGTAGTAAATGCCTATTGATATTTTTACTGAGATTTACCTTGATCCTAGTGTCTCATTTTCAACTGTGGTCTATTTCACAGTAGTGGTTTATATATCAGTGTGATTCCTGTAGCATCATGTAGATATTTTTCTTTGCGATATGGTGACGTAGTGTTTAGCAAGTTTGCCTAACAGCAAAAAGGTCCTGGGTTCGAGTTCTGGGCTCAACAAGGGTGTTTCTGTGTGAAGTTTGCATGTTCTCCTTGTGATTGTGTGGGCTTCCTCCATGTACTCCAGTTTCCTCCCACAGTCCAAAGACATGCCCATTAGGCTAAGCTGTCCCAGATTGACTCTTGGTGTGAGTGTTGATGCTGTGATGGACTGGCAAGCGGTTGAGGGTGTACCCCGCCTTCACCCAGCCTCCCTGCAACCGTAGTGAAGTATGAAGCATTTCAGAAAATGAGATGAGATGAGATATTTTGCATTGCTGTAGTTTAATTTAATAAAATATTTGCAATCAGTGCATCTCTTCACTATGAAGAGTACAGTTTGTACATTTTAAAATAGTTTCCTTATATAATACTACAGTATAATTTCAAATAGGGTGAAACAGTACTGCATTGGAGCTTCACAGCTCCAGGGTATTCAGCCCAATCCTTGTGTTTGTGAAGTTTGGCTTGTCTTCCCTGTGTCTCCAGAGTTCCATCAGGGTTCTCCAGTTTCCCAAATATATGTTAGTAATGGATTGATTACTCTATATTGCCCCATAGTGTGAATTAGTGTATGAATGGGATGATTGACCAGGTAATGTTCCTGCTTTACTACAATCCTGAACTGATAATTTGCCCTGAATGACTTGAACATTAATCTTACTAATTGTAATGTGATCTTCAATAACGTCCCAGATTTTTTTTGTAAAGAAGTTCTTTTTAAAGGAAATCCTTTTAGTTTAAATGTCTTTCATTGGCAGGGTTGATCTATTTTCATTTTAAATGCCATTCTACTACCTGCTGATAATGGGATCAGTAGGATATATACCTAAAGAAACTGGTATAACTGAGCTGTAGATCTTTAATTCTGTAGAGCTTGCGAATCTCTTCGTCTCTACACTCTGCTCAAACAGAGCAGGTGTCATGGTTCATGGTTCTACCACTTTATCCTTTATTAGGACTATGGAGAGTTTGGAGCGGACTCTAAGCAAAGGCGGGTACATCTGAACAGCTCGCCAGACCATCACAGGGCAAACACACACACACACACACACACACACACACACACACACACACACAAAACCATTCATACTTAAAGTCAAACCTTGGAGGAATCGAGAATATCCATTCATTCATTTTCTGAACCACATAATCCTAATTAGGGTCGCGGGGAGGCTGGCACCCATCGGGTGAGGGCAGAGTACACCCTGGGCAGCTCGCCAGGCCATTGCAGGGCAGAAACATGCTGATGGCAATGCAGCCTACTCTTTACAAAAGTCAGCAATGGTTGTTTTACATGCCTTTCACCACAGACAGTGAGAGACATGGCTGGCCTTTGATAACCCAGTTAGCTGCACTGGGGGGACAGCAGTGATAGCTCGGTCATAGTGGGGCTTGAACCCCCGACCTTGGGATTAGTAATCCAGCACTCTCAAGAACATCCAATTAGCCAATTGTGTCTTTGGACTGTGGGATGAAAATGGAGCCCTCCAAAGAAACCCACTCAAGCACTGGGAGAACATGCAAACTCCACACAGAAACACCCTTGCTTGGCATAGAGATCAAACCCAGGACTTCCATGCTGTGAAGTGGACGTGCTAAGCACTACGCTAGCATGCCGCCCCAGTTAAGGTTTTAAAGCTTAAAATTTATAATAATATCTGGATCATTTTTGATGTTTGGTAGATCACAAAGTATGCAAGCTGAGTCTTGGCTGCAACTTCTACTGTGTATGGTATAACTGCAAACTTTGAAAGTTTGAAACCACCCACTCACTCATTTACTCATTTGCCAAACCACTTAATCCTACTACTATGGTCGTCGCATGTCTTTGTGCATGTCTTTGGACTGTGGGAAACCGGAGTACTCAGAAAACACCCATTCAAGCACAGGGAGAACATGCAAGCTCTAAACAGAAATGCCCAGGCACGGGACTTGAACCCAGGACCTTGTTGCTGTGAGACGGATGTGCTAAGCACCACGCCCTACTTTGAAACCATTTTTTTAGGACCTCCTATTACTTTTAACTAACTGTGTTATGTCCTCAAGTCTACTTTTAACATCTTTATTCCCATTTCTATATGGGGTCACTGAGGACAGGATGAGCTGACAAGTTTAAGGTTCTTATCCAAGGACCTAACAGTCACAGCTTGGCAGTGCTTGAAGCCCCAACTCTCTAATAACTACCCAGAGCTTTAACTCACGACGACACCATTGGTCTTGTTATGACCCCCAGGTTGGTGAAATTTCTTTCACCAAATTATATTTCATGTTATAGTAAACATATGGTATCAATATATGTTACACAATTAACAGTTCTTAAAAGGATTGATTTGGCTCGATACTTCAGTATCCATGCAACCATTTCTGTGTGAGAGATTCAAGGTTTTAGTTACCTGATCCCGTTACCGTGTTTTTTGGGGGATGCTTCAGAATGAGAGCTCTGCCGACCTAATTAACTCTAGCCATAGTGCCCATGTTCTGGAAAGCTCACAGCAGATCCAAAGCCTCTTATAATCCAAGAAGCCCATTATCTAACTGCAGCTCATTATCTTCAGGCATTAACAGTCACGCACGTTTCAGAACATAGATTTAAAGTAGACTTCATTAACCAAGTTTCACACTTTTTCCTCGTAGATACCGATCTCTCTTAAATCGGTGGAGTCATGATGTACTGGTGTAACTTTATGATTATAAAATGCAGTATTTGCTGTTTGAACATCTACAACCTAACCTGTACTATACCTCCTTACATCCTTAATGTATATTTGTACAAATGTATAACCGAATATGAATGTATTATTTTATTTATATAATTATTAGATAGTATGTTCTAAACAAGACGTTTAATTATTGTTTCGTTGTGGTGGTGGTGGTGGTTGTTGTTGCTGTTTAATTAAGAAGCTTGACAGAAAGTTTTACAGGGCATTTGCGAGATTACAGAGGAGCATCTTGAGATACTTCACGACACAACAAAAAAGTCACGAGAGGTTTTATTGTCCACAGACTTTTGGCCATATTGTATATTCTACATAATCTTATGTTTTTCAATTTGGGGAGCATGTTGATACTACCCCCCTACACACACACCTCCAGAATGATCCCTTTATGGTCATCAATAAATGGAAAACTCCTTTTTATCAATTTGTTCTATTACCCCCATCCTGGTGGTGGGTAATACCAGCATACATCCTGTGTGTATTATGGGTGGAAAAATATATTTCAGGCTGTCTAGCCGGAGGATTGGTACACATCTGTGTAGTTGTTCCCTTTTCCCCAGAAAACAGCTGTTTCTTCAGGTTTCCCTTCCAATAGCAGGCCTTCTCCCTAGCACAACGCCAGGTGTTTTAAAATGTGTGCAAATGATCTTGTCTTCCCTAATAGCCACTGGTAGGAAAATACTGCCATATGGACCCGGTGCATCTCCTGATTTCTGAAAACCCTGCCCCTACAGTGATTTGCCACTCCTACATCATGTATCACTATGGAACTAGGATTCTGGCTTAAAGCCGCATGCACACAGGAAACGAACAGTGACACACGAATCACTTCACCGTTGAGCTGCACACGAAATAGTCTATTTTGCGTGGTCTCTGGAAGCGAATAGGAAAAGGTTTCCAGTAACTCAGAGTTTGGTGGCATCTGTTAATTAATGGAATCTTCAAGCTCTAATTGGTTATCGCTCGAATCTCTTGTGTGAAAGTTCATCTCAATTGAACTCAGCCCCTCCCACTTTGCGTCTCTTGAGAAAATTTCGCCTCTCACTCATCATTTTGTTGGCGATCATTGACTTTGCATGGTTGTTGCGCCTGTTGCTTCCTGTGTGAATTCAGCTTAAGGAGGTAGATATACAGTTTAACCTCCTGAGACCCCACTTTTTCTCCCTACTAATTTATATTGTGTTTATGTTCTTGTTACATATGGTATTAATCATTTGCCAGAATTCTTTCTTTTTGAAGATATTGATACTCAGATATTCAGATACTGAACAAGTTCAAATAATAATCAAGTGCTGAGAAATTACAATATATATATTATATCATATATAATTATAAGCACACAATGGGTCTTAGGAGATAACTTCATTGTTTCCTTTCTGTAGATTCAGAATAGGTACATGAACACACAAAAATTCTACATACACCCACACATGAATCATCCATCCTTTATCTATGTCACTTATCCATCAGTCTTGGGGGATGTTGGAGCCACTCCCCGCTAACTTCAGGTGAAAGATAGGATGCACCCTGAATAGGTCGCCAGTCTACTGCAGGAATAACACATATACAAACAACCATTTATACCTGTGTGCAATTTAAAATAAATGGTTGATCCAATGTGCATATCTTTGGACTGTGGATGAAACCGGAGTACCCAGAGGAAACCCACACAAGCATGGGGAGAACACACAAGCTTCACATACAAAGGCCCTTTGCTGAAACTTGAGCCCTGAGTCTTCTGACTGTGAGGTGACATTGCTAAGCACTGAGCCATCGTGTCGCCCAGCATGAATCATTAACAAGAATATGAACACATAAAGGAGCCTTAGCTCCTTTAAAGAAAATGAAGTGTGCAGATAGCAATAAATACATTGTTTAAATAGCAAATCTTTGCAAAGGAAAGTTTAAATAAGTATTTTATTATTTTAATATGCTATGGAATAAAGGTGTTTCTTAAAAAAAATATTTGTAGCTTTAGGTTCCTTTAACACTCCTCTTTTAAAAATATTCAGAATTAGCTGCAAACTTCTAAAAGATTTTGGTGACAATCCACAACACTGGGATACAGCTGTATTTAAGATAAGTTGCTTTTTTTCAGAAAAGGACAAATTCTAGGACCAATTAGAGATAAAATCTATTATCCATAAACCAACATTAAGATAAAATACACTTTTATATAAGTTAACTAATGTGGGTCAAGACTATTATCAGTAAAAGGCTTCAAATGACAAACTCTGATTCTCCTAATGTATACAAAAACACTGGCCTTATAGATGCTCTGAAATGGGTTACATGTAACACTCCTTCTTTTGGTTTAAGAAAGAATTAGTGATAATTAGGCACTGTATGTTTATCTTTATATTCATTCGTTCATTTTCTGCACCGCTTAATCCTAATTAGGGTCGTGGCGCCCATCTCAGCCGACTCTGGGCGAGGGCAGAGTACACCCTGGGCAGTTCGCCAGGCCGTTGCAGGGCTTTCTTTATATGCTTTGAAGTAATTTTGCAATAACCAATTTAAGTTGAGGTGTTCATATTTTTATGCCAATTCAGATTTGCCTTTATCCCCTGTCACATACATCACACAATAAGTGTACAACAGAAAACCAAGCTAATAGCCCCACTGAATGGGGACATCAATGGTCAGCTGGTCCAGCAAACTTTACTCTTCCGTTTGGCAAAACAGAACAAATGAGTCATTGTGTTCTTGCATGGATTACTGAAATATATTATTTGCTATTGTAATGTGATAAAGAACACGCTAGTTAGCTGTTGTGCCACAGAAGGCAAGAAAACATGTGTTTTGAAGTTTCAGGCATTCGTTTTTACCAGTTTCAGAAGGAAAACAGCAAATTGTTAAATTGGCAAGGGACTCTCAAACAGCCAGCCCTGAATGAGCCTTAAATTTCAGTACTTGCTAACTCATGTGCTTTCCAGTGTATTTTTTAAAAAGCTAACGTGTCCATAACAAAACCTGGAAAACTTTACCAATGGTAGTTTTTCCCAGAGCTTAATTCATAAACCTCATAAGGTGAGTACGCTCTTTTAATTTCTATTTTCAAATTTGACTGCTTAAGTAATAGAGATCCGGTAACAGGAGTACGTTTGCATCATTAGCACTTTTAGCCATTAAACCAAGTTCAACTTACCTTGCCTTGCATGTGCACTGAGTGCATTATCACACATCCTAGCTTTTTTTTGATGAGGTTTGTTTAGATTCATCAAATATGTTTTATGATTGCTGCAAAACCTCCTGAATGCTGGAATGGTGAGAATCATATTTATCCCAAGACTTATAGGCTTTCAAAGTTTAGGGTAGTGTATCTGATAGGATAGATGTAAAATCCAGAAAGTTCACATTCATCTGTTTAGTCTACTGACTTTCCTTGTTTATATCAGTGATGCTGTATGGATCGGGAAACTTCTCACCTCCAGCAACCAGTTTATCATGATATCTATCCACCGCAACTTTATGGAAGCATATTAACTTGTTCTGAGTTCATTTTTCATGAGACGAGATTGTCTTTTCTTTTCTTTTGCCCACCTGGCGACTGCACATGCTCAGAAAGTCTGAATCAACACAGCAACATGAAACAATTCTATTTTTAGGACAGCTGATCTTTTGCAAAAACTTTCATTTAATTTTTCTTTTGTTTAGACCACTCTGGTGTAAACCCTTTAAATTTTATGTTTTTGTGTCATCTGATGCGCTCAGAATCTGAGTCTTCTTCCAGTGGTCCTATGATTGCCGTACATTAAGCCCATGTCCCAATTGTTGTCAACTGACTATCACAAGAACATCAAGGTATTTTCTTCTGTCTTGCAACAATAGTGTGATTTGACGTAGACCCTTATATATTTTCCCTATAACAAACGCAACTAGGCAACTTTCAGAACCAGAATGCTGAATTCATACAACTGAAATATTCTCAGGTTGTTTGTGAAAGGGGCTTTAGGCCATCAGGACTCAACTAGCGGCCAGAATGTCATTAACAGAGAAAGGTTCAAAGAGAACACTGCACATGACCTCAAGCAATATAACCATAAAATACAGTCAATTCCATAATAAAACTAAGAACAAAAAAATTAAGATTATCAGCAGAGACATTTGTAGGGAAAGTCTCCGTTTCCATCTTTCCTCCTCGTTGTCCAAAATCATGAATGCATCCTTTAACTTTTTCTTAAATTCCAGTTTGTTTTCCTTAATCATACATCTGAGGTCATTTCTTCTTTTCCTCTTACTAGTTTCATGTCTGTATTAATAGATAATTAATTAATAAGCCTGGTTCAGACATTGCTTCACTTCCTTGGAAACCCATGGTTTATTTTTACAGTAAACCTGAATAACCTTTGAGCATGTACCATCAAAACCAGTTTTACATCTTTTCAACTCACTCAAATCTTAATCTTTTAACCTTAATATCTATCTAATCTGACTTTACCTTCTTTCTCAGGAGCAGGTGTACAATATTATGGTCTGAGTCCCCTAGGTGTTAATTACACACTGGTTTATATGCATCACACACTTACGATTAGTGCACTGGACACTTAATCTTGTGCTGCAATGTTGGAAGGTGACCAAAATGTTTAATTAAGCAACATCACACAGGCATGAGTGCAGTTAAAACCATAGGTAATCACAGCCTTGCTGATATTCAACATGACCACACGATTGCAAGTGGGATATTGCTTTTAAACAGCATTTTAACAAACAAGAACTTAGTATTGAAAGTGACATTCTAAAAACTATATGGTCAGATGTTCTGCTTATAGGAAGTGGAATTTTATGTGGCAAACACAGATAAGTGGAATGATGCACGCAGTGAAATGTTCCAGTGCAGTAATAGTAAATATAAGCACTCATGGAACATTGCTCGACCAATGAAATTAGTAGACCGGAACAAACTGTTGTATAAAAGTGTTCAATTTCCTCAATATAAATGATTGAAGATGACATTGCTATAACTCCACTATATTTCTACTAACATGTTATTAAACCTGAGTACATACAGTGGATATAAAAAGTCGACACACCCCTGTTAAAATTGCAGGTTCTTCTGATGTAAAGAAAATGAATTTAGAAATCTGAAACTACAGCGAATCTCTTTTTTCCAGCATTCATATGACAAATAGAAAGAAACAGAAACATATAGGAAGAAAAAAGAAAACTAAAAGCACTCAAAGAGCACAAACCTTCACCAAGCCCAGCAATCCCCATATGTACGAAAATATCAAATATAATTCTCTTTCACAATGTTAAAGAATCATTTAAAAAAATTTCTGGATTACAAATATTTGACCGGGATCGTTTAAAATATGTCCAAAGCTTCCTTGTCCAAAGCCCCATCTCTCATAAACGTTTCCAGAAAATCACCACATAACTTTTTTGTATAATCCTACTAACAAACAAACACAAAAAGTGGAGGTAAACATAACCTCCTTGGCAGTGGTAACAGAAAAAGAAGGCTGCAAAACTATGCACACCCTATTCAAACTCATGTTTAAAACTCCTTCTCATATAACCATCATTAAAGAAAGTGATTCTGCTTAACAGCAAATAAAGCTCAGCTGTTTCTGTAAGATTTTTTTTTGTTGTTGTTGCTGACATCGTTATGGTTTCAGTCAGCTGTAAGTCATGATCCTCAGAGTGCTTACAAAGCATGAAATGGATCTCATTCTTGAAAGGTATTGATCAGGAGTGGGGAAAAAAGGTTTTCCAAAATGTTACATGTGCCATGGGACTGCATCAAGGCGAGCACCAAGTGGAGAAAATGGAACACCTCAGTAAAAAAAAAAAAAAAAAGCAGGACATCTCTCCAAATTAGCAGAAAGGAAAAAAAAGAAAAAAATTGGGAGAATGCCAGGTGACCTACAGCAACATTAAGGGATCTGCAGGAATATCTCAGAAGGACTACTCATCCCCTGCATGTGACATCAATCTCTCATATTCTTTCTATCAGGTAGGGTATCCAGAAATCCCTTCCAGATCAATCCCTTTCCCAAGAAAAACAAGAACAGGAACATTCACATCAATTTTCCGTTCTTATAGGAGTAGAAATTTTTGGAGCATAGTTCTAGATTTTAAAAGATAGGATTGTCATTTAAAAAAAGGCAGAAGGTCTAGCAGATGTTTATGACTAGAGTACTGAAGCCATGACTGAACAGATAACATGCTCATCATTTATAGAATCACGAGTGTAACTTCTGATAGCTGGATAGTCTTGCTGTTGTACTGAAGCCCTTATGCTTTATGTTCAGTATAAACACTCAACACACACACAAGACATCATGTTGACTGCTAAACCACTGTGCTGTGCTGTGTGTGTGTGTGTGTGTGTGTGTGTGTGTGTGAGAGAGAGAGAGAGAGAGAGAGAGAGAGAGATCCTGATACAGATGAAAACATTTAAGATTTGTTGAGTTTGTGTTATGTTACAGTTGATTAAAATTGACACAAGCTTCTAATTATAATGGATACAATGCTTTTCACTGGTGATTTTAACTCATGTCTTCCATGTGTAATGCATGTCTGCATGTCCTCTGGCTGCAAATAAAGTGCAATGACGCATTTATGTTTTTTGTCAATGATAAGGAAGTTTACTCTGCTCTGCTTTTTTAACTCTCAGTTTGTGCTGTTTGGTGCCATCATGCCGAGTGGTCTCAATCGAGCGCGACTCTCTCTCTCTCTCTCTCTCTCTCTCTCTCTCTCTCTCTCATGTAATGTGCCCTTGCTTTCTTTGAGCAAAAAAGACTTTATTTGAAACACTTGCATTGTAAAATATATTCCTGTCACTTCCTTGTAGTGCTGTTGTTTCATATAAAATCCAGAATATAGGAGTGAGCATATCTCTTTACATAGGCTATTTTAAGGATGCAGAAGGAGGTGAGCTCTGCACCCTAGTATATACTATGTGGAAATACAAGAAGAACAAACTAAAACAAGATTTTGTCTGCCCTTTGTTTGATCTGGTTTATTTTTCCATTTTAAAGCATGATGATGACACCACCTGCACCAAGTGACTGTGACAAACTGGTAGTGTCTGTCAAGTAGATTCAAGCATTATCCACTCGGGATAATGTCTATTAACTCCAAGATAGCTGACCATCCCCATATAATATATACTAATAATCATTATTATTTTCCAACAAAAGTATGCTCAGTCTGATTGGTCCATGTGCAGGCAGTACATTGCATATTTTGTCCGGTGTGTATCTGACTGGCAGGTTAGCCGTTAGCTAGCTGCACTGTGCACGATGATCTTTAGTACCTCCTAAAGAAGTATTCAGCATTTTCTTGAAGAGTAAAGGTATACAGGAAATATTTAAAGGGATAAAGAGTGTACAAAGTCCCATGAAGTTCCTGTTTGTCGGAAAGCTCTTGTTCATCATGGGAATGAAAACAAGCCGAAACATAAAAAAGCCCTCACAGTTTTTTTTACAATATCGTATAAAAATTATAAAAAAAAATTTTGTTTATTAGCCATACTTTTACCTCAATATACTTGTTGGAATAATTTTTTTGGTTCTTATTGCCTACACTAACATTGTTCAATACATTTTCACCAAAAAATTATAGAGAAGTAATTTTTACTTCTTTTTATTAGGAGCTCTTTTAGACAAAAGTGGTGGTGTACAATCTTCACTGCACACTACTGTACAATAATTACACAATTACAGCCTTAATCGATCAGCACCAAACCCAATCTGGCAGCATAAAGTGATCCTTCTGGTCTACACATTGGGAGCTCATAAAGGCAGGCCATAAATGAACCGGAAGCGAAGTGTTATCTTGATGGAGTAGGAGATAAGACCAGAGTTACAGCAATTATTGATCCATATCAGTTTATGGAAGTAATAGCAGAGAAGGCTGATAATCTACTGAAAATTCTGGATTCGCAAACAAGAGTTTAAAGAATTAAATAATAATCTGACAATGAATAATGCAACAGAAAATAAAGGTCACACAAAATAGTAAGAGAGTAAGACAAGAGTTAACTAAGACAAGTAAGAGAGAAGACAAGAGTTAACATGGAGTGTTTGGTTTATTTTTGCATGACAGGTACCCATTTGGCTTGGTAGGTGCCATTATAAATTGGCAAACATTATCTAAAATTATTTATTAGCTGAATAGCTAGCAACATAACTAGCAGGGGAAATACAACAACCAGAACAGCAACTCCCTAATATGTGTATGCTGATCTCATCTTATTTGGGTGTAGCGGACATTGTATCAATAACCAATTCACACTTAAGTGAACTTTATTCATTCAATCATTCTAGGCATTGCTACATTTCATGATCTTTTCTCACATTCTTCTATGAATAGTGTAATTAATAGTCACAGAAAGCGCTCAGAATACACACTGGACTATTCAGAGTCTGACAATGAAGCCCAGTCTCAGAAGAGATGACCTCATTGTTTTTCCTCCCAGTGGTTTACTTCTTCTCTCTGGGGTTTGCGTACTGTGTCCAAATCACAGAAACAGCTGCCTGAAATCTGGGTCACGTTAGCCTTGACTTTACTCTCCATAAACAGAGCGGAGAGAATATGGTGCACAGCCAAATTAAAAACCAAAAAATTCATCATAACATATTTTCCAAAAGATTAAACATAAGATTTATAACCATGTTTTATTACAAAAAAAAACACACATAGCCTGATGTTCTTGTCATCACAACATTATTGTTAATCGGTGTAAAGATGCATTATGGTGTCAGTCTGGCCACAAAATAAAACTAAACCTACATAAGATAAAAGTTTATGTTTCTGCTTAATACATATTCAAAGTTATTTTTATAAGCCCATTGCTGAGAAATTGAATCCATATGTTGTAAGCATGTCCAACTACTTTTCATAGATGTAGTAGTGACAGAGGAACTTCAGGTACAGAGGAAAAAAATGGGAGTTATAGCATAATAAAATCCAGATTAGGTCAAGTGTGAAACCTGATCTAAGAATTCTAAGACTCAATTACATTCGTGAGCCATGGCACATACAAACAAATTTCCAGTTCTTGACCAATACAAGTGAGAGAAATGTGGAAAATCAAGCTAAAGGAATAAGCAATTACAAATTACAATCCAAACAACAGCTCACAAACAATCATAGTATAAATCCCATAATTCCCCACATTGTAGTGCACACATGCCTTTAAGACATAGACATAGTATGGATATAATGCAGGATCTCCCAGAAATGTTGCAAAGTATGTATTAATAGTTTATTTAACCACACATGACTCAAACACACATGTACAGTTCAGTCATGAGAGTTAACATTTGCCCCACAGGAAAATTATGCACCCGCCATCGAGAAGAGAGGACTATCCTTGGAACGTCAACGTTTTTGCCGGATCACCCCCTTTAAATAGAGAAAGGCTTGGGGAAAAGGGACAAGTGCATATGAATGGAGAATTAGAAGCTTTCTGTATGGATAAGCCTTAAAAAGAGCTGTTTGTATGCGACTGACTCGACATCTGCCAGCCATTTACTCTCGCTTGAGTTATGGGGAAGAGATAGGTGAGATTTCTGATGAACAGCCAGTCCTTAGTGTTCAAGTTCAAGCTCAAGTGACACATTCCCTTTAAAACAAAACATGAACTGTCACAATAGCTTATAAAATGGCTTATAAAACAAAAAGCATTCGCCTTGAATGGGAATGTCCTGTGTTTTTTGTTATATCACTATGCAGTGTTTTTATATCACACTATGGTAAACTTTTTCCTGCATATTCAGCTTCTGAGTCCTAAAACCCATATTATCTTAGCCCTCATCCTTGTCACATGAGTATCACCAACACCACTTGCACTATTGTGGCGCATAGCCCAAACCCAGCTCAACTCCCTGACTGAACTCTTTCACCTTGTCAAGTGATCATCACACACCAGACTAAAAGAACACCTATACCAGTTCACAATCTCCTGATCTCAAGACAGGACTCACCTGTTCACAATAACTCACACATTTATAAAGAACCCTGAGAAACATACAGACTTTGTTCCGCATTCTGCTTGGGATGATTTCAGGCCCTGAAGTCTGCCTGCTTATCATTATCCAATTAGCGTTATGTACATTACACACATTTTCCTTACACCTGACCCTTAATCTATCTCTGGTTTAAGTGCTGCCTAGAATTTAATTGCCATAAAATGACACATGCAGTCATGTGGAAAAATAAAAACAACCCATGGAAAATATTGGCATTTCCTGCTCTCTGATACAGTCATACAGATAAAGGTTATATACTTCATCAAATGGAAAAATAAACTAAAAATTATTTAAATAAACAAAAACAGATCAATCACATGGAAAAAGTAGGAACACCTTTGCATTTTTTTGTAGCTTAAAATGCATAAAATTAGAACCTACTGTTTCAGATTGCTGTAGGTGCCATTGATTAGAACCTCCTGCAAGTGGAACCTGGTTTATTTAAACCTGCACTGTAAAAAATTGCTGAATAAATTACAGTAATTTACTGGCAGCAGAAGTTGCCAGTAAATTAATGTAAATTTTACGGTAATAAATTATTTACGGTAAATATACGCTACAGTAAATTACTGTAATTTTCACAGTATAAAACAGCTTACCGTAAATAATTCAACAATAAATTACTGTATTTTTAGGGGTAACGGATATCTTACAATATCCGTAAGATATTCCAACACAATTTCCTCCGGGATCAATAAAGTATTCTGATCTTACTGCAAACATTTACAGCATTTGGCAGACTTTTATCCAGAGTGCTTTACAATTATCATTTTATACAACTGAGCAATTGAATGTTAAGGGCTTTGCTCAAGGGCCCAACAGCAGTGATAGTGGGAATTGAACCACTGAACTTCGGATCAGTAACCCATCAGTAAGCCAGCCGACTAAGCCACAACTGTCCTACAGCTTTAAATGTGTCCTTAAACTGTAAATCTAACATTGTAAAAAATTACAGTAATTTACTGCCAGCAGTAGTTGCCAGTAAATTATAGTAATTTTTACAGTAAGAATTAGCTTACTGTTAAATTAAAATACAGAATCTGTATAAGTATCAAGTATCAGTAGCATACTGTATAAGGCGTCGGTTTACAGTAGCATACTGTATAAAGCATCTACAGTAAGCTGTAAGAAATTACAGTAAACTACTGCTAAATTTATAGCAACATTTTACAGTGTGATGTCTAGTTCATGGTGTTCTCTTTACTACTAACATGGGATGTACTTTTTTCACAAGACTAGAGTATGTGTCCTTTTCAGTCCATTTGACTGAGGTGGGGTTCTTTTTCCTTATTTAAATTATGAAAATGACTACAAAATATGAAAGCGCTTAGAATATTTCCCTGATCAAATAGGTCGGGAAAAATATCTCCATCAATACTGGATATACACTTTGAACAGCTCACCAGGCAATCGCAGAGCAACACACTCACCATTCACACTCACACCTAGACTCAATTTGGACCAGTCAGTTGGCCTAATGTGGATGTCTTTCAAATGTGGGAGGAAACTGGAGTACCCAGAGAAAATCCACCAAGCACAGGGAGAACATACAAACTCCACACAGAAATGCCCCAGCCAAGGACTTGAACCCAGGACTTGTTGTGAGGCGGACATGCTAACCACTACACCACCTCAACAAAGAACAAAAATCTGAAAATGTCTTATAGGAAAACAGTGCCAAGTGTTTTCAGAACAGAGGATTTTTAAATTGTGTCATAAAGTGTGACATTCACAATCCCCAAATTTAAATGTAGTCCTGCATATTTACCTCTATATTCACCATAAATTCATGAACCGTAGTTACAAAGACTGTGAGAGAACTACTTCATGCACATAACTACACTTTTAGTAACAAACAGAAATAAATCTGTATGGAACACCAAATTCATCTTCAAATTCATTCACTTATGGACACAAAATTCATCCCTTTTTGTTTTTTGGTGAATAAATTAATTAGCGCTTGACTACGTGTGAAATAAGTACACTTCAGGAGGAACTCAGTTGTACAGTGAACGTCGTAACATAGAACCTCACCCCTCACAGGAAAAATGGGTCAGTTCCGTGTGTAACTGGTGTCGACACCACAGGTTATGTTTGGAACTGTACATTGATGTGCAATTCTCAGTCCACAAAGTAAGAAAAACAGGTATTTCAACTTTGGATATAAATTTTAATGGAATATCTTTATTCTGAGCCCTACTATTTGCACTTTGAACTGATAGTTCTGCGATAGCATGGCATGAAACATAAGTAACACAAAAATTTCACAATTTTTGTCCACTTTGCAACCAATTTTGCAGAAAATTTCATTTATTTATTTATTTATTTATTTATTTATTTATTTTTGCAGGATGTATCCGAATTATTTAATCTGACATTTTGTATTTGTCCATGTGGTATGTTTTGGGTAGGGAGTGCTCTTCTAATTCTTTATAGTTTTTGAAAAATGTTAGGTCCAAAATGTGAATCATTAAATTTGACCCAGTTTCAGAGAATGACCCAAATACAGCCACATCGTAGTGTTCAGGTGCGCCTAATAATTTGGCTTGTAAGTGCATAGTGTATTTCCATTTCAATGTAAGATCAGTGTTTTTAAACACATACACTTACCAGGCATATTAATATGAAATACAGGGTTATCTCTTGGAAATAAAATCGAATTGAGCAAAGTGTCATTCTGAAACCATTTGCATACTTCTTTTTTATTTGTCTTAAAATCGTATGGCGTCTTCTGTTTCATAACACTCGATCTTTGACTTTTCCACTTTCTACAAAATGGTGTTGCACTGCCAATTATTGTGTATGTGCAAAATTGTCACATCTTGTTATTGTTAGTGTAAACAGACTTAGAACCAAAACAGGTAAATGTAAAACAGGTAAATAAGAGATACTAAGCCTGTGATTGGGGTGGTTCCACCAAGAAACCTTTGTATTCAGCCAAAATGAGCTGATAGCGGAAGATAAAACACATCGGCTATTTACAAGTGAATGGGCACCTTTAAATCACTTTCGCTAACTGAATTATAATCAGTAAAGTTTATATGCATTCCACACCAAACGACGAATTCTTAATCCTGCTTTTATTTATTGCTTCAGGTGGAACTTAAAAATGTGCTTATCTTCTAATCCACATCTACAAAAGTAGTATTTAATGGTCTGTGGGGAAAAGAAAAAAGAACTTCTAAGAAAGCACCCAAAGGGAAAAACAAGCCTGTGGATGAATCAAAACACTTACTGACAGTCTAATAAAATATCATTTAATGCTTCTTCATTTATAAATGTCAAGAGCAACACTTGTTTCAGGAATACTTCGCGGGTTCAATAATCCATGTAATTAGGAACTTCCTGTCCTAAGAGATGCTATGGTCTCAAAATTCAAACTCAAGGATGTTACCAGAACCAAGAATTTTGGGGGGGGTGTTGTTGTTTTTTTTTTTCTTTTTTACATTTTTTCTTTTTTTTCTTTTTTTTTTTTGGCTTTTCCCTAAACTTTTGCTACAGTATGATAAACAGGTTCAGTGTGACATGAGGTGGATTTCAATGGAAAGTGGAATGGACACTATGGGCACTGGACTGCTGTCATAGGTTTCCTGCTAGTTGAGACACAAAACACTCGAATTCAGAGCCCTGACAGTCTGTCACACAGTTTCTTTGCACTGACAGAAGAGCTGTGTCCTAATCCAGCTAAGAAGGTACTTGTTATTTGTACCTTATTCATACAAGGTCACTCCATTTCACTAAAACGAATGAAGTAGGGAAGAAAAAAAGGAACGACCACATATGGAACTGAAAATAGCATTCTGAGATATATTCAGTGCAGTAGTGGTAGTTAAGCCTCTTCTCACTCAGCAGGCATAAAAATAACATTTTCCATTTCCCTCCCACTCCATCAAGGAGACTAAATGCTCCATGACCCCATCTATTGGTGACATTTAACAAAAAAAAAAAAATATATATATATATATATATAAATAATAAATAAATAATGATAATGATCATAAAAACACCCCGAAAACCCCAAAACCCAATAATTCTAATAAGGAAACTTTGGCTGTAGGATTTAACTATATAGCAAATACATAAGTGTTCAAAACAAAACAACAATTTGATATAACATTGTATGACTGTGTATGAGGTTACTAATGTCATTCATTAAACAGCTGCGGTTTCATATCGCAGGCAGAGAGCAGGGCCTGCATGTACTACCATCATTAAGAAGCCATCGAAAAGGCTAAAAATGGGACTCCTCTGTACCCATATCACCAGCTGAAAAGACATAAGTCATAATATTGCTGCCCTAGTGTCTGACACATCATTAAACATTTAACAATAAGAATTCTCAGCCATCTCGGATGATGGTTCACTGCATCTTATTGCGCTTTCTGATTCTTAGCATAAGCTTCCCTGTCAGAAACAAGTCCCAGGTGGAAAAAACTGCCTGTTTTGTCAGACAGAGAGAGTGCACCAGTGCCCAATCTGCAGCTAATAAACGAGGAGGATGTATTTCAGGGAACCTGGCGTACATCATGGCCAAAGAGTGTACTTCAGGTAGCTTCTGTTGTGAGTGATGAGATACATTTTATAACCACTTAGGATTCCTGGTAATGTTTTGTCTTCAAAGCAAATAACATCTCTTCTAATATCTAATCGTATTTGCCTCTCCTACACAAACTGACAGCACCGTCTCATCTCCGAGGTTTGGAGTATGAAGGACAAGCAGAGTGATTGTAAAGAGATACTCAGTTTCACAACAAGAAGGTTAGCATGACATGATAATCACCAAACAACCCACAAAGCCGTGAGAATAATGGATGTGTGAGGATCAGGAATTGTGTAAGCCAGTTGATGTCAGAATATCCTTTTTTTTAAAAATATATATCTGGAAATAGATAGTTCTCACAAATATCCAGCACTAAGCACATACAACAACAACAACAACAAAAAGAATAAAAAAGGATGCAGGAATGTGATCCATTCTCTGTGTGAGAAACAAAACCTGAATAGACCAGATAAGATAGTGTAGCTGGAAAAGTTTTCTCAACAAGAAACTAGTTGTTCAAACATACTCCTGAACACAAGGTCATTTCCAGAAAGCCCAGAGACGCACAGCTGCACGGCTCTTTGCATTGGAGGCTACCTATGATCCAATAGGAGACAGTAGATGAAAATGTACAATTAAAGCAGGGAAATGGGATGCAAAATGAGTGCAGATGATGAATTGGATGTCCTTACTTCCGTCACTTCCACTGGGCTGATCCATCTTCTCCTGAGCGTTGCAGGCTACTCAAAGCATACCGCTTTGGAAACTGGAGCAAAGTGAAAAACGATCAGCGACAGGACACAGAGAGCCTCCTGCGGCAAGGCTAGAATTAGCACTTTTCTTGCGACTGAACCCACTTAAAACCCATTTAGTCCCCCAGGGTTTTTGCTGAAATTATACCCATTTTGGACGTGCATATAATATTTCAATCAAGAAGTTTGAGCACCCAAAATGAGTTTGATTTTCTTTGCAGGTTTTGATAACCATTACATTACATTTAGATCTTGAACACTTTATTGCCTTATTTTGGCCCCCTTGTGGAACCCTGTGATGAGCCCTGTAGAATTGTCGATTCTCCTGGATCTTAAGCTCAATCATTAAATCAACTTGCTCTGTGTGGAGTTTTGCATGTTCCATGTGGGTTTCCTGTGTTTTCAAGTTTTTTTTCCCCACCTACTGAGCCAACACTAAATCTCTCACTAAATCTCCCACCTCTCAGCTGGGTATGGACATGATAGTTGGCGAGGGTGTTTTTGTGTGGAGTTTGCATGTTTTCCCCATGCTTACGTGGGTTTCCTCCAGGTTCTTCCAGTTTCCTCCCACAGTCAAAAGACACACGGATTATGTCAACTGGTTGGCTCTATGTATGAATGTGAGTGTGAATGAATGTTTGTTGTAGGAAAAGGTTTCTGCAGAGGACTGACAACCCCTCCACCCCACCCCCCACCCCTCATCCATATCCCAGCTTGTTAGAAAGCTGAGGTCACAGCACAGGGTCGGGAAAGATACAGCACCCCTGGAACAGAGAAGGTTAAGGGCCTTACTCAAGGGCCCATCAGTAGCAGCTTGACAGTGCTGAGGCTTGAGCCCCTGGACCTTCTGATTAGTAACCCAGAACGTGAACTGCAGATCCATTACTGGCCTGAAACCAAGTAAGATTGAAAATAGAATTAAATAGAGCAGAACAGAGAAGTATTCAAGACTACTGCCTAAAACACATAACAAGGGCACTCAGAGAGTGCAAACCTCCACCAAATCATAATGATTAAGTACACAGGATGCCCTACTGGGATGTTAAATTTTAATTGCCTCCAAATGGTCAATCTGGATCTGATCTAGATGAAACACATTTTTGGAAATTTAATCATTTTTTTTGATGCCATCAGTACGTGAATTATTCTCAAAAATTAATGGGACAATGTTTGTTAATGAAGCCACTAAGGTGCTATATTGGGGCTCCCTAGCAGTAATGGGTCTATTGGGGCTCTCTAGCAATGCAGGGGTTTATGAACATCTGCAATCTGTTATAGCCCCCATTAGAAATAGATATTATTATATAGTACAAAGTATATAAATATAATATACATACTTTAATAGAATTTTACAAAAAATCCTCCATTTGCAGCTATTACATCCTGTCAATTTGCCGAGGTACGATGAAGAAATTTCACCCCATGCCTCCTTAAGCACCTCCCACAAGTTAGATTACCTAATTGGGGCTTACATAAAATACAGCCAGATTGCTACTACAACAGCTCAATCGGATTGAGATCCGGTGACCTCGCTGGCCACTCCATTAATGACAAAATACCAGCTGACTGCTTCTTCTCTAAATAGTTTTTGCATAGTTTGAAATTTTGTCCAGTTGTAGGTGGAAACCAGGTCCAATCAAGTGCTGTCCACAGGATATGGCATGGCATTGCAAAATGAAGTGACAGACTTCCTTGTTCAAGATTCGTTTTACCCTGTACAAATTTACCACCACAAAAGCATCTCCAGACCATCACATTACCCCCACCATGCTTGACAGATGGCATCAAGCACTCCAGTATCTTTTCATTTGTTCTGTGCCCTGTAAATGTTCTTCTTTGTGATCCAAACACCTCAAAAGTAAATTCATCTATCTATAGCACATTTTTCTCCAAATCTTCCTCTGTCCGATATCTGTGTTCTCTTGCCCATTTTAACCTTTCCTTTTATTGACCAGTCTTTGATATAACCTTTTCTTTAAAACTCCACAGCATCCACAGCATCCAAGATTCACCTCTTCGCTGTTGAAGTTAAACTGGTGTTTTGAGGGTACTATTTAATGAAACTGCTACCTGAGGACCTGTCAGGTGTCTGTTTCTCAAAATAAAGACTGGGGTCTCTCACTTCTCTTTCCATCCTGGTTGGAGCCAGTTTTCACTCTTCTGTGGACTAGTACACATTGTTGTATGAGAACTTCAGTTTCTTGGCAGATTCTCATATGGAATAACTGTCATTTCTCTGAACAAATATAGATTGAGGAATTTCAGAAGAAAGTAATTTTTTCTGGCCATTTTGAGCCTATAAACGAACCCAATGAATGCGGATTCTCAAGATATAACTAGCCAAAAGAAGGAATGTTATTGCATCCTTAATCAGCACAACAATTTTTAGCTGAGCTGACATAATTTCAAAATGTTTTCTAATCATCATTTAGGTTTTTTTAACATGACAAACTTGGACAAGCTTACACAGTGTACAATTGAAACAAGTATGATGACAACATAAGTATGATAGCAGCTGAAAATGGGCCTCTGTAAACCTCTGTAGAGATTCCTTAAAAAGATTTATCCATTTCCACCTATAATAGTCATGTACAATGTTAACAGTGTCTAGTCTGTCTTTCTGATTGATTTAATCTTATTTTTATAGAAACAAAACCCCACTTTTTTAAAAAAACAAGGAAATTTCTATACTTTTGAACAGTAGCATATATATATATATATATATACACACACTCACCGGCCACTTTATTAGGTACACCATGCTAGTAACGGGTTGGACCCCCTTTTGCCTTCAGAACTGCCTC
>JAQMYF010000001.1:41183846-41196458 GCA_030014195.1 Neosilurus mollespiculum
ACACACAAATATATATATATATATATATATATATATATATATATATACACACACACACACACACACACACACACACATATTCAACAGCACTTCCCATTGCACCACGGTACCGCTCCGGCCATATTGTCTAACTTCTAGGATGACTTAGAAATTGGGCATATAAACTTTACTGGAAACATCAGCATACAAATCTTTTAAAAGCATTACATTTACCTGCTAGCTCCCTCTGCTCAGGTGGCACCTTTCCAGCAGCCTGAATCATGGGTACGCTACCAAAATAACCATTGGTGATGCCCATAAGGAGAGAGAAGACACAGGGCCATGCCGGGTGACAGAGTGTAGGTTTTGGCACAGGATACACACACATGATGAAGAGAGGGATAAAGACCACCCTTATACAGGAGAAAAACAGCAGGCGCACCCCGTTCCACTCATAAGGCAAAGCGGCCAAGATCTACAGAGTTTGGTAAATATTCATTTTCAGAAAGTGCATAATCCCATAAATAAACTACTTGAATTGAATAAACAAGATTGAGAATGTACAAAAAAATGATGTGAATAATTAAACAATTAATTTTTTTTAAATTTAGAGTCTCACTTTGCCAACAAAATCAGACATGTTGAAAATGGCCATGATGAGGATGGGGAGCCACTCCCCCAGCGTAGCGTTGCGGATCTCAGACTCCAGGCCAGGAAACAGGCACAGTGTGATGAAGTAGGTGACAGCAATTGACAACATGTAGGGCCAAATCACGCGAGAGACCACATAGCGATGCAGAATCATTTCTGAAAAACAGTGGGCAATCTACTCAAGTTAAAAGTTCTGAAATATTCATTAGACAATTCATTCATTTTCCTAAGTCGTTTAATCCTAATTAGGGTCATGGGGAGGCTGGCATCCATCTCAGCTGACACTGGGCGAAGGTAGGGTACACCCTGAACAGCTTTCCAGACCATTGCAGGGCTAACACACATACAACCATTCACACTTTTGCATGCACCTGTTCTTTAAACACAAGTGTTTATCATTTTGGCTGATCAATCCTCACCCACTCACCACACTGGAGAGGAGAGAAAGTGGGTGCAGTTCTCACTGTCTTGACTCACAGATAAAACATACCAGTGGGCAAAGCAATTAGTACCTGATAGACACCAAAGGTGAAGGAGGTTCTGACCATTCAGAGAATTTTTCTCCACCTCTGAGATGCTGACAAGGTGGTCTTCACTGAAGAGCTCCCTCCAGAGGCCGAACATTCCTCCAGAGGTCAACAGGGTGGCCTCCGTCGACTAGATTCCTCCAAAGGCTGACATGGCACCCACCACCAAAGCTTTCCCTCCAAAAGCCAAGTGCGCAAACCCCTTCATCAGAGCTCTTAACTGAGGATGGAAGGGTGACCTCTACCTCATAGCTAGTCATAAGTAGTGTTGAGTTTGATGTCATCACTCTGCCTCCTAACTATGAGGACAACTTTGCCAGACCATCTCCTGGCATCAGGGATGATGTCACTGCCCTGTCTCTTGGCTTTAAAGATGATGTCATTACCAATTAGGGGGCAGCGGGGTGGTTCTGACGTGAACCTGCGCTTTATAATCTTGGAGCAAGCAAACGACTACTTCTGCAGTGTTGAACTAGTTGCCTGGACAACAGTTCCCATGTTGCACTGTACATCTACGCATGTTCCTGTTCATTCTGCACAACTGTTCCACATTTCAGTTGATTACACTCTTGGTATTTGTAGGACTCCTCTCTCACAGCATGTTTGTCAGGTATTGTTTCTGCACTACTGTCTCTGACATTGCCAAGACATGTTTACTTTAACCTTGTACATTTTGGTTTTTGATCATATACTGTTTTTTGTATTTTTGAAGTTCACCAATCATCTGACCTTGTTTTGATCAGGTTTTTGTATCATGTTTTGGACTCATTCGCCTGTTAGTAAGTAAATCCTTTTTACTTGGAACTGTGTCCTGCCTACTTCCCGTGGTGTCCTGGTGGTAGGTTGCTGGATTACTGATCTCAAGGTTGAGGGTTCAAACCCCACTATCACCGGGTTGTCACTGCTGTCCCCCCAGTGCAGCTAACTAGGTTATCAAAGGCCGGCCATGTCTCTTAGCTGTCTGTGGTGAGAGGCATGTAAAGAACCACTGCTGACTTTCATAAAGAGTAGGCCGTCAGCGTGCTTCTGCCCTGCGATGGCCTGGCGAGCTGTCCAGGGCGTACTCTGCCCTCGCCCAGAGTCTGGTTCAGAAAATACATGAATGAATGAATTTTACATTTCCCTCTCCCATTCATGATAAATAGTTTACAGGATCATTACTGTACTTCAAAGTTTTAAAATTGATGTCCAAAGAAAAAAAAAATAAATACATAAAAAAGGAATCAGTGCATACCTAATAATAACAAAGAAATAAACTCATAATTTGAATCCGTAAGCTGTTCACTGTAAAGAGTGGTTTGCTGTTCTACTCTTAACAAGATAAATTAATTTGTGGGTATTATGTAATTTGTTGTTCTCTTCATCCTGTATAACTGTATTGTAGCCTACAAAAAAAAGAAAATTACACAATCATTGTGCTAGTATTGCTAACTCTATTCTTACCCTTGATGCCTGGCCAGCTCCGTTTTATCTTTAGTTTGGGCACATCAAATCTCACATATGTGCTGCTGCCGCTGTAGTCTGGTTCTGCACTGCCATCTTCAGCAGGAGAAACACCCGCTGCACCATTGTCCTGTACATCAGACAGATGACATTAGACTGATAAAGAAATAGGGTGGGGAAGAATGTATTTTCAGAAAACCACAATCATTTTGCCCCATCTTAGACACTGTGAAGTGAAAACATTAGAAGAGACAATAAAAGAAGTGTCATAACCAGTGAGAGCACTAATCAGATCTATGTAACCTTGCTGGAGGATATAGTGAATCTGGCTGTTATGCATCTTCCTGTGAAAGTTTGCAGTTCTGCAGGGGCCAGTGAAGAGGACCATTATTTGATTGAGAGCAAAGCTGTGCCAGTAAAGCCACTTTCCTTAATTTGTTGGAACAAAGACTAAGTTTGCAAGCCAATTAACCATCCAGTATGAGTAAGGTTCTTTTCACTAAAATAAAGAAGTAATAGTCAAGAAAGGGACTAAATGAGCATACATTTCAATTTAAAACTGCAATTGTTACATTGTTGTTTTCAGGTACTCAGGTTGCTATGACTTTGTGGCAGTTTTTCATGTTTCTTTATTGTCAGTGTGGATTTTACTAAGCCTTTATTCATCCAGAAAGCTAGCTTTTCAAATATGAGAACATATCTGGCATGAAACACACAGCTATTAGTCTTCCCTCTGTCAACTACAGAAACAACGCTGTTGTGCTGAAGTGCTTATGTAAATGAGCTAAACAGAGTCTAACATTAAATCTTTCACGGTCTTCCTGCTATAGAGCAACATTCACCACAATCAGGCCAATGGACCTGAACAAATGGCAGGAAGTATTGAATGACTCTCATGAAAAACACCCATGTGATTAAGTCTAAAGGGATTTTCCTTTTATGGCCCATTTCATTTGATGAAGGCTACAAAGCACAAGACAATTTTATACTAATATTATACTATTATAATATTATACTAATATTTTACTGTTGCTTTTAATTTTAGTTATTTCTATGTAACTAGAAATGTATTTAGAGAGTGCAGACCTCCACCAATGTAGTGCAATCTAAAGACCTTTCAATCCAGTATTTAATTTAAATCAGTTACATATTTGTGAAATATGTAATTTTGCCCAAACTATATAAAAAATTCCTTCAAAAGCCTCCTGGGTCTGGATCACACCCAAAATATAATCAGCTTCAAGACCTACATGTTTTTTCTGAGGAAATCCGTCCATTACTTTTCCAGGTATGGTCTCAGACACACACAGACATGACCAATCTCATAACCTCTCCCTTTGGTAGAGGTAATAAATAAAATGCCATGATATTAATATACTTGTTGATCACAAAGTCATGTTTGTGTGCAGGTTATTGAATTATGAGTTATGTATGCTGTTTTTAGTTTAATGCTGCACACCTCCACACATTCGGTTAGTTAAAGTATATTGCTTTCTCCTCTTTCTAGTGTATCCCTGGTTCCAGTGCAATATAATTATCTGGCATTATGTGGTGGGGTGTCGGGGCTGTCAGGGAGGGGTAGCACCTCTGACAGGGGAACATGTCGCATTCATCGGGATGGTTTGTCTGCTTTGGTCCCCACCTGGCATACAGCTCTCATCAGTGGCTCTTAGTAGCTGTTTGCATGCAACAGTGGCCACACCCTGGGCAACGGCTTCGACTGGCCATCAAAACCTGGTGAGAGTAGCCGATGGGTCTCAAACCCTCAGTGATATAGGTATGTCTACCTATGCATGCAAAGACTGGCACGGGCGGACTGGGCGGATGAGACCAACAGGAAGATCCAACGGCTAGGAAGGCAGCCCCAGCAGGCATTGTGGAGCGCTCAGAGCACTACAGGCGTTGTGGTCATCCACTGCAGCCGAAGAAGTCTCTGGCTGTGACGTCTCTTTCGTACCACCGGAACCTGGCTTCCTAGGCCAAGAGAGTGGGACAGCCCATGTGCAACGACTTTCCCACTATAATCTACTCCCGTGCAGGTTTCCTTGAGTATCTCTCAAACCCTACTATCCCCAGCTGTTCCAAAGGCCTCTGGCAATGGGGAAGGGGTAGGGCATCAGGTGGAGGTGACCACTGGAAGTTTTAGCTCTGACCCTGCACACAGGCAGCCTGGCAGCAATAACATTCTCTCTCTCTGACCCCGGGACAACAGAGGAGTTTGGCTTTCCCCCAGGCGACTGAGCAGTCCTGCTCACCCTCACAGGAGGGTGTCTCAGACATTGCTTGAAGACTAACAGAAACAACCCACAAGAAAGGTACTAAAAGGGTTATTCTTGGATCATGGAACGTCCGGACTCTCGTGGACAGAGAAACTTCCACATGACCTGAGAGACGAACTGCCCTCATTGCAAGAGATCTGGCATGGTACAGCATAGATATCGCTGTGCTCAGTAAATCAAGACTTGCTGAGGAAGGATTGGCTGCAGAATCAAAGGGCGGCTACACTTTCTTTTGGGAAGGAAAAGCTGTGGACGAAGAAGGGATCCATGGGGTAGGACTGGCTATCAAGTCGACACTCCTCTGTCAGCTGCCAGACCTCCCAACCGCCATGAAAGAACATCTGATGAAACTTCGGTTCCCTCTAAACTCCACTTGCCACATCACAGTCATAAGCGCCTACGCTCCCACTCTGACCAGCAGCGATGAAGTAAAGGAAGTATTCTACATGGACCTCACCCGAGTTGTGAAAGCAACCCCTCCTGGAGACAAACTCATCCTACTGGGTGGCTTCAAGTTTTACCTTGCCACTGACGCCACGAGCTTGCTCATTAGGGATGTGTAGGGGGTTGTAGAAAAATTCTTAGATTTCTCCTTAAATTAAATTTACTATGTAAAGCTGCTTTGTGACAATGTCAATTGTGAAAAGCGCTATACAAATAAAACTGAATTGATTTGAATTGCTAAAGTTGGCACAGACCACAGAGATTGGAAAGGCGTGCTGGGCCCACATGACACGGGAAAAATGAACTCCAACGGCCTGCTGCTTCTAAGCCTCTGCACAGAGAATGACCTGACCATCACCAACACCCTCTTCAGGCAAACAGACAAGTTCAAGACAACTTGAATGCACCCCAGGTCCAAACACTGGCACCTTATTGACTATATCATCTGCCTTAGGCACGACGTCCGAGACTTCAGGATCACCAGGGCCATGCAAGGAGCCAAGTGCTGGACGAACCAGCCGCTAGTCAGTTTGCTCCTCATGCTGCACATCACCCCAAGTCACTGCAAGAAGCCCAAGCTTGTCAGACCATCCTTCAACACGGAAAAGCTTAAAGAACCAAAGACGTGCTACCACTTCGCAACCAGCCTGAACAACATGCTCTCCTCCCATGGACCTCTTTCAGGAAACCTGACCCAGCAGTGGGACCAGTTTAGGAGATTGCACAGTCAACACTCGGGCCAAAGAAGAGAGTCCACCAGGATTGGTTTGATGAGAACAATAAAGCCATTGCACAGCTCCTGGAAGACAAGCGCAAGGTTTACACAGCTTGGCAGAATGACATGTCCTCCACCTCCAAGCATGACCACTTCAAACGGCTTCAGATCCAGGTCCAAGCTGCACTCCGCTCCATGCAGAATGAGTGGTGGGAGAATAAGGCGGATGAAGTGCAATGCTATGCAGACACCAAGAACGCCAAGATGTTCTTCAGCTCCATCAAGGCAGTGTTTGGCCCATCCAGACCAAGCACCACCCTTATCCTGTCAGCCGAAGGCAGCAGGACCAGTTGGGTCTTGAAACCTTTCAAGGCCTGCTTAGCAGCATCTGGAAGAGGACATGCCCCAAGAGTTTAAGGATGCTACTATTGTCTACCTCTTCAAGAACAAGGGCAGCAAGTCCGATTGTGGCAACTATCTGGGAATATCTCTCCTGTCCATAGCTGGTAAAACCCTGGCACGCATCATCCTCAATCGCCTGATCACCACTATCTCTGAGGAGAACCTACCAGAAGCAGAGTGTGGTAGCAGCACTACTGACATGATTTTTGCAGTCCGTCAGGTACAAGAAAAGTGCAAGGAGGAAAATATGGACCTATATGCAATTTTCATTGACCTAACCAAGGCTTTTACACAGTCAACAGAGAAGCCTTGTGGGCAATTCTTGGAAGGCTTGGCTGCCCAAGAAAGTTTGTGAACCTGGTTCGACTGTTCCACAACAACATGACTGGTCTAGTTCTCTCTGGCAGTGAGGCATCTGAGCCATTTGAGATCTCCAATGGCGTCAAACAGTGATGCGTCCTGGCCCCTATACTCTTCAAAGACATCAAGAAAGTTGTGTACTTAAAGTAAAGAATGGATTGGTCCCTTTTTGACCTGTGCCGCCTGAGTGCCAGGACTAATCATACTGGAGGCCCTCTTTGCAGACAACCGTAAACTTATAGCACATAAGGATCTGTCCTCCAGCTGATCGTGGACAAATTTGCAGAGGCTTCTAGCCTGTCTGGTCTCACCATCAGCCTGGGCAAAACTGAGGTACTCTACCAGCCCACCCTATTCCCTGCAGCCAGCTCCCCATCCATCTCCATTAAGAGAACTGTTCTGAAAACTGTAGACGACTTCAAGTACCTCGGCAGTATCACTGCTAGTGACGGCTCCCTTGACAAGGAGAGCCATGCCAGGATTTCTAAGGCCACCAGCTGTTGAACCAGCACAACATCCAGCAATCCACCAAGCTGAAAGTGTACAAGACTGTCGCCCTCACAAGCCTCCTCTATAGATGCGAGACTTGGACCTTGTACAGGAGACACATGAAACTGCTGGAACACTTCCACATGTGCAGCCTGAGAACCATTCTTGGCATTCAGTGGCAGGACAAGATCATAAACCTAGAGGTCCTTGACAGGGCTGAGACCATATGCATCGAAGCCATGATCCTGAAAGCACAGCTTTGATGGACAGGCCATGCATGGATGATTCCAGAATTCCAAAACAGCTATTCTACAGCGAACTGACCTCTGGCAAAAGAAATCATGGAAGGCCACTGAAACGATACAAAGACATTGTGAAGGCCAACATCACACATGCTGGAATCTCTCCAAATCAGCTAGAAGAGCGTGCAAAAGATCAGGACGGCTGGCGTGCTCTGACAAGGCAAGCCATAGACAGCTTCGAGAAGAGCCACTGCACCAGCATCACTGAGGCCAGAGAAAGGCGGAAAGCAGCAGCGACAGCAGTACACAACGAGCCAGGACAGCTTCACTGCCCACACTGTGGACGAACTTGCAGATCCAGACTGGGACTTCACAGCCATATGCGAGTCCACAACAGATGAGAGGCACAGGGATGTCATCATCCGACACGACAGACCACCAATGCGTATGCTTGGGTCACAGGTCAGAGGTTAAAGACATCTAGAATACTGCTGTTTACAAACAGATGTAAACATACTTACTCGTTAGATATTCAGGAGGGCTTTTTTAATAAGCTCACCAAGGTGAATTTGCAACTATTCCAAGGGCTATTATCTGGCATTAAAAACCAACCCTGTAAAAATATTCAATATATATCTCAAATCAATCAATCGGTTGTGATTTATTGGTTGCCATCACTGCGGCATCCCTAATAACAGTCTTCACTCTCTTACTAATCCTAATTAGAGGATACTAATACTAATTAGAGTCGGAGGAAGGCTGGAGCCTATCTCAACTAACACTGGGTCCACTCTGAACAGCTCGCCAGACCACTGCAGGGCAACACACACACAACAATTCACACTCACACCTAGTGGCCATTGGAAACAGTCAATCAGCCTAATGTGCATGTCATTGGCCTATGAGAGGAAAACCAGAGTAACTGGCAGTAAACTCACACATGCACAGGGAAAACACGCAAACTCCACATAGAAACACCTGAGCCCAGGACACAAACCCAGGACCTTCTTGCTGTGAGGCGGACGTGCTAACCACTACGCCACTGCACCGCCCAACAACAGTCGTGATTATAAAATGTTCTAAAATCTGGTCATTTAGCAATAGGATTTGAAACACAGTCTACACCAGTACTCACAAACTCTGTTCCTGGTAATCTTCCTTCCTGCAGGTTTTAATCCCCAACCAAAATCTAATACACGTCTTTTAGTTGAATAAAAACTCCTTAAAGCAATGATTAGATGGACAGGTGGACAGTTCAAGCTAATGTCTTCGGGGAGGCAGATCTCCATGAACAGGGTTGATAACTACTGCTCTATACTATAATCATAATAACACAACAACAATATCCAAAAATATTACCTTGGTACAAGAGTGTCAACATTTTTTTTGTCATATTCATCACTAATAAATAAAAAAACGCATACTGAAAAACCTTTAAACAATACCAATCTCTCCAGCAAATTATATTCACTCTAATGAACTCTGACAAGATGCTTACTCTATTAAGTAATTTTTTTTTATATAGATGAGTTAAACTGACTTTCCTTTCAAACACAAGACATGTGTGACAATGTAGTATGTTCCAGAATAGCTTGCTGCCCTTTAATAGTTCTATTAGCTATATCAATATCAATAATTGTGTACTTACAAATCTCACATCCTCTGTGATGACGTCATGATGGACTTGGTACTGATTGCTGTGGTGAGTGTGGTCTTTGGGGTGGCTCAATCCTTGACGTGCCAAGCTGGTATAGTAGCGCACAAATCGTGTCCGGCGGACCAACAGATGCAAAACGAAACACATCAGCTCCATGCTGATAGAGATGAGGAAGAAGATGATGGTGTTCTTCTTCTCGTTTTTAATCAGAAGCTTGGTGAAGATCCGACTAAGTGAAATGATCACTCCTGCTGTGCCTGTGAAAAGGAAACGGCTTTCAGAACACATACTGTATATACTGGCTCTAAGATGCATGCAACACCTGCTTAACACAGTTCTATTGAAATCTCAGATCTGAAGGTGTTAATTAATTTACTATTACAGCAAGATTCAGACAATAATTTATATTTATCCGCTCAGTTGTTTTATATTAACGCTGTCAGTTTTATACTTTATTGTTTCTAGTGTATTGTTGTATTGTTGTATTGTATTGTGTATTGTGTATTCTCACAGCCAAATTAAAATGTGCAAAAAAATTAGGGATCTAACAATGGGATTGTAATAACCGTATAAAATAAAACAAATTGTTAAATACCTAATCAAAATATAAAATAATTAAAATGTAAAAAGATGTCTGGAGGTAGGCTTATATCTAATTTTATCTTTCATGGAAAGATTCTGTAAAGAGCAAAGGGCATAGTATAGTGGTTAGCAAGTTTGCCTCACAGCAAGAAGGTCCTGGGTTTGAATGAGAGTATTTCTGTGTGGCGTGTGGATGTTCTCCCACAGTCCCAGGATATGCACATTAGGCTAATTGGCTAGTCCAAATTGCCCCTTCGTGTGAGTGTGGATGGTTGTGTCTGTTGGACCTGTAATGGATTGCTGAGCTATTCAGGGTGAACCCTGCCTTCACCCGGAGATGGCTGGGATAGGCAACAGCCTCCCTGTGAGCCTGGTAAGATTAAGCAGTTCGGCAAATGAAGACATTTGGTGGGGCACTGGTGGCCTGTTGGAAAGGTGCTGGCTTACTGGTCCGAAGGTCGGGGATTCAAGCCTCATTATCACTGAGTTGTCACTGCTGTCCCCCCAGTGCAGCTATCTGGGTTATCAAAGGCCGGCCATGTCTCTCACTGTCTGGTGAGAGGCATGTAAAAGAACCATTGCTGACTTTTGTAAAGAGTAGGCTGCACTGCCGTCAGTGTGTTTCTGCCCTGCGATGGCCTGGCGAGCTGCCCAGGGTGTACTCTGCCCTCGCACAGAGTTGGCTGAGATGGGCCCCAGCCTCCCCACGACCCTAATTAGGATTAGGCAGTTAAAAAAAGAATGAATAAATGAATGTTTTCCAGTGTTGGAGATCGTGTGCTTTTTAATTTCTCTGTAATAAAGAAGCTACATTTTAAGGCTTATTAAATTCAAGAGAGAGAAATAAGAGGATGGTGATGTAGGAAGTGTTTATAGTTGCAATAATGTAGGGGGGGGGGCACCAAAAATAATATAAACGTTAATATATTAAACATTACTAAGTGCAGTTGTAATATAAAAGTAATATAGCACTTTGGGACGTTCTGTTAAAGAACAAAAAACACTCTGGTGTGGTTAAAAAAACCTTACCTATAACAACACATTTATTCCTTAATCAATTATGCTGGATTATCTTACTTTCTCCAGTCATTACTCCCTGTGTGTACCGCTTTGGCAGCATTCCCATGTAGCCATAGAAACTGGACTGCTGCACTGTAGAGAAATCAGACAATCAATCAAACTAGCAAGATAATTACAGTACATACACAGTACATCAAACATTTTCACTAAAGGTGCAATAAATCAGATGGTGCTGTTCCCATCTGGTCCATATTTAAAGCATAAGACTCATATAATCAGTACCTGTGCATCCAAATGCCACAACACCCACAGATATCAGATTGAGGGCATATGCCTGGTTTTTGGTAAACTTTTCCAGCCACACATCAAAAATGCTGACAAAAAGCAGGGGGCCCAGAGCAAAGAGGTAACCTGAAAAAAAAGACATAAAAACTGCTGAAAGTGATTTATATAAAAGGAAGTATACAAATCAAACTATTACTGAATCTTTTCACCCTGGTAACATTTCCCAATTAATCTCTTCTGCAAAACAGGTAATGACAGTCAATTAAATGTATGGCTCTTTCACAAGTAGTGGCTGTATTTGAAATGGTGTGTTTGTGTTCTGTTAATGCATCCCTCACTGATACTGTATGATACATATGACCACAATGCCATTATAGGTGTTTGTATCTGTATTGATGTAGTCCTCAAATGTTGTTGTTGTTGTTTTTTAAACTCTGCCTGTTTGCTTGTTAGCAGGATTATGCAAAATTTTATGAGGAATTTTCATAAAGCTTCTGCCAGAGGTGAGGCATTGGACAAGGATGATCCAGATCAAATTCTGAATCTAGGGATTTTTAATAGGTTCTTTAACATTGTGAGATACGAAAGTTTTTTAATGGTGTGGTATTACAGCAGGCCCAGCAGAGGTTGAAGTTTAATTTCTGTGAATTCATTTGCAAAATCTTATGAGCAGATTTTCATGAAATTGGGGATAAAACTGTTGGCAGTTAAAAAAGAAAAGTAGAAGACTTGGACCTTAGAAGAACTGAAATGACAAAGTAGCTGACAAAGTAGCCACCTTCTGCAGATATTACAGCTGAACACACTCGTGGCATTCTTTCAATAATGGAAATAAAATATTGTCCTGGAAGTTCTTCCCAATACTGTTGCAGAAGTTCCAACAAATGTGTTGCATTTGCTGGTTGCTTTTCCTTACCATGTCCTCTTCATCCCAAACCATCCGTTTGAGACTGTGCTATAATTCTGTGATTTGAAGCCTACCTTCTTATTCTTTTCTTGTAAAGGTAGCTTTGATACTGCTTACCTTTGTTACTTTTCAGATGATTTACTGGACTTGAACTATTTAAATCTAAATTTAAAAAAAAGGGGGTGTTCTAAAACTTTTGACTGATATGTACACACTATTGTTGACTTATTCCACATCCCTCTTAAAAACAAACTACCCCCATTTCCTCAGTACAAAAATTTGTCAACTCTTTTGTTTTAACATTTTGAGCACGTTTAATGTCCTGTTGTGTGGTTATTGAGTTGTAGTCAAGGTGGGAATTGTGCTGAAACCTGACAACCTTCCCTGCAAGGGTTTTGGAGCCAGACTATAAAGTGCTTATGCTACATTTTTGCTCTGATTCACAAATCCATTTGTAACCCCTAATCAAGGGCACTACTTGGTGTGTGGAACAAGGAATTGTACACCCTACTTAGCGCACTACTGTAGAATTCCATTTATCGCTAATTGGGATTCAACCACAGAACCCGAAAGTTAACAGAGCTGATATTCTAAAGAGGAATACGTGTCCACCATCTAAATGGGCGCTGG
>JAQMYF010000001.1:41209628-41220302 GCA_030014195.1 Neosilurus mollespiculum
CATTAGTTTTTCATCTTTAAGGCCTTTACTGGCCAGCCACGCAGTTGAGTACTTTGATGCATGTGATGGAGCGTTGTATATATATATATATATATAAATTTTCCATAAGAGCTTCAATTTGTTTTAGAATACAAAAACAATGATCAGGAAAAATGGATTTTGTAAATACATGCCCATTTAGATTCAAAGACTCTATATCCTCAAGTTTCTACTTCTACTTTTAAAATACATTTACAGCATGAGAAAAAAAACCCTAGCAAAGCTCCCAAACCACATACAGTTCTCCATGATTCAGGAGCTAAGCAACATAACAACTGCAGATTAAATAATATAATCCTATTTGGCAGCGCCAGCAGAAAAAAAGAAAAGAGAGAGAACGCCAGTGATGGAGCACAAAGGCACAGTAAATGCATTAAAACCCTGGAGTCGCTTTTTACATATTCCTTTATGTTATTTTACATTTCACTGTGCATTGCCTCATATAGACCCTCTTTTAAAAGACTTTCTCATGTTCCCTTTCTCATGTGATAATACAAAGCATTCTATTATACTATTGCTAGAACTGCCACATGCGAGCATCGCTTATCTATGAAGCACTAAAAGATTGGATTAGTCCTGCATTAAAGCTGAAAACAGGTTTTCTGTAAACGTGAAGCATCTAATAAGAAAGAACAACACATAGACCAGGTATAAGGCTTTCAATTTAAAAATGTATTTCCTGAATGCAAATCAGGCTATTATATTTAAGTGAAGGGAGTCATTTGGATACAGATACATGCCATTAGGTTATATATTAATAATATGTGCAATAGCACAATAATTTTTGAAAGCGAGAGACATGGTTTTAGCTTGAATCAAATTAAGGCCCAACATGATGGCAAAGCTTTGTTTACTTCCAAATAATACAACAATATTATTGATAACCTACTGCTAGAGTGCTGCATTTCTCTGTAACAAAATGGTACCCAACATTTCAATCAATGATCAATGGACCAAGGATCAATGAACCCTGCACCAGGCTTTATGATCTGGAGAACATAAACATGGCATGTACATCATCTGGTGGCGAATTCACGGCCATCTACACAACAACACAAACAGGGTGGACATGAACTGTGAAAAATCTGTACATTTTATATAAAAAAAAAAATGTATTTACTTTTTTTTTAAATAAATAAATTAAAAAAAAAACATTTTATCAAATTAAACATTTGTTGGCAGTTCATAGCATGATATTTGATTCCTAAAGAGTTGAAAACTTTTAACATTATTTTAATAATATTTAAATTAACATTAAATTTGCATTATATTTCATCTTGAGGTAAAAGAACACTTGCTCCTTTGGCCACATTGTTATTGTAAACAGACACACGTGGATTGTATTGATAAACACGCAGAACCATCACAAGATACAAAACAGGTGAATAAGAGACACTAAGCCCATGAGCTGGGTGGTTTCCCCAGGAATCCTTTGTATTCAGCTAGAATTAACTGATAATGGGAGAATAACCACGTATTGGCCCGTGTTTAGGTGGCTTTAGGGCTTAAAGAAATTATGTCTTCTGACTAGGGAAAATAAATGAAACACCCCCTTATCTCAAAACTCCTACCCAGAAACACTGCACAGTCTCCTCAAACACAAGTTAAATACATGATGTCATATCAACATAAATGCTCACGTCATCAACAGTAAACCAAACAACCCTACTCACGATTCAGATGTGCTTTAGAGCAATAAAAACACATCAGTCATTACAGGTAGCTGTCTACTTGATTACTAAAAAAGTAATATTTCCTATGAAATAAATCTGAATTCATATCTGGATTTTTATAAAGTTGGGACAATGTTCATTGTTAAGAGCGCTATCTATATAAATTTAAATTGAATTGAATCGAATTTAACATGGAAGGCTCTTCCTACTTTGTAGTTTGAACATGCCAAGCTGAAAATTCATTCATTTTGCCGAGCAGCTTAATCCTAATAGGGATCTCATCTGACTCTTGGTGAAGGCAAGGTACATCCTGAACAGCTCGCCATCCATCGCCAACACACACACAGCCATTCAGACTATTTGGAACAGCCAATAAACCTAAGGAACATGTCTTTGGACTGTGAAAGGAAACCGGAGTACCCATATAAGCCCGGGGAGAACATGCAAACTTCACTCAGAAACGCCCGGGACTCAAACTCAGGACCTTCTTGCTCTGAGGTGGACGTGCTCACCACTACACCACCATGCCGCCCACCAGCATATTATTCCTTTTAGTTTCACTGCAATCTTTAAATAAGTCCCATAGTTTTATAATAAATACATTCTAAAATGAATATCGTAACAACAATCCAAGGTGGCTTGGGTGTTAAAATGAGCTTTTACAACAGTAAAATGTGAAATGTTGGTTTATCTTCTGAACCATGTGCTTCCGATTCGGAATCTATGTCCCCATTACAGTGAATGATTTACTTTTGTTCCATCGTCATATTCACCTCTCAATGTATTTGACCAGGCTATTAAATCTATCACCGTGGTGGTTCGTGTTGTATGACAACAGAAAGACGTGCAAATATGATAACAGGCTTATAAAGAACACCACCTGGCAAACACCTGTGCCTGAAGTCACAATTGTTATCTGAAAGGCAAGCTCTTTCACTGGCAGAAAACATCTGTCCTCATCTGTCACAGACACAAAGAAAGAATGAGATATAACTAAGACCATTAGCCATGCTTAACGCCTCCTGGATTACCAGAACTACCTAGTTGCTCTTGTGGGTATGATTATTGGAATAATTAGTGCCTGTGTGGAATAATAATCCTTCATGAGGGCATTACCTGCTTGACAGTTGGTGGCGCTCTGAAAATATTAGCTGGAGTCATTAATTAACCTGATGATTAAGCCACAGTATGTGTCAACCAATATTTTTAGTAGCATAATAATAATAATAATAATAATAATAATAGTAATAATAATAATAATAATAATAATAATAGTAATAATAATAATAATAGTAATTTTCTAAAGGATTTCCCACGGTGTAATAATATCATCCATTGCATATCAGCTGAAATAGTGAAATAGTGAAACAGTGAGCTACAGCAGTAGCTTTGTGTTGTGGTTACTGCAGAATAAACACTAGAAACACTGAAATTCTGACTCCAACACCCAGACTGAGGCGTCAGATAAGAGAAACAACAGGTTAAAGCTCACCCGACAGGAATTCGACGACTTCTCAGCACATGTTACGCTTTTAAATCCACCATCTTGGCCCATAGCGTGTTTATCAGACGTGCTGTCGCGTTTCTCTCGGATGCATTGAGGTGGTCTCCGGGAGCAGCAGCATTATAGATGCGCGCGCGCGCACGCACACATACACGCGCACAGTGAGAGAGAGAGAGAGAGAGAGAGAGAGAGAGAGATGTCACTATCCTTCCCTTCCTCCCTCAGTGAGTCAACCACCATTACAGCCAGATCACTTGAGTGGGTTAGACAAGGCAAACACAAGGCAAAGCCAATCTCAGTGAGCTAGATTACATCAGGATATTAAGAAATAAATCACACACTATTGCATACTATTATACCAGTGCTATAGTAATATCCAGCCTCTGTAAACAGTTTACTACACAGTCTTCAGAAAACTGAAGCTAGGCTTATTCACCTGCGCTTAAGACCTTGTTTGAAGACCTTGTCCGAAAGTACAATCAAATTTAATTTGGAAGGGAATTGAATGCGTTCAAACTGGAATTCACATATTTTACGAAATAGTTGGTCGAATTCGAGGTAAATGATCCGTATTCTCGGTCGTACTGAAAAATTTTGAATCTGCACAAGGTTTTGGTATGAAATTAGAAATGATAGGTATTATCTTTAGGTATTCCACGATATTCAAAGGTTTTCGAAGAGACCGCATGTCGAGCATAATATTTTTTGCCGAAACCAACCGAAAACGGCGTAGCGCTATTTCACGGCTACATTGCTTACATGTGAGTCAGCCATTTGTCTATTACAGGGTTTGTTCCCCCCAAAGCCTAATGCAATTTTCAAACGCAACTGCATTTTATACTCCGATGATTACATTCATTCATTATTTCGTTTGTCGAACCGCTTTATCTGACTAGGGTCACAGCCAACTCTGGATGAAGGTACACCCTAGAAAAGCTTGTCAGTCCATCGCAGGGCCAACACACAACCATTCACACTCACACTCATGTCTGGGGCAGTTTGGAACAGATAATAATGTGCATGTCTTTTCTTGGAGGTAACGCCAGTTCATCTCATGCACACATACTATTTCCAAAAGTTTTTATAAAATGTATTTGGATGCTGTAGCTTTACAGTTTCCCTTCCCTGGATCTGAAAAAGCTGTTCCAGCATGACAGTATATGTGTGCGCGATGCAAGCTCTATGAAAACATAATTTGCAAAAGCTGTAGTGAAGGAACTCGAGTGTCTTGCACACTGAACACCTTTGGGATGAACACTGCACCCCAGACCTCCTCACACAACATCAATACCTGATCACACTGATGCTCTTGTAGCTGAATAACCAAAATTCCTACAAACACACCACAATATGTAGCGAAACTTCATAGAAAAGGTGCGGATTATAACAGAAAGGGTAATAAATGTAGAATGAGGTGTTCAACAATCACATATTATGGGTGTGATGGTCAGGTGCCCACAAACTTTAGGAAATATGCTGAACTTTACACCGTCAGCAACCCAAGGTCAGGATCAAACCCAGGATCAATGCTACCTTCTGCGCATCCAGACAGTGATGCCAGATTTTCTCAGCGTCTTATGTAGATTACTGGAAACATTGCTTCAGTGTTTTGAATGTTCTAAAACATTCCATCTACACACAAAGTGAATTTCAGTCTCACAATGTTACGGGGCATAAACCAACCTTGGATATGAATGACAAGTGAATCACTGAATGAATCTTCATATTGGTTTACTTATGGAAATACCTGTAGCACCTTTCATTTTACTTCTGTTCAGCAAAGGGAGTTTGTGACTACATGCAACATAAGAAAAAATCTTTTACTTCTTTCATACTTTCATTATGACTCAAACATGGTTGCCAACCCACACAGCTTGTTTTCTATACCTTAGAGAGACCTTCTATTACTCTTCCATCTCCTTTTTTATGCTTTTTCTACGCTATACGGTAGGCTTTCATTGCACTTTTTATTTGTGTGGGTTGGGAATTAGCATCACATGATGCAGATTGCACACATACATTTTATTGTGTGTGTGTGTGTGTGTGTGTGTGTGTGTGTGTGTGTGAGAGAGAGAGAGAGAGAGAGAGAGAGAGAGAGAGAGAGAGAGAAATATTGCTGATGTTTAGAGCTTGTTTTAGAATACTGTGTAACTTTTTAAGACCTAGGCATTTGGGGAAGGGGGGGGGGGGTTGAGGTTGCCTTTGGGACACTGGGCAAAGGTGGGGGTGCACTCTAAACACACAACCAATCACACTCACATCTACACCTAGGGGCAATTTGGAACAGCCAATTAGCCTATTGTGCATGTTTTTGAACTGAGGGAGGAAACCCAATCAAGCACAGGGAGAAAATGCAAGTCTTTTGGAAACAAGCTTCATGTAATTAAAAGTTTAGTTTCAAAACTAGGTTGTAACACTGCTAAGCAGTTTATTCACAGGTTACAATTACAGTCCATGCTCATAAACAGTAGACAAGCAGAGGTCAGGCACCCAGACGAAAAAGCCCAGTGTAGGCTAGGCCGAATCATATAGCATGAGAAAAGTTCATAAAGTTCACACACTGGCACAGAGTCGTGAATTAGAAGCTAGGCAGAACTCATACCAGAACCACTGGGCTACAAAGGTCATGTGATGCGGAAGTTAAAAGTCTGATGAGTAAGAGCAACGTAGAGCATACAACATGGTAGTAGTGTAGTGTGCAGAACACAGGTTGGTGTTTATGGATACTGGGATATGTTTCAGATACTGTAGTTGTGTTTATTGTTTTAAATTATTTAAATGTAGCTTAGAAAAATGCATATCATATACACTGGGCACAAGAATAACAATCTATTTCTGTGGTGCCCAACCCTGGTCCTGGAGATCTACCTCCATAAAGACTTACGCTTTGACCTTAGTCATACTCACCTGATCATCATACCATCTATTTAAGACTTATGAAGTTTTAAGGTAATGATTAGGTCTGTCAGATGTGCACTATTATGGACAGACCTAAAATCTTCAGGGAGGTAAATCTCCAGGGACAGAGTTAGAGACTACTGATCTAAATACACTATTTAGGTATTACATTATGATGGGAATTGATTTCTGATTACTATTTATTGATGTATACATCTGTATAAAGTATTCAATTGGTTTTGTGTGTAATACTGTGTATGCTCTGAAAATAAAGCAGATTTCTTTATAACAATATACCTCCATAATAGTGTCATGTCATGGTCTTATGTAGAGTATACTGCTGTGAGGATGTGTGGGCATGAGGACTGAAATTGTGTTCTAGCCCACATCTTAGCAATATGTATTTGGTGAATCAGTGGATGAGCTAGAAATGCATTAGGCACTGAGCCAGTGTCAGTACACTGCTGTCCCTGATCAAAGCTCAGCAGAGACACTCAATAAGCAGGGAGCTCAACAGATTCCCCTATTTACATTTCAGAGAAATGATGATGATGATGATGATGATGATGATGATGATAACAATACACTTACAAGGCACAGGAAAATTTCGAGTGCATAGATGAAGAAGGATGTATATAACTTTTTCTAATACAGCAGAAGATACATGATTTACATCATTCACATTTGAATATAAAAAATGTATCTTTCAAATCATAGCATTCATACATTTTTAATCAGAGAGAGAGAGAGAGAGAGAAGCATAATATTAAAGGGGCCACTGATTATTGCCCTTTTGTAGAAATATAACATGCTGTGTTTGGTTCCTGGGGGACTGTATTTAATTTACTCCACTCTCCACATATGGATTTTAAAATAAATAAATTTTATAGGGGGAAAAAAATCATTAAACAGTCCTTGTCTTGCTGCTGTTTTGGGTTAACGAATTAAATAAAGACTTTAAATCCAAAGCACAGTGCTGTCATGTACAGAGTACTGACACCTCACAAATGCAAGGTCTCCAACTCAATCCTGAGCTGGTTTACTCTTCGTGTGGCGTTTCATGTTTTCTCTGTATATGTTTCCCACAAACGATGACCAGGATAAAACAGAAAATTTCTTCTTTCCTTTCATTCTTTCAAAATGACTTATCCTTCTTAGGGTAGTGGGAAGACTACAGCCCATCCCAGCCAACTCCTGACGAAAGCAAGATACACCAAAAACAGCTTGGCAAAATGTTGCAGGGCTAATCACTACACCACCATGCCGCCTTGTTTACTGGAAATGAACAAATAAGCAGTAGAAAATGTCTTTAACAAATACCATGAACAGAGCATTAATACTCGAGAGATAACATACAAGAACAAGTCATAACTCTTAAACACTAAGGACAAGACTATGAACAGCACTCATTCTGAATGTTTGGAGATATGAAAATATACAGAATATAAGTTACACTGCTATGTCTTCTTGTACAGTAACAGAACAAACAGCAATAGGTTCAAATTTCATTAAAGTTTTAAAAAGATGCTTCATAAGCAGCACTCAAGTAAAAAACTGCTGAAAAGCTCTCAGTTCTATATTTATCCTGCAGGAAGCATCAGTATGCATGACTATGCATGCTGATCACTACCAGTTTCCACCCCAGACTCAGTCTAGAAGATAAGTAGCTGTTCAATTTTCTGTCCCGGTCATCCTAAGAGGAACTCATCTCAATTCACCTGATTTTCTGAACCACTTTTTCCTTTATTAGGGTGACAGGGAGGTTGGAGCCCATCCCAGATGATTGCAGGTGAAGGTGAGGCACACCCTAAACAGCTCGGCAGAGCATCACATACACACAACCATTCATTAGCCTAATGGGCATATCTTCGGGCTGTGAGAAGAAACAGAAGTATCTGGAGGAAACCCACACAAGCTTGAGGAGAACATGCAAACTCCACACAGAAACATCCTGACAGGGCTCGGGGCGCACACCTAGAACCTTCATGCTGTGAGGTGGAAGTGCTAACCGCTATGCCACCATGCCGCCCTCCTAAGAGGAACTCTTAGAATAATACTTTCTCCTAATGTAAGAAAACTATTTTTAAGTGTGCCCTACCTTGTAACATGAATGTTGCCCTATAGCTGATTTTTTGTTTGTTTGTTTGTTTTACCAATTGTGATGCATGCAAGGTCAGCAGAAACCAGTATGTGGCTAAAATAGTTTTATTTTTAGTCTGGTAGCTCAATTTATTTGAACAGCTCATCCTTGGATGGTTAACTGGGATGTTATCAGCTATTTCGCTTGTATTTCCATTTCACTGTGAGTCTTTTGCGATTCTCCGAAACCTCTCAAAGACAAGACACACAGTTCAGCTATTTAATTAACCTTTGCTCTCACAGCCGAGGTGCCTGTAGATATTTATTTCTGATTTCTTATGCAGTAAAAGAATAACTTGTTCAACAGTTTCACAGCTGCAGTTCTTAATTTTGCAAGAACTTAAAGGAAGGAAGAAAGAATACTAAACTGATTTGCACAGCATTAGCATAGCAAAAAATAAATGAAAAAGAAATCGATTCACTCCACACATACGGGCGTAATACATATTTGTGTAGTAAATCTTCAATCATTGATTTGCCAAACTGTATAATCTGGAGTTACAGGGAGGCTGGAGCCCATCTCAGCAGACTCTGGGCGACTGAGGGGTACACCCTGAACAGCTCGGCGTTCACCATTCACCCACACTCACACCTAGGGACAACTTGGAACAGCCACTTGTCCCAGTCTTTGGACTGTGGGAACAAACGGGAGAACCTAGAAGAAATCCACGGAACCACGTGAAGAACATAGAAATGCCCTCACCAAGCCCAGGACTTGAACAAGACCTTTTCGCAGTGAGGAGGATGTGCTAAATACTACACCACATCCAGGGCATAACAGTACTAAGAACATCATAAAAAAGAGGGATATGAACCTTGCATTAGCAATCGCATGATTTATGTGTGAAATTCACACCTCATACTGTATGTCACACATTGTTTCACATGGAGTGGCCTTCTCACATGAAGTTTGTTTTTATTTTCCCTTTTATCTCTCTAACTCACTAACTTTGAGTAAGAGTTTTATCTTGATGCTGCTGGGTCTTCATCCTATCTCAGGGAACACTGTGAGATAGGAATACACCCTGAATGGGACAAGAGTCTATCACAGGGCACACATTTTCAAACTTAGTGGCAATCCATTTCCAAGCATGTATTTGGGATGTTGGGGGTAACCAGCAAACTCACACAGTTACAAGGAGGATGTCCACACATACAGTAACCTGAGAGCAGAATCCAGTAGCTGATGCAGCAAGGCGGCCCATTACACCTGTGATTTTCTTAAATGACTCATTCTTATTGCATGATCATATAAAAATGAAATATGATATATTTACTTAAGAAAACCCGCACAATTTCTGGACATTACATAATGATACATGCCATCTTTACGTATTTTTCATATATTATTCACAAAATGATAATCACATCTGAAATGTACTTAATATGAAATCCCTAAACCTTATCAGAGTGTTATGTAACACCCATAGACTAACGGCAGAATGAAACAGGTAGCAGACCCTCTGCAGAGCAGAGATGCAGTGCTCCAACACTGCCCTTATTAAATCATTAATTACATCTTTCGCTGCCATTTCTGCTACAGCGCTCATTTCCTTCATAATGTCAGACTGTGCAAGGCATGTTTTTAATGCTGTAACCAACCACTGTCATGATTTTAAGCAACCGCAAATTAACATGATTTTTTAAAAATTTTTTCTATTTTTGCAACATAACTAAAACAATACAAACATACACAGTGAGGCTGTGCTGAATGCCTAATGCCAAACATAATTGCCTGTCTCTTCCTTGGCAAAGCAGATTTATTGTCAATGCTATTAGCTTTAGGAATGATGGGCATCTCCTTGGAGGCGCTTCGAGTGCAAATCTTAAGCAATAAAATCAGCCATGCGGCGGCTTCTTTCTTTTTAATTCTCATTGAATTTGGCCTGATATTTAATGTACGGTACACGTAATCTGCATTGCTTGAAGACTGACAAGGGTGGCAGTGAAAAGCAATGTAATAAATGTACATTTTTGCTTTGGAGAAGATAAAGGTGGTGTGTAGTGACTGAAGGTTAAAGACAAGTTCGTTATATCTTATATATTTAACAATTAATCTCCAAAGAAGAGGTGGATATTGCTGAACAGTCCCCAAGAAGGAACATCAAAAGGACTATTCAGTAATATTCACTAACCCTGAGACAAATAATTACCTTAGGATATACTACAAGGGAAAATAAGAAAAGCAAACTTTGTGAAGTGTGACAGTAATCTGAAATATGTGTTTTTTAACTTGAAAAACACAAAAGTTGGGGCAGTGGTGGCCCCGTGGTAGGGTGCTGGATTGCTGATCCCAAGGTTGGGGGTTCAAGCCCCACCATCACCAGGTTGTCACTGCTGTCCCCCCAGTGCAGCTAACTGGCCAGCCATGTCTCTCAGAGTCTGTGATGAGAGGCATGTAAAAGAACCATTGCTGACTTT
>JAQMYF010000001.1:41221269-41248960 GCA_030014195.1 Neosilurus mollespiculum
GAGCTGTCCAGGGTGTACTCTGCCCTCGCCCAGAGTCGGCTGAGATGGGCGCCAGCCTCCCCACGACCCTAATCAGGATTAAGCGGTTCAGCAAATGAATAAATGAATGAAACACAAAAGCCATAACACCGATTTTTTTCTTGGATTTTATATTTCTAGGATTCCAAAATCAGTGACTGTGATTTTTTCACATGACTGAAACTCACTATAAGTTTTTCTACTGTCGATTCAAGCATTATCCTGATGTTACATTGTCTACATACACTCAAGACCCGCACTGACCTTCCCACTATCCGATCCACTTTAGATCATCTGACTACTGACTCCCGCATCACATGACCACCAGCACACCTGTCTCTGTACTCGCACCTGTTTACACATCACACTTTAAAAATTACTCTGGTTTCAAGCATTTACTGTAAAGTACTGTTTTGTGATTCTCTGCAAGTCATTAATAAGCCTTTGTTTATTGTTCAGTATGTGACTTTGACATTCTGCTCTGCCTCTGACACCCCAATATTGCATATGAACTATGCTTGGCTCTTTTTATCTCTGCTGTGTTGGTTGAATACAGTGAGTAACCTCGGCCTGGCTCACGTCTTTGAATTTTGGACTGTGTCTTGGATTTGTTTGCCTGAACATTTTAATAAAACACCAAAATCTGAATTGTAATCTCAACTTAAGTCTTAAGGCGGAGAAATGGCATGACACCTAAGTTTGCAAGGTGGATCATTTTCATTATCCCAACATACTAAACCAATGATTCATTCATTCATTCATTCATTTTCTAAACCACTTAATCCTAATTAGGGTCGCGGGGAGGCTGTCGCCCATCTCAGTCGACTCTGGGCGAGGGCAGAGTACACCCTGGGCAGCTCGCCAAGCCATCGCAGGGAAGAAACATGCTGACGGCAATGCAGCCTTCTCTTTACAAAAATCAGCAATGGTTGTTTTACATGCCTCTCACCATAGACAGTGAAAGACATGGATGGCCTTTGAAAACCCAGTTAGCTGCACCGGGGGGACAGCACTGATAACTCGATGACAGGGGGACTTAAACTCCCAACCTTGGGATCAGTAATCCAGCACCCCCAGCACATCAGTAAAACAGGCCACCACTGCCCCTGAACCAATCAGATACCATATATAATGTTATATTGATCATGTCATATATTTATTTATTTATTTATTTACAAACAATTAGATTTCTCTCAACCATAATCTCTACGATTGAAGCATGTCTGCACAATCAATTTGATGGATATGATCTGAAATGATTCATGAACTTATGGAGTCCATTGCTGCTCAAGTGTACACTGTCGTTAAAGCACAAATAATACCAAAAATAAAGAAACTCTGGAATTTACCTAAATATATTAAATATAGATTCTAATTTACACTTAAGTTTTTGACAATATAATTTTGTAATGCAGATTGAGAAATTGAGGAGAGAGAAAGAGAGAGAGAGAGAGAGAGAGACAGAGAGAGAGAGAGAGAGAGAGAGAGAATAATTATTTTTTTTATCATATCTGTGAATCTGTGTATCCACTTGAACATCAATTTCTCATTTTTGTGGGTTTTCTTTTGGTTCTTGCTTAAGAGTAAGCTATTATTTATTATTAGTAGGACCTTAAATCATTAAATCACACTTTATACAATTAGTAATAATAATGTCTTCTACATCTAAAATAATAATGAGATATTGTTATAGTAGATTTGCTCTCAGGAAACGGTTTAATTTTCCATTAACATTTCATATTCAACCTAAGATTTAAATTGTGGAACATAATCACTGATAGCACTTAGCTTTTAACCTCCAGTTTAATGCAGCAACACTGAATCAGACAGTTCTTTTTCTCTTTTGCATTTTAATGAGGTGTTTTATATCAACACAAGTTTCTATGACCTCTTCGAAACACTGCGGAATAGCTCGTAAAAATGTAATAATAGATCATAAGTATTAAAAAAATATATATGGACTATATTCTCACTATGGGTCAAGTATTTAAAAATGGGCTTCTTGGGCTTCCTCGGGGTACTCCAATTTCCTCCAACAGTACAAAGACATGCACATTAGGTCAACTGGTTACTATTAAATTGAACATGGGTGTGAATATGAGTATGAGTGGTTACTTGTGTCTGTGTCAGCCTTGTAATAGAACAGTAAATAGATTAGGGTGAATTCCTCGTGACCCTGACAGATAAGCGGTATAATGGATGGAAGTTTAAAGTTTAAGTATCTTTTTTAATATGAATTAATGCAGCAGAGTAGAAACTGGTCAGAAGCTCTGAAGTACAGGTTACGCTTCTGCAATAAAAACTAATCTACATCTACAAACAGCTCCTGATTCAACAGAAGAAGAATCTTGGAAAAACATCAGTCATTGGTCATTAGTGAATCGTGGCTACATGAATGATAGAAATACAGATCTGAATTTAATAGGAAAGCTTCAGCAGATGACAGCTTCAAAATACATGCACAAAAACTTAGCAAATACATAGAACCCATTATCCGACATGACATCAGGTCATAAACCCCTTTTGCTTGTGTGACAGCAGCAGTATTATTAGAGCTATTCATATACATTAATTGTAAGACACCAAGGATAAATCTTTGATCTAACCTTTCAGCTTTAACGGTGTTTTGACATCATTCTCTAAGCCTCTGTATATTTTTTAATCCTCAACATGGGCCCCACCTACTGTCCATTAAATTAATTTGCATATCTGTAGCCCTGCAATGGATTAGCAACATGCCCAGGGTATACTCTACCTCTAGACCAAAGTAAGCTGGGATTGGCTCCAGTTTATCTGTACCCTGATGTCTAAGTAATATAGATAGTGAATGGATGGATGGGTGGTACGGTGGTGTAGTGGTTAGCACGTCCGCCTCACAGTAAGAAGGTCCTGGGTTCGAATTCTGGGCTTGTGCGTTTCTGTGTGGAGTTCTCCTTAAGATTGTGTGGGTTTCCTCTGGGTACTCCAGTTTCCGCCCACAGTGCAAAGACATGCACATTAGGCTAATTGGCTGTCCCAAATTGCCCCTAAGTATGAGTGTAAGTGTGGATAGTTGTGTGTTTGCCCTGCGATGGTCTGACGAGCTGTTCAGGGTGTCCTTCACCCAGAGTCATCTGAAATAGGCTCTAACCTCCCCATGACTTAGAAGCATTAACTGGTTTGGAAACTACCCATTTGGCAAATGAGTGAGTGAGTGATGGATGGATAGACACATGGACGGATGGATGGATGAACAGAGCAATGGAAAAAAGTAGGCAATCATAATGGCGTTCTGTACTACTCAAATATTTCAGTTTTGTCAACATGTCTCTTAATAAAAATAGGATCGTAGGCCTAATAACAAAGACTGGTTGAGTACTACTGCACGTAGAGGTCAAAGAGAACAAAAAGGCAAACAAATTGGCAAAAGAAATGCTGAGCTAAGAAAAAACAAATGAGTAAGCATGCACGTTATTTCAGAGGAATATAAGAAATGGCAGGTGTAATTCTTCTGGGATATGTGCCAGAGGGGGTGACACTTTCATTGAATGTAGCTATCTATAAAACAGAGTACAGATCCAAACACCCAGTAATTTACACTCACCTCCAAAAGTATTGGAACAGCAAAGCCAAATAATGACTCTTTTCTGTGCACTAGAGACATATGAGAAGAGAGATTGGTTTAATAGAAGAGAGAGAGTGGTTTAGTTTTTATTCCATGGTATTTACATCTACATAATGTTATACAACATAAAACTCCACAGTTTTTCAAGTAAGCTGAAGTATTGGAACCGAATGTTTCCAACTAAATTAATATAAAAAAACCCTTAACATTCTTAACATGACCCTTGTACAGAATAACTGCATCAAGCCTATGACCCTGAGACGTCTCCAGATATCTGGTTTCTTCATTGGTTATGCCTTTAGTTGTAGTGTTTGTTGGTTTTCACCCTTCAGTCATCTCTTCAGGAGGTGAAATGCAGCTTTAATTGTTTTCAGATCTGGAAACTGGCTTGGCCAGTCAAAAACTTTCAATTTTGTTTTTGGAGGCAGTATGTTATGTATAGAGTTGCAAAGGTGCAGAAAACATTGCATGGAATCTTAAGAAAACATTGCATGGAATCTCTTCTTAATTTTAAAAATCTTTCATGAACATCAGTGTACACCTAGTAAATATGCCAGAATTAGAACAATAGCTATTTTCCATCTGTAGTTCCTAAGCAGGTAACACACAGACAAAGATAACACACAAACATCAGAGACACATTCATATCCTAACATTCAGTCTTAGAGGAAAAAATATAATAAAAAAATCACAACACAAGAAGGATAAGAAAAACAAGTACACATAAATAAAAATGACAAAACACAACAGACAAGATTAAAAAAAACATAATAAAACATAATTTTGTGCAGAAAAAGTATCATTAATGACAGTTAGAAGTGATAACAGTTCTGATTTTCCAAAAGCCTCTGTTTTAAGTGTGTTTTGAAGTTGATATAGGTAGGGCGCTCTTTTATCAGAAGTGGCAGGCTATTCCAATATTTATTTCCTTTGACTGAGAGAGTGTTTTGACCACATGTGGTACGTCTAAATGGTATCATGCAGTCACCCTTCTCAGACGCCCGTGTTCAGCCTCCACTTTCAAGTCTTTGAAAAAAGATCTTTTAGTGGATGAGGAGCAGGGTTATGTATCACTTTCTATATAAAACAAACATTTAAAAAAAAATTTAATTCTCAAAGCTCAAAAGGTTATATTTCTCTAAAATGCTACAGTGATGAAAGGACAGTGCCTTCTTATCATGAATTTTTATAGCTTTCTTAACGAGTGATTCAATACTTTGAAACAAGGTCATGCTGGTTAATGACCATATTACGAAACAATACTCAATATGTAAGAAACCGTTTGGCAGCGTTTGCATTAAGGAATGGCTTAACTTGTTTTAAATTCTGTAAGTTGAATTTGACCTTATTTGTCATTCTAAAAAACACATTAGAGTGTGGCACCTTCATGTTCTGTTGTGGTAAACACTATACACACTGTTTTTGTGGCATTTAAGTATAGGCAGGATATAGCAAGCCAGTCATCTATATGAATCATTAGATGTAAGTGTAGATGCAATCTCCTGATAGTTCTTAGAAAGTGTATAAATTACAGCATCATCTACATACGCCTAAATGTCAACATTTTTGCAAGCATGTGGTAAATCCTTTATGTACAGAGAGAACAGAATTGGCCCAAGCATGGAGCCTTGGGGGACCCCTACTGGACATTCATAAAAGGAGGAGACTAAAAGCCATTAACACAAACACTTTCTACTGGACCAATACGATTTTATCCAGAGGAGAGCTTGCTCTGAAAAATTAAAATTGTGTGTGTGTGTGTGTGTGTGTGTGTGTGTGTGTTGGCCCTGTTGGTCTGGTGAGCTGTTCAGGGTCTTCACCGCCTTCGCCAAGTGTCGGCTGTGATAGGCTCCAGCCTCCCCGCTACCCTAGTAGGAGTGGGTGAGAGAGATGAGTGAGATTCATATGGTGCCGTGTTCTTGTTTTTTTATTTTTTTATGATCAGTGGTGTGACGTTTACGGCCCCGCCCACTGCGTTTCGTTTCCACTCCATTTTATTCCCAACATACATCGCGGCAGCCTCCAAGCTCAAAGCAAGATGGCGGACAGACCAGGTACGGGTACTGGAAACTGTTTGGATTAATATCTCTAAAGACATGTTGCACGGTTCCTCCTTATATTCGGGTCGTTTATTATGTTCGAGTGTACAGTTGAAGCTGGAAGATATTAACTGCTCTTAATCTTGTTATTTGTAAACGAATACATTTTAAAAGGCCTGATGAAGCGCGCTGGAGTCAAGTCAAGGACTTTCAGTTACACTGCTGTCATTTCTCCGGCTCTGCTTTACACCCGTGTTTATTATACATCGACGGGCTTTTATATATATATATATATATATATATATATATATATATTTATATATTTATATATATTTAGTGTTTACCGTTTAAAGTGCTTGGCTGTTTGATTTGGCTGTGAATTTTGCCCAAAGTGGACATTCTGCTGTCTGAGTGCTCGGAGGGCAAGTAGCGAACACACGGCTAACTAGCACTTAGCATTCTGCTCAGTCACCTCATCTAATACTCTTAAATGTTGTTATTTATTAAATAATCGCAGCTTGTTTTTTTTTTTTTTTTTTTTTACTTTAATCAAACCCCAATGCAAACCTGTGTTTGTTCACAGTGATAACCAACAGAAAATAAATATCTGAATATTGCATTTACTAAATAAAGGCAATATCTTGCTAGTTATTAACAGTAATGTTACAAACGGTGTGTTTAATAGGAAGTCTCTGTCGATGTAATACATAGGTAGGTTACACCCCAATACGTGTTATTTTCCTTAAATTGTTAAAAAAAAAATTGGATTATAAAGAAATCAAGGAGTTGTTGCAGTCCTGAATTTCTAAAAAATACAAATGCAGGACTGCAGAATCTGAAGTGAACTGGCTGTAAATTAAATTTACTCTGATTTTTGGCTCAGGTTACATTCACAGATGGTAAAAGAAGCCTTTGGTTGTGTATTCAGAGTTAGATTTGGTGGGATTGGTGCTCATAACAAAACATTTTCACTGATGGCCAGGTTAGCATTGCTGAAACTGGTAAGTTTAGTAGACAACACAGCTCTGGTATTGTTAGATTTTAAGTAAAACTCATTGTGATGCTTTCTTAAGAGCCACCAATACTGCCCTGTCAAGCCAGACTGCAGTAACTACAAAATTAGGAAAACCAACTTTTCTAACTCCTGGCCACCAGCTTTACCTAAAATTTCAAGTAAAACTCCAGATATGTTATTTTCCTTAGATCACCTTCCAGGGAAAATCAATTAATTTTAAGGTCATAAACAAGGATTTTGCAGTTGCTGCAGTCTGGATTGTCAGGGCAGAAGAGTAGGATGATGGGAAACCTTTGAGAAAGCAATGGCAAAAGGCTCTACTAAAGAAATCATTTGATTTGTTTTTATATACTGCATTAATCCTTCAAGGAACATCATGATAATTTAGAGACAGATATCCCTTCTATTCTTGTCACCACACTTTTCTGCACCAGTAAGCAGAACACGGTAGTTTTTTAATCGCAGGTCTTTTGTTACAAGATCTGAAATGAAGAACATTATTGTACAGAATTCAGTGATTTTATTTGGATCATCTAAAACAGTGTGATGAATTCTGATCTTAAGAGATTGGAGAAATTATACTGTTTAAAAGCAGCTTTACTTGACGTGATGTGAAATATTGTTAGGAATGGATAGATTAGGTTTTTCAGTTGTGATGAAATAATTTAATAACTCTTACTAATTTAGTTCTACCAGAACAGCTGCACGCACAATAAACTTTGGTTTTAGGTGTAATAAAGTTAAGTGTGGTGTTTTTTGTTTGTTTCCAGTGCCCATGGCTGAGAAGAGGTTGATGGATGTGAAACTCGGTGAAGTGCCGACCTGGCTGGGTACGAAGGACTTTACCCCAAACGGCCTCCTCGGGTCTGTTCGCAGAGGTGTGAACGTTTGTAGCAAATATGTAGTTTTTGTTTTTTACACACAGGGTCACCCATCTGCCAGGTTTTCATGCTGAGTTCATTGATTTATGTTGTCCTGAACAGTAAAGGGGGGGGATTTAACAATGAAATCATATTGGTTATTTCATCATTCTTTATCTCTTTCCCACTAGCACTTTTGGACAAATTGGGTCATTTAGCTTTTTTTTTTTTTTTTTTTAACCAAAGGCCAATGTTAAAGGGATTTACAACTGTTTTAATATTAAGTGTGAAAATGGTCAAGGAAGAATTCTGTAACAAGAAAATAAAAACAGTCACCTAATGTGTTACAGTGAATGAACCTAATGTGGGACAATTGAAATTGTAGGCAAAGTCACCCAATCATCATAAATCATCTTTATTTAACCAGAAAGTTCCTCACTGTGATTTAAAACCTCTCATACAGTATTGTTCTGCTGAAGATGGGCAGTACATAATGGAAACAAAGACAATTACTACCACATACAAAATATTACAAATTGAAAACTTTGACAGTCCTTAAGAGCAGCTTTGAATGCATTCAAATGGAGTAATTCCTTAAGTTTAATGAATTTGTCCCACTTTATGGCAGTTGCCCCTTCATTGAAGAACAAACCGCTTCTGATGGTGAGCAATTCAAAAAAGGACATTTTCATTGGGGGTTTGATTGTGGCGTTTTGGATAAATATAAGATGGCAGCCATACATTTAGTCTTGACTTTATTAATAATTAAAATAAAGAACATGCTCATCTTCTGTATCGTTTCCTCTATTTCTCAGGCTATGCAAGATATTACAACAAGTACATTAATGTGAAGAAGGGAGGATTTGGCGGTGTAGCCATGATCCTCGCTGGTTATGTTGTTCTGAGCTACGTTTGGGAATATGATCATATTAGTAAGTAATGTTTTGTCCTCTGTTGAATCCTCAGACACGAGTCTTGAATGGCAACAGCAGTACAGGTTTATTTATTAAAAAAAAAAAAAAACATAACACAAACTTTTCTAACACATCCCGTCTGTGAGGGCTGTTATGAGCTCGTTTGTTTAGGTATAGGTCGAGACTCAGCACTGTTCTTGGATGCCGCTGTTGACCTGAAGGCATGACTTCTTTGCTTTTCTTCGTTACAGAGCACGACCGCTGGAGGAAGTACCACTGAAGCGTTTCGGACACCACGGACCACCAGACTTCCAGATAGTTTGATGTGTGATCAGCGCACCATTTCCCCCTCCTGGTTGTTATGTATAAATTTATTTGTGACCAAGAAATAAACTAACGTTAAGGTATTTTTATGTTGATTTTATTTTATAAATTTACTACTGGATGTGAGTCACAGTGTGAAAACACTTCTGATATAAAATATTGTTTTACATAACCATGAAAAAAGTAATTTCACTGTGAAGTTTGGTTTATTACTAATCTCTACTTTAAATTTACAACTTGGAAGTAACAAAACCGGGATCATTAATGAAAGTGGTTCAGGACTTCACAGTGTTAACAGATCCCACACATTAAGTCAATGATTCATAAAAATGCTGCATATGTCACAAATTAGTCAATCTTAGTGATCATGTTCTAGTTTGATGCTAGTCCTGAAAACAGACTCACCCATACTGGAGGTGTTGATGAACCCACTGGAGGACTGAATATGATCTGTACTATATTCATCCCCAGTGGTTAGGTTTTTTTTTTCCTTTTTCTTTTTGACTTATATTTTGCTTTAAACATGTCCAATTTTTTATTTCCAGCCACATTTCCACCAGTACAGACTTAAGTTTAAAAATAACACTGTTTTATCATTGCCCATGAAAGTCATCCCTGGTAACGAACTGACCAAATGTATCCATCGCCTACTGTGAGCACTGAAAAACTTATAAACCAGTCCTTGTACATCTTATGAAATGAAACTCCAGCAGTTTATTAGCAGAACATATGGTTACTGTCCACTTAGGAAAGCCAGGTGTCCTTTTGTGCACTTGTTTGCGTAATGTCCCTTCTCTCCACACTGCAGACAGGAAAGAAAGAAACTAAGTGGTTTAAAAAATTCTACGGTATAAAACAAACTCTACAAACATGCTTTAATGTGTAAAGTCTGACCTTGTAACATGTGACCTGGTCGAGTGGACGAGGGCCTCGGGATCCAGTGGTGTAATTCTGAGGCTGTGAAACTCCAAGGATGTGTGAAGGTTTTTGATGGTTGGTATTGGTGGTGTTGTTGCTGGTTAACTGGATCAGTGACAGCGATGATCTGTTTAGGTTCTGTGCATTTTGCTAGTGAGGGTTAAAAAAATTACTTTGTGCTTTAAGTTTCTTTTCTCTCATGTCACCATTCTTAAAAAAACAATACCTTTGGCTGGGTCTGCACTTGTTGAGGCAGAGGTGGTTGTTCATTCGTTCCCATCGGCAGCTCGAAACGTGGGCTACAAATGGATCAGACATCCAGCAGTTGTAAAAAAAGATCCAAAACAAAGCTGTTAATAACAAATGATGTGAAATGACTGAACTTACTGCATGAACTTGCACGACTTGCCCTCAGGACAGAAGCCGACTAGATAATTAACACAGATGACCCTCCTTGTGTGTCTGTGTCGGCAATCCGGGCCTTAATCAACACAGAAGAGAAAAAATATGTCAAGTCATGTCAATCCAAGACTTTACAGTAAAGTAACATCATGCTAAATCTATAGATCCATTCTCTTCAGTCAGTCATAACACCAGATGCTTTATTACTTGTAAAGTTCTGGCAGTCTGTGATTTTAAAATTATTTATTTTTGTTTCTATGTACACTTCTCAAGAATTCCTACACATATTACTTTCAAATTTTCAGGGTAACAAAGGCTACAAGGTTATGAAAAGGTCATTGTGTGTCAAGGTCAAGGCCAGAAATATTTCCACAAATTGTTTATAATGGCTACATAGTGCCTGGTGCGATTCCCCAATCGGGGGCCTCCAGTTATAACAATAATAATGTTTGAATCTTATTTAACACAAAGTATTCCTAATTTTTACACCATACTGGATCTGGATATGACTGTAGGTATGTAGCTGATAAGACACATCAGTGCACCGGGGAAAAGTTCACAGTGCAAGTGTTGTGATTACAAAGTATGCATTCAATACAATTGAAATGAACTCCGGTTGCATAATTTTTACATTAGTAAAAGTTTATTAATTTATATTATTAAGTTTATTAATTTATAAAGGTATAATAATTAATACTGCAGGATATACTACATGGGAGTGGAACTATCTGATTGGAAAAATAATCCACAAAAACCTTTTTTTACCAGCTGCGATAGCGTAGCGGGCATTGTTTTGGCTGGTGCAATTCCATCATTGGGGGCATTCAGTGTAGTTTGCTTTGCTTATATACCCGTGTGGAATATTCTAAATACTATGGATATCCACTGTGTCTAATTATGCAATGCTATTCCTGTTCACTTGAATAATCAGGTCAATGGACTAAAAACAGATTGACAAGACGAGGTCGTAAATGTGAAATTGCTGACTTAAAAAATTTGATTTATGAATTAAAATGGAACCCTTACCGTGCTTGCAAAAGCCCCGGTCATACCAAGGACAGTCTTTAATCTTAGATTCCGGGTCAATGTGCAAGAAGGGACATTCTTTATTACTGCACTCCCCTGAAAGGACACAAACACTTAATGTTTTCAAATAATGGATAAAAACTTTATATCACACAAGTAACATGAGAATGATACCAACCGAATTTGGAGTAAAAATAACATTCTGGCATCTTCGTCATGTCGTATTCATGCAGAAATTCACACTGATCTCCTTTCTTGCATAATCCGCGAAGCCAGTGTTTACAAACCACTGTCTTTTCTCCACTAATGTGCCGAAAAGGACACATTCCACCTTTCAAAAGAAAAGGGAACAGAATATGTTCAAAATCACCAGGTTTTCTCTTTGTGCCAGGACATTAAATGTATTATTTTATTTCATTACCTTTAATACAAGCAGATCTCATGAAAAACTCACACACAGCTGCACCTGATTCTGAAGGGAAAAAAAATACAAATAAAAAATAAAAAAACACCATTAAAGATTACAGCATACCACTGATAAGAGCATCCTGCATCCACCCAATGTGCTTTATTATCTACAATAAACATACACTATATGGAAAAATGTTAGTGGACACCTGACCATCACACCTATAAGTGCTTCTTCTCCAAAGCCACAAAGCAGAACTGTTATCCCTATTCCATCTCGAACTAGCTGCTAGGCCTGGGCTGGTGCCTGATCATGGTTCAGTTAAACTGAGAACCTTTATATATATTAAAAAAAAAAAAAAAAAAAAAAAAAAAAGGTTTTCATTTCCATGGGCTCAAGGGCCACGTCTTTATGTCACCACCCTTGTATATAGGAACTTGGACATTTTTCAGATGTTGCCTAAAACCCTTTTCTGATTCTCTTATCTGAAAGAACCTAAAAAAACAAACAAAAATTCATAGCTTGTTTGTTGGAGTTGCTTTTATACAGCCATTGTTATTGTATATTACAGCATATAGATGAATCAATTGTTGCTTATAGTTGGATAAAATACTCTTTATGACCTTAAAATCATGTATGAGAATGATATGTAGATGTATAGATTTTCTGACATCATCAGCTGACCTGCGCTATGCTCTTGACCTGAGAATTTTTTCCAACGTGCCTACATCTGTGCTTTCCCAACAACACTAACACAATAAAGACCATTTCGAACTACTAGATATCACACTAGCTTTCTTTATTTAATGACAATCACAAAGTTTTAGTTCATCATGACAATTCTGCTCCAGTTCGTAACATCAACAGGTCTTGGTTCTACAGACCCAAAAAATGTTGTTCCTGTTCTTAACGCAGTTTTCCTGGTTGAGGGGTGGTTCTTTGGGTAAATTTAACTGGATCAGAATCAGGCATGTACTCCAGTTGGCCCTCAGAATGCTTTGGAGGAAAGAGGATTAAATCCAAACCTCTTCCATCACAACAATACCCTGTAACCCTGAGGCCTTTTCACAGTCTTCTAGAGTGCTGGAGATACATAAAATAAGGGTTATTGTTCCAAAATCTATACGTATTATGTAAAATTTCATATATGAATAAATACACAATAGTATGGAGTACTTTCAAATAAAAAAATTATGAACAAAAAGTATCAGCTTGTCTTGAAAATATACACCGAAGTTAGATTTTGGACAAATCTGAGTTTCCCACTTGAAAACATTTCAGGATTCAAACTGAAATAATTTTCAAAAGAGGACGACTTGTTTTGCACAGGGCAGATCTGAATACATGCGAGGAAGTGTCCGTCCAAAATGTCCACTCCTACTTTTCTGTCTAAGAAATGTATATTTTTTTTAATCATAAGCACTTTTTATAAAGTACATCTAGGTATGAAACTTTAGAGCAAAATATATCTGAACCAGATTCTGAAATGTTGATTACACAGGCATGTGAATGTGTGTCCATCCAAAAGTGTCCACAAATGAAAAATGAAATGTTTTGCAAACATATTTGCTTCTAAATTGTAATAAGTCTTCCAGTACATCAAATAAATAATGTGATCAAAGTTTAATTTAAAAACTGAACTGGTTTTAACTTTGAAATCTTACTACGATTGACAATGACAGTTTTTAAAGAAACTTCCAAGAAAATAACATTACAGCCAAAATTTAAAAAGTCTTATAACCTTGAACATTTAAGAAAATTACTACTTTAAAAAAAACTAGCAAATTATTTTTGACCCCTTATTGACCGATTGCTTGAAGAGACTGTGAAAATGCCCAATCAACGCAAGCTCGATGAATACATGATCTGAGAAGTTTGAAGTGGAAGAGCTTGAGGGTCCTGACCTTGACCCTACTTTGGATGACCTGGAACACTAAATGCACCCCAGTCTTCCTCTGCTGACATCAGTATATGATCATCTTAAAGCATTGAGACGATCCAAAACCTAGTGTACAGCCAGGTGTCCACATACTTTTGACAATAGGGAATATGTTTAAGATAGTGTGGATGGTATCTACGGATAACAGATGTTTGCTTTGTTATTACTGTGCACCTTTAATGTTCAACTTACTGTCCATTCCTGGAAACGGCAGCGGTTGAGCTCCTAACTGCTGTTCAACAGCAATCTCCAGATCAAACTTTATGTGATCAACGTTGGCAATTATTTCCTGCATTTTTGCTATCTTAATTTTCCCTCCTGAATCACGTATTCAACTTATTTAACCAACTGAAACAAACAAAAAACTTCTACCTCATGCTATGCTAGGCTAGTTAGCAATACCGGATAAACAGCTAATTTTGTAGTAATATTACTCAATATAAACTACCGGAAGCTAAAAAAAAATACATGCACCGAGAAACTGCAGATATGTTTTATAAACACAGAGCTCTTTTTTAATCCACATGGCACAACAGGACCACGTTAATAAAAACACCAGCACCGTTTTTCAGATGTACTTTCGAGACGGATCACACACATGACCTCTGACCTCTGTAAGGGTGTCGAATCACACTAAGAATAACCGAGTGATCGAGGGACGAAAACAAAATTCTTAAAATTCTACATTTTTATTAGTCTTTTTAAAAACTGTGTGGGAATTATTCCTATTATTTTAGTTAGAGTTTGAATTATATTGATTACAAAATGCCTTTCGTAGCCGTGAGCAAAAATGTCGGCAATCGATTAAAATGCCTTTCGTCAAGTGCGCCAAAAGCATATTTAAAGTTTTTCCTCAGAAAAAGATTTTTATTCACATTAATTTCCCCTGCAGATGTCATTGTTCAATTTTAATTTCTTAAACAATAAATATCTCAATCGCTCAGCTGATATTCTTACAAGAATTCTTAAATTTGTTTACACTGGAATAATGTAAAAAAAGAAAAAAAAGAAAAACGTGGCTAAATACATTTAAAACACAAAAAAATCTTTGAGTAGATAACTATGAATAAATTCATTCTTCAGATTAAAGATTTATTTTGCTATAAACATACTTTCAAAAAAAGACTTTTGTCCTAAAATATGTTTTTCATAATTATCATCATCACTATTGTTAATTTAAAAATATAGATCTACTGTATTTAGTAAGAAAACATAGCCTAACAATTATTCACCAGATATTGTAGATATTGATGAATAGGCCTCGAGACACTTAGCGATGAGCCTGAATTATTGTTTTAGATACTGAAATTAAATTTATTTTAAGGTTTATTTTTATATTTTTTAAAACACAACAATGGTCATGTGTGCTCAGTTACAGAATCTTTTGAAACCTGTTCGATCTCCCCTTGTTCAAACCCTAAATGCATGAAGGCCATATATTTAAGAATACATATTCTGTAGCTTTCTTTGTATTCTTACTCTTATTTTGTTGGGGAGGGGAGGAATGTCATTTTGTTAAATTTCTAGAATTTCAGAATCAGTGAACATGTCTGTCTGCCATTCTGATTCAAGCATTATACTAAGTTTGCGGATCATGTCCATAGTATATATTACACAGGAATGGTGAAATCTGGTGGTGTAGTGGTTAGTATTCTTGTCTCAAAGCAAAAAGGTTCTATGTTCAAGCCCTATGCCAGTTTGTATGTTTTCCACTTGCTTGCGTGGATTTCCTCTGGGTACTCTGGTTGCCTCCCACCGTCCAAGAACATGCACATTAGGCTATTCTTGATTGCCCCAGGTGTGTGTGTGTGTGTGTGTGTGTGTGTGTGTGTGTTGTCCCTGCTATATATCTGTAAAGGGTGTACTCCGACCTCGCCCGCAGTTGGCTGGGATGGGCCCCAGCCTCTTTGTGACCCTCAGAAGTAAGAAACAATATTTTGAGTGGATAATGCTTGAATCAAAATGGCAGCCACTCACAGATTGACAGTCATTTGGAGCAGGCAGAGTTCACATTCTTACACTTTAAAATGGAACACTAAACCATGAAATCCCAATTTTTGTTTGTTTAGTTGCATTTCTTTGAAGTATATGAAGGGCTGAGAACCAGAGTAACCAACAACATCTAACCAAGAAAGCTGTTTTTAATAAAAAAAAATGACATGAAAGTTTTTGCAGAATAAAAAGAAAATCAGGGATAATGCTCAAGATATGATTCAAGGTCATAAAGAAGATGAAGGTACCATTCTGGCTCACATAGATATCAACATCTGTCAAAATATGACCTTTTTTCAGTTTTTGGGGGTTAGACCACTGTGGTGCTTTATATACTAAAACTTTGAATTAGTGTAAAAAACAAAAAACAAAAAAAAACCCCAAAAAAACAAAAAACAAACAAAAAAAAACCAATACAACAACAACCCTACAGAGTGTGGTTTAGTTACATTCCTGTGTAGTATGTACTAAGCTTTGAATGAGTAGGCGAAACACATGCCTTTAACTAGTGCTTACCTTAGCTTGGTGCGCAGTCCTCACCAGACTTGCATCTGTCATGGTTAAAATATGCAGAAATAATCTATAAAAAATATTTTTTTATGCCTTGCTTTTCTTTGTTTCCTCCCAGCATACTTAAACTTTTAAAGTTAAAATGGTGCCGTTACACAGCTTTTATGCACTTCCTCACAGGTGCACTCAGAGATCATGTGTCTGTCATGATTGTAAAAATAAAAAGAAATACAAATGTAACGTGGATGCAACTTAGCCTCAATTTGCCATCTTGGGCACTATCCAATGACATCCACCTCGCCTTCAGCGGACAAATGTTAATTATTTTGAGATATTGAACCATTTAGATTGTGCTGTTTCTGTGTAGTATAACAAAGACTACATAAAACTAGTATAAAAAATTCAGTATGGAGTTTATAATATTTATAAAGGATACACTTAAAAGAAAGTACACCCTGCTTCAATCATATGAAGTTATTTATCAAGGTCTAAATAAAAATTGTGTGGTCATCTTCAACATCTACAACAAACAAAGTGTTGTCAAGTGACAATGAAAAAACACAACAGACTGCATCAAGTACTCATACTGACCAACATTCAGAAAGCAGGTGGGAGAAAATATAAGCACCCCTATAATTTAATATAGAGAACTTTTGTAAAAACACTTTTGACAACAATAGCCCAAAGTAAATGCTTTCTGTAGGAGTTCCTCAGTTTCTCAAATCATTTTGTAGAAATTTTGGCTCACTGCTCTGTACAACATTGCTTCAGTTCATTTGCCTTTGAGACCATGTGTTTATTTCATGATCCAGTCACAGCATCACAATGTGAGTGACGACTGGACTTTGACTTGGTTATTCCAGCACCTTGATTATTTTTTAGCCATTTAGTAGTTGATTTGCTGGTTTGATTGGGATCATTGTCTTATTGCATGACAAGCTTAAGCTGCTGGACAGACAGCCTGACTTTTGTCCCAAGAATATTCTAGTGTAAAGTGAATTCAGTGGTTTCAGTGACTGAAAGTTTCTCAGGTTCTGTGGCTGAAAACAAGCCCAAATCATCACACTTCCACCACCCTGATCAAACTTCAACTAACACAGCGTTATGCATGACGATCAAGTATCTCCAACTTGATCACATTGGCCTATATATTGTGACAGACCTTTTTTCTGGCTTGTTTACATGCAAAGTCATGATGCCATATTCTTGATTCACTACCCATGTGTATTTTTCTTTAACTTAACAGAACACCGTAATTATGGAATTTGAAAGAATGTACTTATTTCTTTCCTTGTACTCCTATATTTTCATAACACCGCAGATTATTTGTTTTTTTTACAGAAAGTGGTGAGGATAAGTTCTTTTCCCCCCATGACCCTATGGGATATGCTTATAAAGCATAACTTATAATTAATAAAACTAAATAAACCATGAGTCAAAGACAAAGTCAAGAACAGTGAAGACAATCAGTTTAAAGATGGCATAAATTTAATGAAAACTGAAATCACACACAATAAAGACAAAGATCTGGAATGAACTTATATTCACAAACAAAATGTAAAAGCAGACAGATTAATATATAATGAGTCCCAGCAGCAGAAGTCGTGAACTCGTTCATCCTGAACATCCTCTGCATCCACAGTGAGTGCACTCAATGATCCGGCCCTGTGAGGAAGAGAAAAGTCAGAGTGAAAACCCCAACATGGTTGTCTTCACTGATATTAATTCATACCTTAACCATAAACATTTAGATGTAAAATAATTTAGAGATTAAGGCTGACTTGATTTAAAATATACATGTTACCAAAAGGTTGTGTGCACCTTATCATTACGCTTGTGTTGATTTTTTTTTTAATTCAAATTTATTTGTCACATACAAAATCATACACGGTACAATATATAGTGAAATGCTTAGTACGACTGTCCTAATAAAAAGAATAAGCTATCAATATCAAGGAGAAAGGAACAATAACTATATCTATTTAAATGACTTTATAGTTAAAAGTCAATATAAATATAAAAAGGCAAAATAAAAAATAAAGGATACAAAAATGTATATAAAATGAAATATAAATGCAATATAATGAAATATAAATGCAGTTACATCCCATTTCAGATATATTCCCTTTTGCTGTTGGAATAAAAATGTGGAGAATGGCTGTCTGCTCATTCATTTAAGGAAAATTAGTAATGTCAGGCAGTTATGGTGAGCTTCTACTCATTGTCAAGGCCAGAGGTGAAGCCGAACCCAATTCCACCTGACTTCAGGCAAGAGGTAGGGTACACCCTGAACAGTTTCCCAAGTTATCACAGGACTTATACTGAGACAGTTAAGCTCCACATACTTTTGGGTTCAAAAGCAGAAGATTCTTGCCCCTTCTTGCAAGCTGGCTTGTCATTCCACTATATCCCAAAAGAGTTCAGTGTAGGTATATTACAATCCATGTGCTCTTTGCAAGTTTATATACACTATACTGCATGGCTGTGGGGGCTTACCTAAATTTGCCATTCTGAGAAAAGCTATCACCACATTTCTCCATGACAACATATGGATGACACAGCTGAGTTGTTTCTCTCCAAATTAATATATAATTCGTTACTACTGCATGTAGCTTCACCTTTTCATAATGGATTGAAATATGTGTTGCCTTCAACACTTTAAATCAACAAAGATTCAGAACAGAATAAAAAGGTATACAGGATGTTTACTATTTCATCTTGTAAAATGATACTGAACTCTGATGATGCCAAAATGATGAAATTTAACCTGACTTCTTCATTCTAAAGAATTTTATGTTTTTGCCATGAAACATGAGTGAACTGTTGGGCCCCTGAGCAAGAGCCTTAACCCTCAACTGCTCTGTTGCATAAATGAGATAAATGCAAGTCTACCTGGATGATACCATAAATGTAAATGGATGGACCTGGATCACAGTTTTTACCTTAAGGCTATTTAAAAGCAATAGAACTCAAAATAGTAAAAAACATTGTTAAAAATGACCATAATTTCTTTATAATTTGGAGTACTGATGTGAAGTTGAAAATCACGCTCTATTTGTTAGGATCAATCAAGGGCTGGCATCTCAAAATTTTATAACATCCCTTTTCCCTATTACGTGGCCAATTTAAGGAAGAACCACGTATGTGACCCAGTCTGGCAAAATGAGTCACAGTGACCAAAAATTCAAAATTGAGTTAGCCATACCATTTAAAAGCTTAGAGTCTCCTCTTTTAAATGGTACGGCTAACTCAATTTTGAACTTTTGGTCACTGCGACTCATTTTGCCAGACTGGGTCACATACGAGTGTGACGGTCAGGCGCCCCAAATACGTAGCTAGTTCAACGTGATCTTACCACTTCCAGTTTGCTTTTAGGCACCCTGCAAATGCAATTTGTTCCAAAGTTGGTGTCTCGGGTCTGAATGCAGCGAAGACAGCACAGATTTTCGTAGCCCTGCTTCTTCCACTTCGCAATAAGGTTCTTGTCAGCATAGCCTTCTTTTATACAGTAATCATAGAGCTCTATAAACCAAATAAACACAAAACACCAACAAACACCGTCAATATTCAAGTATACACTCAAAAGTGAACTAGGTGGTGGAGTCTGTACAGACGGAAACACCTCTGCTGATTGCTTTTCGTTTGTAAAACAGGTCGAAAATGTAGCGGCTCCGCTGGTGATGAAGTCTGAATATTGGCCAAAGGGACTCGACTTTTCGTTTACCCTCATGAGGCTCGGTTTCAGCTGCAAATCAAAATCATTAAGAAAAAAAAACACAAGATGAACAGCATTGTTTGTCAAATAACTTTAAGCCTTGTGTATTATTATTAATAAAATTAATCAAATGTAGTATCTAGGCATAAACAAACGACTCAAACAATAGCTGATTAGCTCAAAATATGTCTGAACTCACCTTCCCTCATTTTCTGATCCAGTTCATCCAGAGTGGGCTCGATCAGCTCCCAACCGTCGGGTGGAGGCTTTCTGCTTCTTTTCACTTTGGGCATTACTTCAGTATTTGAAAACTGATGAGTACAAATAATACTTATCTCACTTGTTTACGAGCCGTAAACGCACAGGAACTCATAGACGCGTTTTGTTTACGTCACACAAGAGGTCCTACTGCGCAAACTGTGACGTCTCAAGTTGTTCTGAAATATCATAGAAAACCACGACATTTGTCGGGTGCCCTCAAAATTTTCACCAGTTTGATAAGATACAACACTAAGAAACGCCACAGTGATAAATACATCTTTATAAATAATCACTGCGTTGATTTTAGCATATTGCGTCAGGTTAGGTGTCTCTGTCAGTGCCTGAGAGTAATTAAATACGCTTGCATGGTAGACTTATTACCGTAGGCTGATGTCAAGTGTTTTGAAGAAATTTAGACATACTGTTTGTTTCTTTCTTTTGTATACCACTATAACAAGTGATTAATCATTGATACTCTCAACTTTTATTGTACTTGGAGAGTTGGCGAGGCTTACATAAAACTTGGGCTATTGTTAGCAACTTAGCCAACACGTTACAGCTAGCAGTAATTTCATTTAAATATCAGTTTGTCGTGTGGCCTAAACTGCGATTCTGCTTAGCTATATCACTAGGATTAGGGTGATTAGGATAATTATCATCATGCCTAAAGGAGGTAAGACCCTGCACTTAAATTGAGTGGTCAATACTACTACTACTAACTACTACTAACTACTGCTTCTACCATTACTCATAGTAGTGAATTATTGACACCTACCAGAACATGATGTCAGCTGTTGTCTTTAGTGAAGGGTGTTGTGAAGTTGCATCCCACTTATGTTATTGTGAAGGCTAGCTTTAATTACCAACCTAATTCCAGTGTAGTGAGCAGCACTTGTTTTATTTGTTCTCTTCTAATAATGCAAATTTCCAGGGAAGAAAGGAGGACATAAGGGTCGGATGAGAACATACACCAGTCCTGAAGAGATAGATGCTCAGATGAAGGCTGAAAAAGAACGAAAAAAGGTAATGTTTATGCAGATTAATAGGATGTATTGCATGTCAACATGGACACATACTTCACACCTTAAAAATAGCCAGGGTTAAAATATACAGGGACAGTTTGGTTTATTCGTTTTTAACTTTAATGTTGCACTTCTCCAGCCACCTGAGACGAAGATCTAAACTTAACGACACACGTTGCACATGTAACTATGGAAAACATACATCTACACGGGTTGTGCTGACTTGACCTCTCTTGGTTTCTGTTGGTTACTGCAGGCACCCAAAAATATTCAGAAATAGCTTGCCGGTAATTAAAGACACATGATCGTTATCATGTTACCTACTGGCTCTACATCATCATCTTTATCAACAGTGGGCATTCGATCATGCACCCACTGCCACTGATATTTCAGGTCCTAAGAATGGGATACATACTATCCATACAGCCAGTTACTTGGCAGCACTGCACTGACTTGAATTTCTGTGGCATGGCTGTTGGACGATTCCACAATTTCAGTCTTAAATGGGTGCAAAGTAGAATAAAGATTCAAACTTTATCAAACCGTGTTCATTTTCTGCCTACATATTGTAGAACAGTATTGGGGCAGCCATAGCCTAATGGTTAGAGAGGATCGGCTTTGGGACTGAAAGGTTGCAAGTTCAATTCCTGAACCAGCCGGGAAAATGTGTAGCGGTTGGGGAGTGAGCTGCACCTTTCCTTCCTCCACATTCATGGCTGAAGTGCCCTTGAGCAAGGCACCCAACCCCCAACTGCTCTCCGGGTACCCCCTACGTGTGTGTGGCAGCCCACTGCTCCAAGTGTGTGCACTCACTTTGGATGGGTTAAATACAGAGGCAATAATTTCCCTTGTGGGATTAATACAGTACAGCAAAATTGAACACATTTATGAGAAATAATGAAAACTTGTTTTTCACCATTAAACCCTTTCATAAGAGAAAAGTGGCACTTTTTTAAATTCCATCCCAGAAATTATGACTGTCATGGTGGGACATGAATAAACCTTGATTGTGTTCAAGTCATTTCTTTTTATTTTGCCCTAATGTATTAACGTCTGGGGATCTGATATATACAGTACCTTGAGATGCCTGCCACATAATGGTTACATTTTCATTTGAAATGTCCTTTTCTAGGTTATTCAAATTTTAAATGTTCGTTAATGAATGTCACCTTGTTCGTCAAAATAGTTACGTACATTAAACCTGATGTAGCAGGAAACAGAAATAAATCCCTGTCCCCATAGTAACTGAAAAAGGTAAAGGATAATCACGTCCAGCAGAGTTTACAACCTCATTGACGTAGGTCCAAGATAAGTTGATGAAAGCCGAAGATGACATTAGGGTGGTGTTTGTGATCATTTGTGAGCTCATCATCACGACAATTTGCTCATTATTGTGGAATTGCCCACTTGTTGTAAGATGGGTTGTAATTTTCATGAATTTTCTAGAGTTTACACAAAATGCTGTTTAAAAAAAAAAAAAAAAAGACCAAACTAAAAGTTCAAGAAGGGGTGGTGATTTACAAATGAGCACCTGGTACAAGGCAGCTGTTTGTTTTGAAGGTATAATACCTAAATTATATACTTTTATTTTAGAATGAAGAGGAGGTAGAAGGAGCAGCAGTGAATGATAATCAGAAGGATGACAAATTTGCAGGATCCGGTTCAGAGGACAGTGACGATGAAAGCTCCCAAGTAAGCCTTGTTTAATCTTTTAACTACCTACAAGCCTTTTTGAGCCACTGTTCTATTCAGAGTTTAGTTCAGATATTAAAGAAAAAAGCAGCGATCGTTGAGGTGAGCACATGGTTCAAGGTTAGAGTGGTGAGTGAAGCACTGCAGTAAATGCTTTGAGTGTGGGTTTTCTGTTCAGAAGTGTATCATTACTGTTAGTTATTCTCTTTGGGTTTGAGTCTCCCATTCATGCTCAAGTGTTTTTTTTTTGTTTTGTTTTGTTTTTTTTGGTGGTTGTTTTATGTAGTCCACTTCCAGTTACACACATTTCAGTTGCGTATTTTCCTCTATGCACTCTGATCGAACCCATCATGTGTACATTCCACGTGACAAGTTCACCGTGTAAGAACACATGATGTGTTGAAAATAGAAGTAGACTGACACCCTTGTGTATTTTGGCAGTTGAGAAGCCATGGGCCATGAACTTGCCTATTTGGGTCGCTCTTCACTAAACTGTACAAATGCACAGGCGGTACAATAAGTGTCAATATTTATTTTTTCACAATTTTTTTTTATCACAGGTAAATTTATGCATTGACCCATCAAAGATATGCATATCATAAAACCAGCTGCCCCCAAGAAAAGAGTCCATCAAAACTGATATAATTTTGTTATATAAAACAGATCACCACTTCAAACACATCTGTCACAGCAAGGATGGCTTGACATTAAAATATATTGAGAAATGCTTTAGAAAAAATGATGAATGATGAGCATTTGATTGGCAGAAACAGTTTATTTAAAATATTAACACAGTTACTGTTGTAGGTGTAACCACTGATGTCCACAGAGTGTTACGTCAATGTTTTCTCTCCTTTAACTTTTCAAAACTAAATGTTTCAAAATATATCCTAAACACAATAAGGTATTTGAACCTGTACTGATAATTCCAATGGGTTCTAAGCAGACACCTACTATTAATCATAAAAACAAATAATTTTTTTTTTTCATGTCAGAGCTCAGGAATGATATATATTCACAATATTGAATCGCTGAATTCAATTATATACATACTTGTTTTGTGCTTAGTATTATTTTCCCCTTTTATGTCTTAGTAAAAATTTTTTTTTTAATATAATACAAGTCTATCATATAGTAGATGAACTTGGTGATTTCCGGCTTCTTTGTAATGGTTTTAGAGGCTACAGGTCAGGTGGTGATTGAGACCAGTAATATAAAGGTTAGGCTCTACCTAAAGGCGGAGCTCCCCATTTTATTTATTTTGATTGTATGGTTCAGTACTGTATAAAAATATTATATTATTTCTAAATATAAATGGTTGTTCCAGTGTCAGTGTACTTACTGCTCAAGCTGCTTTTCACAACAGACAGAGGAACGTGCATCTCAGATCTGTTCCATCTGTGGCTAGATCTGAGTCTTTGGGATGTATTAGTGGGGATGTATGGGGAATATATATATAGGCTATGCAGTAATCTATAGCTGTATTTATTTATTTATTTATTTATTTATTTTTTATCTATCTATCTATCTATCTATCTTAAAAAAAAACTTTTTTCTGGATTAACTAGTTCAAGTTGGATTTCCCACATAATCTCTCCTCTGATATAATACGGAATTTTCCCTTATCAGCATGACTTGGAAAGCTGATCTAGTCTGTTATGTGCATCCACAATAAATAATTAATCCCCAGGTTTGATTAATAAAAACCTGTACCAGGTAATTATGCTCCGATCTGACAAGGAATGAACGCATCGCAGGGGGAAGTGCAGGTTTTTACATGCAGCTCCGTGCTCGTGCAGGCTGCCCCATAAGCCAAAGCTAAGCAGCTCATGCTGGAATACACAACTAATTCATCCGGATCCACCGGACTCGAGACAATCAAATGGAGGTTACATGTAAAATATGCAGAGTAAAAAAGTTTAAAAAATCATTAAGAAAGAAAGCATTTGGATTCATTTTATTTACATTTTAAGGGCAGGTTCAATACAATACATGACACACAGCCAGTGCAGGGGTGCGGATCCTCAATGACAATCTATATCGATGGTTTTCGATAAGACCCGTGCATTTTTTTTCGGTCAGCCGAAACCGGAAAAAAAATGTTGCACTATTTCACACCTATATCACTTACGTGTGAGTACACCCTTATTCTCTGTACTTAGTGGGGTGCAATATGCCAGTGACTTATTTATTTATTGACTGAATGTAGTTACTTTTATTTAAAATGCAGTTTTTGATATTTTGTCCTTTTTATTATGAATTTTATGAACCAGTAACTTTGTACAAAAAGTAGTGCATTAAACATTGCACAATATATCAATGAGTCATACTATATGACTATCATAACACCCTCAGACATTTCCTCCAAGCTTTACATGTATTTTCAAAAGCATCACAACTCAGACTCCACAATGGAAAGCCATCAAACAAACAGCAATATTGGTGAAATAATCTGTAGGTACATTTAATATCAGGATACACATGACCAAGATACCACTGTTATTCCTATGGGGATTTGGACAGCTGAGCTACACATAGGTAAAGAATTAAGCATGACCATGATATGATGGTTACTTTTAGGAGTAAGAGAATGGATGAAATCTCTAGGATTTGAAATGAATGGAAACTGATGTCTCAGTGTATGACAGTGAATTGTTTACATCTGGATTTTTGCCATGACCAGAGGTTGCTGCTGATTTGCCAGGTCAGCCATAACTAACCCTATTGGATGCTCGTTGTGTATATTCCTGATCCATGATCATTTGTATCACCTTTCTGTCTTGTTAGTTTAGTTATCCGTTTAACAAGTTCATGTTCCGTGTTGCCACAAAGGGTGTGTGTGTGTGTGTATGCATAAGGTTGGTTTTATTGATTAAATTCTTTTCTTGATCTCTATTTACCAGGCTTGAAAATAAATTTAACACTAATACAGGTTTATAAGAAATATTAGCTTAGTTTAAAACAAATGACACACAAATTCTTTTCAAATTAAAATAATAAAAAAATTAGGTATGAGTAATTATGATAAAAGGATGCCTACTCCTAAAATCAAGTATAATATGATTTTTTTTCCACATAGTAGCACTTAACTTTACTACAGCCCTCAGAAGTGTGCCACTGAAAATCACCTAATTCAAGGTCAGAATGTGCATAGATAAAATTAACATTTAAAAAAAAACCCATTTTGGATTTACCAGCCTTCATGGTGGATTTTATTTGCCTTCATGGTGCATAAGTCATGGTGTTAAGTCAAGGGGAGAGTCTGCATAGCCTGAAAAGCACATAGATACATGCTTTTTTCTGTTTGTATGAATGGAAGAATTGAATCCTTTGTGCTTTGCTCTTAAACTGAGACTCTAGAAACCTTTGGTTCAGACTAAATTTGCACTGCAAACTGTTACATTTGTTGAAAGTTAAACCAATAAGTTACATTGTAATTTCTCTTTAACTTAAAAAAAAAAAAAAGAAAGGAAAAAAAAAAGTAATTTGAGATGGAGTGCATTCTATGTACTACCAGCAATCTCCCAACAAGGCAGAAAACTGCATTTCAGAAAGTGTCTATATTGTTTTTATTTTATTTGACTTCCTTCTTTGCCACAGAAAAGGAGAGGTGTGGAGGGATTAATAGAAATTGAAAACCCTAATCGTGTTGCTCAGAAAACCAAGAAAGTAGCAGACATAGAACTCGAGGGACCTAAACAGCTTTCTAGAAGAGAGAGGTAAGAGTTGCCAAGGTGGTATAGCAAATGGAAGTGCGAGCAACACTGACTTTTTATTTTATTGTTTATATAAGTATGGTTGGTAAATAAAAATAGCATTCCTTCTGTGTAAATTTTGGGATCGGACATGGTTTTACATGGAAACTTACCTCATCGACATTTCAGGGAGGAGATGGAAAAGCAAAAGGCCAAAGAAAGATACATGAAGATGCATTTGGCAGGAAAGACAGATCAAGCCAAAGCAGACTTGGCCCGGCTCGCAATAATTCGGAAGCAGCGTGAAGAGGCTGCAAGAAAAAAAGAAGAGGAAAGGAAAGGTAAGCTAAGGGCCACTTATTTTCTCTGGAATACAAACAAACAAACAAATAAATAAATAAATGGCATTGCACAAGGCTTAGGAATTGATGGTAGTATTTTAAGCATTATCATTTTTATTTCTGTTTGGATTTTGTGTGTGTGTGTCTTTATTGTAGCGAAAGAAGCAGCACAAGCGGCAGCAGCAGCAGCGAAAGGACTTCATACACTGTCCCTGAAATGATAGTAGTAATAACTTCAAAAAAGTTTTAATGAACTGCAGTATATAATTATATATAATGACTGTTTTTGAGGACAAGCTTGATTGTGATTCTGTTATGCTTTGTAAGAAGTGACAATGCAACATTTCTTTGGAAAGGGATATTTATGCATTCTAAATGCTAACCTTGAAAGTCAGTTATTGATGCTTATGAGTACATCAGAGTTTTTTGCAATGTAGCTAAATGACAATGTACAGATAGTTATTTAATGATACTAATATATACACAGTACCAGTCCCAAGTTTGGACACACCCATCTGTAACTGAATTAGAAGAGGTGTCCAGACTTGGGACTGGTACTTTACTGTGTATACAGTACTTAACAAATGTATTTCAGAACCAATCATAAATGAAAAACAGAATTTAGGCTAAATATCTTTTTAATTCACATTGGGTTTTTTTCTTTCTTCACTGGGAAAGAAAGAAAATATTGCAAATTATTATGCACTGTGTTCCAGATTGTTTGTAATTTGTTCCAGAGTCTGTCTCTGGAGGAAATGTTTGGGCAGTCAGTTCATATATATAAAATAATCCCATATTTGTTCAAGTGGATTCAAGTCTCGAATATTGGCCAAACCGTCATTTCAAAAGTTCCATGTTGTTCTTTCTTGTTCATATAACATTTACCCAATTTGGATTAAATGTTTGGGATTGTTGTCTTCCTGAGATATGAATCCATGGACAAATAGTTTGCATGTCTCTCAGTCGTGTCTAAAATTTAAAAAGCACTATATATA
>JAQMYF010000001.1:41250084-41260322 GCA_030014195.1 Neosilurus mollespiculum
TATATATACACATATACACACACACACACACATACAGTGGAACCTCAATTTTCAAACGACTCCCTTTTCAAACAAATTGGTTCATGGAAAAAAAAACATTTGGAAGCCATAATTGCACTCGGTTACAGCACAAATGCTCAGTTGTCGAACAACCTATTCGGCAACTCCCGGCAGCGTGTGTCAGTCTCGTCACACAGCGCTTGCTAATGGAATGCCCACTCTAAACTTTTCTCCGATTTTGGAGATATTTCTTGTGTATTATTTATTTAATATTTTTTCATCGATAAGCCATTATGGGAACAAGGAAAAGGCAAAAAGGAAAGTAGTGAAAACAAATGATAAAGGTGAGGAAAGAATTCATATGAAAGTATGAAAAGGGTGTTCGTGTCTGGTGAATATGAAACTTTCTTACTTAAAACTTTATTCTTTATTCAGTTTGTATGGTCTAATACGATTGTGGAGTGAGTAGGAGATCAGGAACAGATTAATCTTTTATACCTTGTTTCTTATGGGGAGATATGGTTTGGTTTACAAACACATTGGTTCTAGAACAACATTCAAGAACAGATTAAGTTCGAAAAGTGAGGTTGCGCTGTGTATATGTATATGTATAAATATATATATATATACACACACACACATGCAGTGAAGAATATACACCACCACGTGGTTTGTCACAGTCATTTTGTGCAGATGGCGTCGTCATTTATCATACTTTAAAATGGACTAACTAAACCATCAGGTTCTGTGCACAGAGCTCACCTGCCCTGCCTATTTAATGGATAAAATATGTAATAATAATAAACTATACTTGATTTGGTTTGCTTATGTAAACATGTAGTGTATGCTAAAACAATTAATCATCTCAGGCTTGCTGGATGCCAGTGAATAAAATTTAGACTATTTATTGATATCCACCTTGCCTTTCTTGAATCACTGTTTTATTCATACACATAAAATATGAGTGTTGTGGCTGCTGTCATATGAAGTTAAGTATAAGGTGAGTGTACATAAAGAAGCTAATTATTTTGTAAACAGGGCATCAGGAACAGTGAAGCAATTAATTAAAGGTAATAATGTAATGACAACAGTGAGAATCAGTAAGCAATCAAAATTCCTGCTTATTATGAGATATATGGCTGTCTCGTGATGTGTGTACTTCTCTTGTAGAAACCCTCCTAGCAACTTTATTTGCCAGTTTTTCCTTATTAATACATAGCCTTCGGCTAACTTCAGCCACCATCATCAAGAGATCAGTACATTCACCACGCTGTATGAGTAACATGTTACTGAGTGCATTCTAATAAATTGACATAATGTTCAATAAAATACTCTGACCTCCATACATTTTTTTTGTACAGGAATTTTAGCAAATAAAGATAAATGGAACGTAGTTTGTGGTCCGTTTTATTTTCTTGAAACATAATTCTTAGGTTTTGTAACATTGTAGTATATCCAAAGGTTGCTGAACCCCTGACCCATCACTTTCCAAATGTATTCCCTTGTGCTGTTATAATAATAATATAGAATAATCTGCTCTTTGGAAAAGCATTCTTGGAGTGTGCCTGTGGGGATCTGTGTTCATTCCGCTTCGAGAGCATTAGTGAGGTCAGGTACTGGTGATGGATGAGGAGGCCTGAGTGCAGATAGTTTCAGTTCTTGCCAGAGGTTCTGTGCAGTTTTTTCCTCTCCAGCCTCCAGCAGGGGTACAGTATATACTAGGACAGGTTTAATATCCTGTGAAGGGTATGTGTAATGTTGGAGCATACAAAGACACTAAATTCTGTAGAAAATGCTTGTAGAAAGCCCAGACACTGATGTGAAGGTCATGTGTCTACATACAGTAAATCTGGCCATATGTATGTAAACATGTATGTGATTTGACAGCACCAGAAAACGGTCATGTGACACTGTGGGCAGGGATCCTGCAAGTCAGCCACGCCTCCTTAGTTGAAGAAAATAATGGTGACACAACTAATATTGTTCAAGGTGGAATTAAATGACTGCTGGGTAACGTGAAAACGACACAGAAGGCGATGCGGTGTTAGATGCTGTGACTGTGAGATTGGGTTTGTTTTGATTTGTTTGAAACAATTCTGTTTTATCATGATTTTTGGAACTGCAGGGCTGATGTTCTACAGGCGGTTGTTCAGAGTTTCAGAGTTTAATACATGTTAAATGTACATGTACAGAACTGGTCATCTACGGTGTATTTTATAGCTTCAGTCACTTCACCTACATTCAACTTTTAAAGCTTTAGGGCTATATATATATATATATATATATATATATAAAAAAACGAGTGGTGCATTTAGGTTTCCAAAAAGTTCTGATGAGAAACCGGGATTTTTGTATCCGGCCTTTATAAGTTTTGTTATTCAAAGGATTTGACATGTTTTCTAAAGAAACATACAGGAACTTTATAACCGAACAAGAAATTCCTAAAATTATCTTTAGGAACACGAACCTTTTCAAACATCATTTGTTTGGAGTACATTTTTATGTGGGTTTGTGATACACCGACCTCAGATGCTCCTGGCCGGTAGGGGATGTGCGGATTATCAGGCTCTACCATACAGTGTTTTTGTGCGTTGTGCGGATATTTAATGTTGGGGTATCCCAGACGATACAGACTGTGATGACGTGGTACAAAGATTCGACTTTCTAATGATTCTTGAATTTTTTAAACAAGAGAAAAAGACAAGAGAAAAAAATCCAGCTGAAGTTAGTTCATAAACCGCACATGCACTTCGCGGGTAGGCAAGTTTCTTACAAACGGAGCTTTAGATAAAGTATTTTCCTTGGTCCCTGTGAAATTAATCAAAATCTAATCATTAGCAAAATGTGACGCAGGCGCAGATCTCGACCTCCATGTTTTTTTTTTGTTTCAGGGAAAACCTTTTTATTAATCCAACTCAATGCCTAAATCAGCTGCCAGCTGACAAATAAGTGTAACATGCCTTTCAGGATGTTTTCTTTTGAGATTTTTAAGTTTTATGTCAATTTAAACCTCTCAAGACTTTTCCACTGGTACATTCCGTTTGGAATTTGGAATTTCTGCTTATTTATATGCTTAAGTCAGTGATTTCGGTCTCAAGTTCTTAATTGATTTATGCAGATAATTAGGCACAAGAATGCCTTTTGGTTCCACGACTTTAAAGTGCCACATCTTCCTTAATATTTGACCTATATTTTGGTTTTTATGTCATTCTAAATTTCTTTTCAAAACCTTTCCACTGGTACATTATCTGCAATCTGTTAACCTTTAATTTTTGGTTATGTGATTACCGTTGCTTTATTGTTCACAGTAGCACCCAATGACAACCATTCGATATCAATATGGTATTTATAAAAAACAATATCCGATGAATCTATAAACAGGGAGATAAAATGCACCAGAGAGAGGACGCAGTTTATTCATGTTTATTCCCTGGTGTCCGACCGGAACTATTTGTAGGGAGCAGCAAGTGCCAGTCGGATTTTTTTTGTGGTCTGTACGCAATTGTGCTACCTGCAAATACTTCCGTGTGGAAGAAAAGTTATTAAACCAGAACTCTCTTCTTTTTCCAGTGCATCTTGTAGCTCATATGTAGCTTCTCAGCTCAATATTTGTAGATTTGTAAAACGCTGTTGTTGTTCTAGTGGCTTTAGTTTTAATAGCACATTTGAGCTGGATGGGTGGGGGGGTCACTGGATGTTGCTGTAAACTGCATACTGTATACTGTAAAGTTTAAACTTTTCTTTCATATGAATATTGTACTCAGAATGCCCTAGAGACGATTTGTGAAACTAGTCTAATTTATTAAAAAAAAAAAAAAAACTAATTGTAATAGTTTTAAATCCTTGACTTAATGAATGACAGGTTGCGTCACGGTAGACACGCCCCTCAGTTGAGGGTTTTCGCGCCGCGTGCACTGACATCCCATAGCTGGTGAAGTGAGAAGGGAAGACCATTTTACCGATTTTCCTGGACTTTGCATCCTGACCCTATTGCATCAAACACAACATATAATTCTTGCACTTGATCTCCTCGCAGTGGTAAAGGTATGATCCTGTGTTGTGTTTTTGCTTAATAAAATGTTTCCTTTCGGTTTAATGATAATAAACAGTAGCTATATCAGTAATATCACTAATTAGCAACGCCCCCTGTTACTAATTATAGATCTCTCAACTGGATTATATTCATGACTACAGTGTTAGCAAAGTTAGGAATAGCCTCGTGCTAACCGAGTTCCGAACTGGGTAGCTGCTGGATTTATCACCACGTGGTAAATAAAGCTGTAGTGTTATATGTATTTTTATATATATATATATGTATATGTGTGTATGTATGTATATATGTGTGTGTGTGTAGTTTGTTGTATGATTAGGGCTTTCACTGACAGTTAATTCTGGTTTGAAGACCATGACGCAGCTGCAGTTGCATCATGTTGGTCCTAGAAACGAGGCCATGTTTGATCAGATTTATCTAATACAGTCCAACAACCCTATCTTTTTTTATTATTATTTTTTTTTTTACTGTGATGTACTGTTTTCACTCGCAGTCACTGCTAAATAACCTGAGCCTTCTGATATCACTGCAACTTCAATCACCAGGAGGAGACTTCCTCATGGTCCTGATGGAGATTTGTTTTTGCTCCAAAAAACTCAAAAACGGCCAAAAACCAACAAGCTATTTAGGAAATCCCTCACCAAAGCTTTATAAATACCTGACTGCCACAATTAGACGTGCTTTTTCCATAAAAGATGGAAGCTCCTAATTTTATCAAATGTCCTTATATATTATAGCAGTACGATTTCTCTTTACTTGACAAGGAGACCCAAACTTAAGCCGCGTCCTCACAGGAGGCACCAGGCAATTATGCAAAGTCAATGATCGCCAGCGAAATCAGCCACAAGAGGAAAGATTTTCTCAAGTGACCCGAAGTGGATGGGTGCGGAGCTCAACTGAGCTGAAGTTTCACATGAGCGATTTGAGCGATGACTAATTAGAGCTCAAAGAGAATGTTGATTGACAGATGCAGCCAAACACAGAGTTCCCAAAATCCTTTTCCTGTTTGCTTCCATAGACTGCATAAAATAGATTTTTCATGGACTTCAGCAGCAAAGCGACTTGCCTGTCGATCACTGCTTCCTGCATGAGTCTTGATTTTGAGTCTAAGAAAACATGGTTGAAAAACTGTACAGCACTGACTGCACCTAAGGCCTTCTTGCCAAACATTAGTGCTACCTTTTTCCAACAAGGCAGTTTGAAGACTGGTTCAGGCCCCGTGCATAAGTCAAGCCTACTCAATCGGGTAGTTTGTACATTGATAATGTGTTTGTCGAAAGTGTATACAGTGACCTAATGACATTACTCTCTAGTCTGAAGGAAACCAAAGTTGATGCTGATTCAAGGTGAACCAACTCCAAACTGGCAGCAGTGCAAACCCAGACCAGACACATAGCTTGCATTGGTACTAAGGGTTTGTGCCCTTTGCAGCTTAACTCTTTACCTGAATGCTTACAAATCCCCACAGATGTGCACATATGTAGTGGAAAGCCTTCTCAGAAGAATGGAGGTTATTATGACAGTAAAGTCAAAGTAAACCTGGAATGGGATGTTCAACAAGCACATATGGGTGTGATGATCAAATGTCCACATACTTTTGACCATATAGTTATGGTCATCATTCACTCATTAAACTTCTTCCGCTTGGTCCTGGGTCGGGTCGCGGGGGCAGCAGCCTAAGCAGTGAGGTCGAGACGTCCCTCTCCCCAGCCACGTCCTCCAGATCTTCCGGGGGGGCACAACGACACCGAGGCGTTTCCAGACCAGTCGAGAGACATAGTCCTTCCAGCGTGTTTTGGGTCGACCTCGGGGTCTCTTCATGGTTGGACATGTCCGAAATACCACACCATGGAAGCGTTTGAGACGCATTCTAATCAGATGGCCGATCCACCTCAACTGGCTCCTCTCTATTTGGATGAGCAGCGGTTTTACTCCGAGCTCCTCTTGGATGACAGAACTTCTCACCCTATCACTAAGGGAGAGCCCTGCCACCCTGCAAAGGAAGCTCATCTCTGCCGCATGTATACTGCACCCATCGTCTGCCATATAGTTAAGGTGCACAACAAAACTTGGAAACCTCTAATGAGTCACAGATTATACATAGTGGAGTTTCTTTAGCTTTTTCCCTCCCCAACTAATTGAGTATCTATGTAGCATGAATGCTAGTAGATAGACAGTATTCAGGACTGTCCTAAACCTTGAGAACCTTCTGAGTTTGACATCTATGCGCACTGTATGACACAAAACTACATGATGTGTCCCATCATTTTATATTTTTTTTTAGCTTGTTTTGTGAAGACCATGGAACACAACAAGGATACATGGGAGTCTCACAACAAAATGCTGCAGGAAGCGCTAAGCACCAACGATCCTGAGGTACATTCCTGTATAGACGTATATGTTTTAATATATTGCTTTAGGGATTAAGCTTAAACAACTTTATTTGCTTCAAAACTGTCGATAGGTGTATGAGATCATTAAGAAGGAGAAGAAGAGACAGACGTACGGTTTAGAGCTGATTGCATCTGAGAACTTCACAAGTCGTGCTGTTTTGGAGGCTCTGGGCTCGTGTATGAACAATAAATACTCAGAAGGATATCCTGGCCAGAGGTACATCGGCCATATTTACGTATCATAAGATATAAATTATTGATATATTGTTCTTCTGAAAATCAGCTGTTGACAAAACTTTCATTAGGTACTATGGTGGCACGGAGCATGTAGACGAACTGGAGCGTCTCTGTCAGCAGAGAGCTTTGAAGGTTTATGGTCTTGATCCGGAGAAATGGGGCGTGAACGTCCAGCCTTATTCTGGTAAGTATTTGGGTTTTTTGAACTCAGCTTGCTGTGTACCAAAAGATTACTCATGACCACTTTGTGTTCAGGGTCACCAGCCAACTTTGCCGTGTACACAGCCGTCGTGGAGCCTCATGGGAGGATCATGGGTCTGGATCTCCCTGATGGTGGTCACTTGACCCATGGATTTATGACGGACAAGAAAAAGATTTCTGCCACCTCCATTTTCTTTGAGTCTATGCCCTATAAGGTATCTGTTCATTCAGAAGGCTTAGTATTGCTTAACTTTTCTCTAACTGGTAAATCATTCATATCATTATGCAATGTGTTATTATTTTTTAGGTCAATCAGGAGACCGGTTATATTGATTACAACCGGCTAGAGGAAAACGCACGTCTGTTCCACCCAAAATTAATTATTGCAGGTTCGTGATGTTGCTGCAACATTTTAAACCTGATGACAAAAACAAACAGGTGGTGATATCACTGTAACAAAGAACTCCATTAGCCTTTAATACTAAATGGGTTTAAAACCATAAACGTTATGACATATGATTGCAGTACATTGGTGCGTTGATACTGATCTTTTTCTGCAGTAAAAATAAGCATTGCACAAATGTATAGCTTACATTTCCTTTTTTATTTAGCTCATGACACCACCCAAGGTAACACAGAAATAGTCTTTGTTTGTCCATCTGTCCATACAACTTGTTAGTGAGATAACTTTGGAAGAAAATAACATAGGATCACTACATTTGGTGTATGGCACCCCCTCAGAGGTGATGATGGTGGGATTGTATATAGGTCACTTTGACCTTGTTTTAAGGTCACTTTTTAGCTCCTGCCCCCTCGGGAGCTATAGGAATGGGTTCCATCCGTCCGTCCATCTGTTCGTCACACTTTATTCACCGGACATTTACACCCCCCCCCCCCCCCCCAAGCCTTAGAGGCAGTCTAGTTTTAAGTTGCAAAATCTCAGAATGAACTTTAGCTCCATGTAAACAGACAAACACTGTCAAAATGTGTCAAAATGTAACTAAATCATGTCTGAGTGTTCCCTTGGGTGGCTCACAAATGGGCCATGTGCCAAGCACGGGGCATTTCACACAGTGACACCACTCGCAGTTGCCCTAGATGTGTTTTTGAACCTGTGGATTGTCAAAACTGAATATGGAGTTCTCACCTGCTGTGATAATTTCTTTATCCTGGATGGAATTAGTAATGAAAAGGCTCGGTCCATGCATTGACCATTATTCACTCACCAGCCGCATTGATACTTACATGGAAGCAGAAATATCAGAACTTAAAGGTGTAATGTAGTGTAACGGTTTATTACACTGCTTGTAATATAAGCAGTGTTTTATGATGACTAGCCTGCTTTATTATGTTGAGTATTGAATGTATTCGGTGCGGCCCTCTGTGAAAATGAGTTTGACACATCACTAAATTTAAAGGTGATCGAGGGCCGAATAATCACTGACATCTATTCTAAAAGGCTTAACAGCGACAAGCTAGCATGCAATGTTTCTTGAGTCATGAATGGCTAGCTGTTTAATTAAAATAGGCTGCCGCCACCTAGTGGAAGAACGATGAATTAGGTTTCATGGTAATGATTGAAAGCTCTTGCGGGCCACATAAAATGAGGCAGCAGACCGGATTTGGCCCGCGGGCCTGAGTTTGGCACCTACGCTTTTGAGCACTGCATGACAAAACTACATCATTCAGTCCCATCATTCCTGCCCCAGTACACTGAGCTGGTTCTGTGTTTTATTCTCACAGGTACCAGTTGCTACTCACGTAACCTGGATTACTCTCGTCTGCGGAAGATAGCAGATGAGAATGGGGCTTACCTGCTGGCTGACATGGCGCACATTAGTGGACTTGTTGCAGTCGGAGTGGTTCCATCGCCCTTTGATTACTGTGATATTGTTTCCACTACTACCCACAAGACCCTGAGAGGCTGCAGATCAGGAATCATCTTTTACCGAAAAGGTTGGTTCTTGGAAAAAGTTCAGATGAATTTTTTGTTTGCTGCTTCTGTGTGTGTGTTTGTGTGTCATATCACTCTTAATGTATGAACATGTCACTTGCATATTACCTATTAGGTGTGCGCAGTGTCGACGCAAAGACAGGGAAGGAAACTCTGTATAATCTGGAGAGTTTGATTAATCAGGCAGTGTTTCCTGGACTGCAGGGAGGACCTCATAACCACGCTATTGCAGGTAACCAATTTTGCAATCTCCTAACCTACAGATTTATTACATTCTGACTAGTAACTGATGAACAGTGCAAAAATAGTACTCATTTTTTATAGACTCATTTTGTTTTGTTGAATTCTTAGTTTCAATCTATTTTTGAGTGTAGGTAGGTACTGTGTGTAGAACACAGTCAGAGTTGAGCCATATTATTTTTTAGAGAGCTGTCTGAAACATACCTCACATGGGGTAATTTCTAATGGAGGTTCAACACAGTTTAAAATGATGGTGGTGTGGCAAAACAATTGTAAAAAGTGGATGATCAGTGCCGGTCGACGAAGGACAGCATTGCTGTGTCAGGACGGTATCACTGCTGTGCAACTCGGTTTGGAACAGCACTGAACCACTGTCAGAACCACCCTCATATGGATTCATATCTCAGCCGACACTGGGAGAAGATGGGGTACACCCTAAACAGCTCTCCACAGCTATCACAGGGCCACCACACATACAACCATTCACAGTCAGACCTAGGGGCAATTTGGAACAGACAGTTGCATGAGTTGAACATGCAAACTCCACACAGAAAAACCTGACCTCGGGAAGCGAATATAGGACCTTCTTGCTGTGAGGTGGATGTCCTAACCACCAGCCACCTTAAATCTAAATACATACAGTGGAAAATATTTTTTATTCTCACCTTTATTCATTAATTCTTGTCTGTTGTGATCATTATAGAAAGGAAGCAAAAAGAACATTTGACTCCTTTAAGCTCTAAGCAGAAAATCTCCTTTTGTTTTTGCTGCATTGTCAGAATTCAGGCACAGCGTCACCTGACCACTTTTCCCAGACAGCCATGTTTATTTATCTGTAATATAAACAGTTCTATCTCTAATCACCAAGATGAGAAAATAGGGGTGAGGAAATGGGGGTTGCTTCTTCTCAATACTGTATCCAAATAAATAAGGGTATCTTTTAAATTACGGCTCAGGTTACCGTCCCGCATTGAAGTGTGGGTTTGGATTTACCTGCATAAGGAAAACAAATCATAATTTAAAGGATGAAAATATTGTTATAGTTGCAGACAAAACTGCAAATAAATTTTGTTGATTTTTCCATGAGGGCGGCACGGTGGCGTAGTGGTTAGCATGTCCGCCTCACAGCAAGAAGGTCCTGGGTTCGATTCCCAGCTCGGGC